>CAJHNH020000280.1:824765-845280 GCA_905116865.2 Candidula unifasciata | reverse complement strand
AAGTAAAGCAGAATAATGTAGGGAATAACACTAAACCTGTTTCCCCTATTTCCCTTGATGTGATTGCACACAAAATAAAAATAGTTAGTTCTGACTTTTCGCCCAAAGTAGTTGACTGTTATGGCCGCAACAAATCCCCTTATTTGCCTCCACTAGACTTGGTATGTGAAAGCCAGACCAGGGCGGATATAACAGATAAGGAGGATAGTTCTCTTAAGTTCTTGACGACCTTAGAGACAATGAGTAAACAGGACATTGCTGCAAGTCCTGTGCACTCTGATACTGGACAGACAGAAATGTTTGCCATTGATGAAGAAGAAGGTACTTCTTGTGAGCAGGGAGACAACTTGTCTCTAAATTGTACAGCTGGGGCGACAGGGATACTTCTGATGAAGGACCCTGAAGCGGAACAAGCCATAAATAGTAGGGAACCCCAACATTCTGGTCTTGTATTACTCTTCGCTTCGAAGGAAGTGCCAGGGGTATCCCAGCTACTAGTGGAAACTTCATTGCGAAGAAATGCCGCTTTACTGTCTGCAGGAAACCCTGAGTTTCCTAATGATTTGACTGTACCCCTTGACTTGATTTCGTGCTCTGATTCTGGACTGATCTTAATGAAAGAGAATTCCACCCGGACAATTTGTAAAAGGGAAAGGATGCACCGAGGAGGAAACAAGTGGACACTCCTTCAAGAAATCGGCAGTGGTCAGTTGCACTCACGGCATGCTGTCATGATGAGTGACTATATCCCTCAATTTGAGAGGAGATTAGTGACAGATTTTTTCAGGATCTGTAGATGTAGGAAAAGAGAATCCTACCTGACTACAACTCATCCTTTTCGGAGAGCACTTCAGGCCCTCCCTATGCTACTAGGGCGTGGCGAAGTGAGGAAATGGACAGGGATTGTCAATCAACGGCGTCGAGGAATCCCATTGTTGAAGCGGAGATCATTTTTTATCCGGCAGGAGAAGAAACCTCCAGATAAACGGATATTACTGAGCGGCTGTTCAGAATACACGCATGATTCTAGGACTAAGGACTTAGTCTGGAATGAGGGACAATTGGTGACTGTACATCGATACAGGCCATCACGATTCCACAAGGAATACTGGAACAATACTGGAGATGACAGGTTGGACTAACATTCTTGGGAATCACTGAGTGTCGTAAAATTGGTCTTAAGCGGGCTACAACCAACTTAACGGAGGGCCTGTCACGATACGATCTCAGTGGTTCCAGAAGTTAGTACTCGTAATAGTTCTTCTGGTCCTAAAGAGAGAGGATTATATTTACTCTGCCCTTTACCCTAATATTACTTTAAACCAAATTGATTTAAATGTTTCCAGTCCTTCTCCGAGACAAAGCCACTGCGCTTTGTTTACAATTACATAACACTACGTAATACAGCCCGCTGGTTCAGACTAGGGATGTTAGGTTTGATTCTCACGCCAGTGTCAGAATGTTATCTCCTAACACAGCCTGAGTGGGGCCCTTTGGAACAGGGGAATTGAGTGGACGCTAGACATTGTGGCGACGAGAGATTTAAGTTTCGCACGTCAGTGTAATTCAGGAGAGAACAGGTGTTTGGCAATTAGGAATGTTTGATCTTTGTCAAGTAGTAAACACAATGGCTTCACGGACCGTTTTCACACCGGCTAGTTAGATTCGTTGTAAACTAGATTGGGTCACTTAAGACTGTTTGCTCTAGGGATGTCAGTCCAGAATTGACTGACAGGCCACTTGTTAGCTAATTTGATCTGATAGGTACTTCAGAGGCGTGGCTTAAGTCATCGTCTTGGGGGTTGGGTAGAACCGAGGAAAGGAAGGAGTTTAATTTGGACAATAGATAGTATACTCCGAACCTTTGGAATTTTCGTCACATCGCAGCTAGCAAGCAACAAACACAGGTCGACGTAAAGGTATTTTACGGTCGCATTCTGGTTTGGCGATTGATGGAAAGTTCCAAGGTGAATATTAATATTAATCTTGTATAGTGGCGCGGTGATTCATGTCACAGGCGTGAGGGGAAGTTAAGTCCAACATGATGTGTATAAGGAGATACTCCGTACGTCACTCGGGCGCCAGTCCTTTACTATCCTGGTTGTACGGAACCTCACGCAAGACCCCTACAGCACGTCCTTGTCGTGCGCCACGGATAATGTATCAAATGAGCATTAACAGAGCTGTCAGGGGATCTCGGAGTTTGGCGGCCCCCAGAGGTGATGTGTCCTTGTGGCTCTCATCAGCCCGCCCCCAAACGCTTGGGTGAAAAATGTTATCAAAACTTATTAGGAACATGAGTAGGTTTGACAAACATACAGCTAAAATTACAACCCTTGGTTAAAAGACTTCTGAGTAAAGATATCATTGCTCACTGCACATCCTCTGTTAATTCTCAGTGTCGTCGTCACCGCGCTGAGGTACAACCACAACAGCAACCATCCATAGGCTGGCCATCCTTGTACATCCTCGGTTGGCCCACAGTGTCGTCGTCACCGCGCTGTGGTGCACCACAACAACAACCATCCATAGGCTGGCCATTCACGTACATCCTCGGTTAACCCTCAGTGTCGTCGTCACCGAGCTGGGGTACACCACAACAGCAACCATCTATCGGATGGCTAAGCCTAAATGTCCGACAAAACTAGATCATGCGGATCAAAATCTGACCATCAAAATTTGCACTGAACTGAAAAGGACCGAATATCCACACCCAAAGACCCCACTCGCCCGAGTGTTGGGACAAAACTGATAACGATACGCCTGATTCAGGATGTGAAATTCTGTCAGGCTAATGTACCTATCTGTGTGGTCACAAAAGTCCAAAACCCACGGGCTGCTCCCCGCTGACTTCCAGAGGGCGCAGCCCCTGTCGAGTGGGAGGCCTGATACGGTTGTGAGGTTAAGCAGGCATGTGCAGGACGTGACGATTCCTTGGGTGAGCCCAGAATCAGAGCAATAAGTGCCGGCTCTGCATGCATGGAAGCCTCCTTGGATGGCGGGGAATGCCCATGATCTGCCCCTGCCTTCCCTTGAGGGCCAACTGTTCCACAGGGGGCTGCCCCAAAGGAGTACTCTGGGGGCAATACCCGCGGCGAAGGAGACAAAATGGACACCACACAATTTAGGCAACGTCTCGACCCACACAAAACAATGGCCACAGTCACCCTAGAAATAGGCCTGACGTCTTCCTTCGAAGTCGGCGTACAGCTGCCCAAGAGGCAAGGAAATGAAAAACGGTTGTACACGCAAAAATCAGGTCCAGGTGAAAGCCAAAAGTCCAAGCGGACGATTAACCGGGACCTTCCACTGGAATTCACAGCCGGTGTTCGATAATAATAATAATAAATCTTGTATACATAGGTTAGGGAGTTAAGCTTAGTCTATACTACCTTTTCCTAATTTGTCTGCACATTCTGCTTGAAATAGTTCTTTGTGAGTATTCAGTATCTCAGTTAGGGAACTGCTAAACTATTCCTATTTCTTGTATGTTTGTGTCACATGTTTTTCAGTGTATGTTTTCATGTGTATAAAATAAGATGTGAACAATGACATTTGCTATAATGAAATTTAATTATATTGTTTCCATGATCAGCCAAAATATGAGTTTGGACTGTGGGAAATGATGCCCAAATATGTGCAGGGATGCTGCTACGTTTTGTGTGCCCACCATGTGCTCACTTAATGTGTTCACCTAAACAGGGGATTTATAACCCCAGGGGAAGAGTGATGGGTGTACAGTATTTACTGTCACTGAAAGATAATATTCAGGACAGCATGCACATATAAAATGGTTGGAGTTTCAGCACATAACCTGCCCCACGTGTTGATGTAAAAACAATGATTGGAAGTCTGAGTGAAGACGGACACAGACTTAGAAAGTCAACTATCATGACATAGCTTGTGAGGGAAGGCAGGATATGTGACGCCCATGTAAGACAAAAGACCTTCAGACTAGACTGGAGAGGATGTGGAATATGAGGAGGAGTGATGGGCTATATCTTATTATTATATGTTGTATTAATTGATACATGTATTCTTAGTGTAAGTCAAGATACTACACGTATGTGTTTTGTTTCCATGATTACAGCGCCCATGTGACGATCAGTCCATGAAGTAGACTACATTGTGTTAGACTCGGCCAGCTGGGAACGAGGTGGAGAACGAGGTGGAGAACGAGGTGGAGACCGAGGTGGGGATGAAGTGGAGAATAAGCTGAAACAGGCAGAAAACAGGCAAGGAAGAGTTGGACAAGCTTGACAGTTCCTCACGGCTGTCAGAGGCTTATAAGTTGAGTTAACCCCTTTACGTTAACATATTATCATCATTATCATACCACTCTAAACCCCGGAGCTGTTTTCTCGCTGAAGCGTACCACTATCATTATTACAACTGTAGCCAGTCACTGTTAGTGTAGCTCAACAAACTGGAAAGTTCATATAAACTAATTGTTAGTAAATAAAGCTGTATGTCAAGTTTTAAACTACATAGTTTGTTAAATTCCAAGTGTATTCAGTCTTACCTGTTTAATTAAACTGTTAGGATAGAATAACATTTGGTGGGGGCTCTAATAATATAATAATTCTTTAATAATTCATAATAACACCGGGAGAAGGTAGATGACGGAGGAATCATTTGCCCTGTCTAATAATTCATTAAGTATAATGCTATAGACATCTAAAATTCCTTTTCTTCTCTTGTGGGTACCAAGTTCAGCTAATGTTAATGTACTTGAAGAGCCAATATGGCTGTTTTCTTGGGTATCCAGGACTTTGTCTGAGAGCAACATAGCTCAGATTTTAGTTCGGTTTATCTGGTGGAGGGAATGTGTTGAGAGGAACATCCCTACTCAAAATTATAAACCTTTCACTCACCGCGTCACGTCACAGAATTAAAAATTTTTAGTTTAGTATTTCTTTTAATTTCTGTTGACCTCCACAAATTCCCTAGTGCTATGAAAGCCCCTCTTGCCTTTTGTAGTCTTATTTTAATATCTCTATCAGTTCCTCCATCTTAATCTACATTACTGCCTAAATAGGTGTAAGACTCCACGTCTTGGAGTGGGGTGCCATTAAGAGAAACCACATTACTGTTTGCCTGATTTATTCCCATTATCTTTGTCTTTCCTTTATGGATTTTAAGACCAAGCTGCTGTGATCTCGCATCAAGTATATTTAGTTTATCTTGCATCTGATTCCGTGAATGGGATAGAAGAGCAATATCGTCAGCGAAGTCCAGATTATCAAGCTGTTTTGTAGGGGTCCCTGAATTCCATTCTTGGTGTTAGCAGTTACTGTTTTCATAGTCCAGTCTATAGCCAGTAAAAATAAGAGAGGCGAAAAAAGACATCCCTGTCGCACACCAGTTTTTATTTCAAATGCATCTGTTAGCTTTCCCTCATGAAGAACTCGACATTTCATGTCTTTATAGGTTGCCTTTGCTAGGTTGATAATTTTCTGTGGGATTCTATAGTGCCCATCAATTTCCAGAGAGATTCCCTATCAATGCTGTCAAATGCTTTTTCATAGTCTATAAATCCAATGTAAAGTGGTGAGTTCAGTTCAATGCTTTGCTCTATTATAATCCGTAATGTGGCTATCTGGTCAGTACAGGAACTGTTTGACCAAAAACCTGCCTGCTCATCTCTTAGCATTTTGTCAATAGCATCTTTTAATCTTTCCAAAATAATTCTACTTAATATTTTTCCAGGAACTGACAGCAAAATAATTCCTCTATAGTTTTCACACTCCTGTAGATCACCTTTTTTGGACAGTTTCACAAGATATCCTTCTCTCCAGTCTGCTGGTATTTCTTCGGTCTCCCAGACTTTACTGAATAATCTATGTAGCAATTCTGTTGATGTGTGTATGTTGGCCCTGATGGCTTCAGCTGGGATACCATCTGGGCCTGTCGCCTTTCCTTCCTTGAGAAGATTGATAGCTTTTCTAATTTCCTCTTTGGATGGTACCTCACAGTTGATATCCAGTTACTTCTTCTTCTTCTTTCGTTCGCATGAAATAAATTGTCTATATCTGCAAAGCCGTCTCTTGTATGAATTTCACTGTCTTTTGTAATTCACTAAGCGGCCCGTAAAGTTTGACTTCCACAAGTGTCTCTTTTGGCCAAATGTTTTGCCTGAAAGCGTTGAATATGTGACAGTCTTGAAGGATGTGATCTGTTGTTTCAGGTGCCAGTCCACAAGTACACATGGCCGATTGGCCAATCTTAAATTTGTTGTACATGTGGGAGCGAAGTCGATTGTGCCCTGTTCTAAGGCGAAGGATAATGACTTGCTCTGGTCTGTCCATAATATGGTAATCATCTTGTGCCAGTTTCGGTGGCATTCTGATTGATTTGATCATTCTCTTCTTCTGTTGATAAGAGACTGGTATGTCAGGTTGTTCTTCAGTTGCACCTTCCTTAGCTAGTTTATCAGCTTTTTCGTTTCCGGGAACTCCACAGTGGGAAGGAATCCACTGCATTACTAATTTACAGCGGTTGCCTAGTTCGGATAATAGTGTCCGTATGCTTGGTAATTTTCCAGACTGGAGTGACTGAAGTACTGCTTTTGCATCTGTCAGGAATACCACTGGTTGTGAAAAATACCCTGTATTTAGTAGTTTCTCTACCGCTATCTTAATGGCTTGAACTTCTGCATCATAGTTGTGACAGTGCTTTCCCGTTGGTAATTTGGCTGTATCCCTGGTATTACTAGGATACTCAATGTACACTCCCGCACCTCCGTTTCTGACTGCGCTTTCTGCTGACCCATCTGTGTAAACACGGACCCAAAGGTTCTGCGGGTATTCATCATCAAATAAACTGAGGGTGGCTGTTTTGCGCTGCACACTGTTTTGTTCTTCCTTGTCAAATACCCCTTTCACTTCAGTCTTGATGTGTATTGGAAACTTATACTCCTCTCTCCAGGGGGTCCGTTCTGGGACAGCATTTAAGGATCTATCAGTTGCAGGTAAATCAGTGGTTTGTCTGCCGAGCCGTTTGGCCTGGTGGATAAAACTACTTCTCTTTAGTCGTCCCAACGCTAAATTTTTGAATCTTTCATTCATAGGGTGACTGGGCATACTAAGAAACTTTTCTGCTTGTAAAAGCATCTTGGTGTCTCTGCGTTCACTTAGTGCTTGGGTCATCCCCATTTTCTCCATCACAGCTATAGGTGTTGATTTCATACTGCCTGTGGTAACTCTGAGTGCTTGATTTTGCACTTTGTCTAATTCTTGCAATGTGGTTTTTGATGCCGAACTCCATGCTGTTTGATCCGTATTCAAGATGTGGTCGAACACTTTGTTGGTAAACTTTTCTAAGTATTTTCCCGCTAGCACCCCATGTGGTTCCACTTAGTTTTCTCAGAATGGCTACCCTCCTTCTGGCTTTGGTTGCTGCCTTGTTGATGTGTTTTTCTCCATGTTAATCTATCATCAAACGTTACGCCGAGGTATGTGGGCTCCTTATCCTCTCTCAGGGGTACTCCATTTATGTGCATGGCGCCTGATTTTTGTTTAGGAGAAAGGGTAAAGAGAGTGGTGCTGCATTTGCCTATGTTGATGCTGACACACCATTTGTCGGCCCATTTAGCCATTGCATCTATGGCTCTTTGTAGCAGTCTGGTGGCCACTGTCGCATTTTCATTTGTACACCAGAGTACCAAGTCATCAGCATACATTGCAGCTTTAATTCCATGGGGTAGTTCAGAAAGCAGGTCGTTGATATAGACTAGGAAGAGTGTGGGGGACAGGACACCTCCTTGTGGGACGCCATGGCGCAGCAAAACTTTCTTGCTCTTAAGTCCATCTATCTGTACTCGGGATCTTCTGTTATACAAGTATGCTTTGACCCATTTGTACATACTCCCATTCACCCTGCAGTCTCTCAGTTTCTTCAGTAGACCTTCTTTCCAGACCTTGTCAAAGGCTTTCTTCAGATCTATCCATGCCGTTAGCACTAGCTTCTTTTCCTGGAAGGCATCCTCAATTTCTTGTGAAAGGTAAGTTGTCTGGTCTTCTGTGGAGTAGCACTGTCTAAATCCTGCCTGCTGCGGCGTGAAAATGTTTTCACTTTCCAAGTACCATTGGAGTCTAAGGTTGACAATACGTTCCATTGTTTTACAGAGGCAGCTGGTAAGACTGATCGGTCTATAGCTGGAGGCATCAGAACTGTCCTTTCCTGGTTTAAGCAGAGGTATTGTGATTGCTTCTCTCCATATTTGAGGAACTTTGCCACTGGTCCAACAATGATTAAAGATCTGTAGCAGCTTTATTTTGGCAGTTGTTCCAAGGTTCTTGATCATTTCGTTGGTGATTCCATCAGTTCCAGGTGATTTTTCCCATTCTCAGCTTTGATATTGCTAATTCTAACTCGCTGGATGTAAATGCTGCCACCAGTGCCTCAGGAATTATATCTTTTTGTCTTGTATGTTGTTTGTTTTCTTGAACCTCTCGCTGTTTCTCTGGGCTGACATTAATGTTGCTGTCTTCTGCAAAGGAATCTGCAAAGTGGTCAGCTGCCTGTTTTCTTGTTAGGATGGCTCCCTCTTTGCACAGTGCAATATAACCATTTCTCCCTGTATTCTCATCATTAATTTGCTTAATTAACCTCCACAACTTCCTTGTGTCTCTTTCAAAGTTCAGGGACTTTGTCTTTTCCTGCCAGCTTCTCCGTCTAGCCTGCAGTTTGGCTCTTTGAAATTTGGCCTTTGAATGTTGGTAGTTGTTAAACTGCTCTTGACAAGGTCTGGTCTCAGCCTGTTTTCTTTCTGTTTCCATATTGTTGTGCAGTTGCTCCAGATCGCAATTCCAGTACGGTTTGTATTGTTTACGCGCACCTCTTGGAACTGCTTCTAGGGCTGCCTGCAGCATGTGTTTGCTCAACTCTTGGACTACTTTTTCTACGTCATTATCTGTGTTAAGATTTTCCAGCAGAACATTTGTGCGAAGCTGATATAACTTCCAGTCTGCCTTCTTAAAATTCCACCTTGGCAGTGTGCTGCTCTCTCTTACAGACTGGCTTTCGATAGTTAGAAAGACTGGCCGGTGGTCACTGCCTCCTAGTTGCTTCCCAACAGTTCTGGTAACATTCAGTTCCATGTCTGCTGAGTGAAAGGCTAGGTCTGGTGTCGAGGTGGTATGCCATGCTCTAGAGTAGAAGGTTGGTGGGTCGGTTGGCTTATTTACGAGGATGAGCCTATTCTCATCCTGCCAGTCCTCTAGTTTCTCTCCTCTCTGATCCATATGATCATAGCCCCAACTTTGGGAATGGCTATTAAAATCCCCACAAATGATCATTTTTTCATTTATTAGTACAGTATCCAGTGCCTGAGGGCGGTCGCTCGGACAGTAATAGTTGGTCAGATGTAAATCTGTATTTTCTAACTTGAGCTCAAGAGTTTGATACTCAGCACCTTCCATGTATGTTTCAATCCGGCCCGCAAGGATGTTATTTTTGACCAGGGTAAGGATTCCACCTTTTCTCCTGTCTTTGCGGTCAGATCGGAAACACTGGTAGCCTCTGATCTTAAAGGCCATATCTTGTTTGAGATACGTCTCTTGTAGGCAGCATACATGTATCTTCTCTTCGTTCAAGACGTTTTCTAATTCTAATTTCTTGGTATGTACTCCCTCCGCGTTCCAGTGCATTATTTTAAAGCTAGCTGTATTTTCTGCTTTTCTGGTTCTACGGGGCATGAGGGGGGGGGGGGGGGGGGGGCTTCGAGTATTTGAAGCTGGACTCTTTCTTCTTGTCGTAGGCCGGTAAATCGAACCACGTGTACGTGAGTGGGTCTCATGGTGGAAATCAAACTTATTAGCAGATATAGAAATATTCCCTGTTGCGTTTGTGCGTGGCATCCTGATTGCTGTGGTGCGCCTCCTGGCTGGTTGCCTCCGACTTCAGCACCTTGTTTTGCTAGAGTAGACTGGGGTCTTACCCGTGGACTCCCATGTTTATAATGGGAGCGTGGCTCCTACGCGGTTACATTATCGGAATTAGGACACGGCCGCCGCCGTGGCTATTTTGTCTAAATAATTCCGTTATAACACCCCTAAACCACATAATGCTTGTATCCACGAACAAGAAAATATCCATCGTCAATGAATTAGTAATAATCGCACTCTGTTATCAAGAGAAAAACACCGATTAAGTGAAAATTTTAGAATAAAATCGTGTGTCGCCGCAAACACGTCCTCACGCTGCCATTTCTAAACCGGAAGTCCATATCCAGTTACATTTCTAAAGGCTGGATATCTGGGGGAACCTCTGGGCCTGGTCTATTTAGAAGCATTTCAAAATATTCAACCCATCTGTCCATTTGATCTTTAGTGTTAGTAACCTTTCCTTGACTATTTTTGATTGATCCAGTAGGCTTGACTATATTTACCTACTAATTTTCTTGTGTTACTGTAAAGTTCTCTGAGGTTTCCTTTTGCTGCTGCTGTCTCCGCTTCTTGTGCTAGATCATTTAGATATTTCACTTTATCTGCCCTTATATACCTCCTAACTTCCTTGTTGGCTTCTGTGTATTTCTCCTGAGCTCTAGCTTTAGCAGCTCTAGTTTTGCTATTGTTTAATTCTGCCTTTTTACTTTGCCTATCTTCAATCAGTTTAATGGTATCTGGTGTTATCTATGCTTTATGTTTCCTTTCTTTCTTGCCAAGAACTTCTACGCAAGATTCATCCCAGATTCCTTTAATCTGATCCCAGCAGACTTCTGTGCTGACATCTTCAGCTAACTGCTGCAACACCTGGTACTTATTAGAGACCGTAACTAAGAACTGTTCCTTAACTTCTTTATCCCTGACAAAGCCTACATTATATTGGTTTCTACGATTATAAGATGTCATATATCTTTTTAATTTCAACTTGATTTTACTTACCACCAGGAAATGGTCAGTAAATAAATCAGCACCTCTGAAAGCCCTAACATCGTAAAGGGATGATCTAAACTTTTTGGTAATACATAGGTGGTCAATTTGATTAGTTGTCTTATGGTCTGGTGATTCCCATGATGCCTTGTGTATTCTTTTATGGGGAAAAATATTTCCACCAATAACATACTGGTTACCTGCACAAAAATTTGTGAACAATTCTCCATTTTCATTCATTACTCCTAGACCATGTCTTCCCATAATTTCTTCATAACCTGTGTTGTCTGATCCTATCTTAGCATTCAAGTCGCCAATCAAAATTTTTAGGTTGCCCTTTCTTTCATTATTTATAATATTTTGAAGCTGCATGTAAAATTCTTCCTTAACAGATGCATCTTTATCATTTGTTGGTCCATAACACTGTATTACCGAAATGTTCACCTTCTGTTTCACTGTTCTGAAAGATGCTCTTATTATTCTGGGACTCACAGCTTCCCATTCTATTAGTGCCCTGTCTGCTTCTTTTGATAGCATCAGGGCCACTCCTTCACTGTAGGGCGAATTTTCCTCTGTGTGTCCTGAGAACAAAATAGTTTCCCCTGAATTTAGAATACTTTTCCCTGCCCCAGTCCATCTAGTTTCACATAACCCTAAAATACTTATTCTATAATGTTTCATTTCCTTTGCTACTTCCATTGTTCTCCCTATATCATAGAGAGTTATAACATTCCAGGTGCCAATTCTGGAGTTTTTCCTAGCTGAGAGGACGTACGTCAACGATCCGGACTCCTTGCGGCTTTCTCCACACCGTGTCATACTTCTTCTATTTGAAGAGCCTTCCCTCATCTTGGTTGGCTGGATTTTACTTGCTTCTCTTTTTGACTTATCCATGGTTGGTTGGTTTTTGTGGCTATGGTTTTTACAGGATGAGGTAGCCAACCTCAAGCCCAACCCTACCCTTAGTCGCCTCTTACGACATGCCTGGTAGGGTGCAGTGTCACTATTCTTTGCTTCCCGTGAGGGTCCCGGTGACACACGGGCGAGGCCTATGCTTGAAGTTATTTAGTAACTGAATTTTTCTCAACTTCCTAGCTCCATACGACAGTACTGATTTGACGTAAGAGTTTTAAAACTTTTGCGTTTAGCATTAGTTTTAATTTCTTTTCACCTCCTTAGATTTCCTAGTGCTGTAA
Source organism: Candidula unifasciata (assembly GCA_905116865.2). Classification (NCBI taxonomy): domain Eukaryota; kingdom Metazoa; phylum Mollusca; class Gastropoda; order Stylommatophora; family Geomitridae; genus Candidula; species Candidula unifasciata. Next base: position 833,210 of record CAJHNH020000280.1, on the reverse strand, counting down.
AACTCCTCTTGCCTTAAACAGATGAAGTCCATCCCCTCAAGATATTAAACGGAGTGTCGCCAAACAAGAACACTACGTGGGTAGCCAAAGAAGAAAAATAAACCAACATAGAACTGTTGTGGTTAGCCGCTACACACTGCCAGATTTACTGAGTTAGGGATTCAAGCACGTATGGACTGAGTGGTTCGACGTGCAGTGAGGATGATCTGTCGACTAACTGACTAACTAACTGACTAACTAACTAACCAACTAACTAACTAGCTGGTTTTGCCTTTTTGTACTCGTATTTTATTATCTCTATCAGTTTCTCACGAAAACAAATTCGTAGCTTTGAATTGTTTCCCCTAATTTCCTAACAAAATGTGTGCAAAGTAAATCGAGGGTTCTTATGTCAGCTTAATAATTCTACACCTTCTTGCAATGGCCTCTTTCTGAATAACTTCATTAATTTTTTTCCTAAGCCGCTTCCTGGATTTATAAAATTACTGCTATACGCGTGACGAGAATATTTTGAGGGGATGGACTTTATCTGTCTCCCTTCTCGCGATAAACCTACCCCGGAGACATTTTGCAAGTGATTTCAGTCACGTTTTCACAACTTTTGCAAATCAGGATTCTTATAGCTTCTCGCTGTGGCTTTATTTAGATATTGATACTAGTAATAATAACGATAATAACTGCAATAACCATCACCATCGCCACAAAAATAATAACAAAAATAATGAAAATAATGATTGGGGATTTCAATGGCGAGGTGATCTGGTCTTTTGCCTCGGGTTTTAAAGGTCATACTGTTTATATTCGGTCAGTGGTTTTCAACCTGGTGTAGCCCTGCCCCCTCCTGGGAAGGAAGGAAGGGGGAGGGAGCGCAAGAAAGTTTCAACGGGGCGCCAAGCAATTTTGAGACTGAGTGAATTTGTACTTGTAATGTTGTTTGTTGTTTGTGTTCACTGGCTGTAAACTCCAGTGGAAAGACCTGGTTGTTCGTCCATTTCTGGACTTTGGCTTTGTTCCAGGACCTAAGTTTTGCGCTTGCATCTGTTTTATAGCTTTAGATTATTTGTATGCAGACTGTTGGTTCCTTGTCTCTCAGGCAGATGCACTCCACCTTTGAAAAAAGCCCCTAAGTTAGTCGACTCTTACGGCATGCTTGTTGGGGAGGGAGTGGACCTATTCTTGTTTTCCCCCATAATAAACCCCGGAACCCACACGGGGAGATGTAATTGTAGTAATCTGCTGGTCTAGCATTTCGTTTTTTAATTATAAATTTAAATGTAACAGTCTTAAAACAAAACAGCTCTGCCAGCTTGATGCGGATAGTGATCTACGTTGTACGTTATCCATCCAACATTAGACCAAAAACACAGTAGACATCATCAAGACAAATCAATGTCAACTTTTGATATCTAGACATTAAACAACAGTTGTTGGTCATCGTTTTTTTTCGTATTTTATTTGACATTTTGTTATGTTATGTTATGTTCTGTTATGTTATGTTATGTTATCACAATCGACGTCATTGCACATTGGGCATTCTAATGCTTGCTCAGTCATCCGATGCAGCATCCACTCCAAACTACTTCTACTAATTGTTCCCCTGAGAATCTGGTTATATTGTCACCTTTCTCGGCCTCAAAGACGACACAGACGTGCTTCATCATGCTTTACTCTCATGTCACGCAATCGAGTTGACATTCTGATCTATGGGGATGTTTTCTCCAAGTTAACAGTGCTTGGGATTTTCCTTTTTGTCCTCTATTTTTTACCCGATATGTTTTGTAAAGTGGGTGCTTCTCCTGAACATGTTTGAGAACCACTGGTCTAGACTAGGGAGTTCAGCTGTGGACGCACAGTTTAGTCGGGAGATGGTCGATGGTGTAACCCTCCCACTTATCCGGCTTACTTCTTACTCGTATACCTTCGGCTTTTCCCTCCAGCACTTTAAAAAAATGTATTATTACGTCCTTTAGTGTGGCCAAAATACATCACTCGTTTAATTTTCATTGATTTTGTTTTTATTGTGTTTTAACTGTTTTGTGTTTGTGTGTGTGTGTGTGTGTGTGTGTGTGTGTGTGTGTGTGTATGTGTTTATTCTGTGTGATTTGTTGGCCTTCCACGCCCCTTTTCCCCTGTGAAATTCGACACATTCCATGTCTATCGAGCTAAGACTAGTACATCGACTCTTCCTTGGCTACAAAAGAAGGAGACCGAGCACGAGTGGGAATGTCCTGAGTGCATGGATGTCCATTCATTCAGTCATTCATTCATTCCTTTATTCATCCATCCTGCTAAGGAAATATAATGTGCTGTAAGACAGTTCGGAATTACGCATCTGACTCCTTCATCGCTCACTAATCACAGATTATCAGCTAGGTGTGCTGCAACGAGCTCCCCCCCCCCCACCCACACACGCACACTCACTCCCCCCCCACCCACACACGCACACTCACTCCCCCCACCCACACACGCACACTCACTCCCCCACTCCCACACTCACTCCCCCCACCCACACACTCACTCCCCCCACACACACACGCACACTCACTCCCCCCCCCCTTTTCACTACCTAGGGGAGATCACACTCCTTCACCCCCCTCCCCCCTCCATTTTTCCTCTGTACCAACCACTACCTCCTGGCTACTTAAAAATTTTTCTGTTCAAATTATTGTGTTTACCTGGGAAGGGAGCTCTCAGATACCCAATGCCGTCCTGCCCCCTTTTCTTCCCACTAACAAAATAAATAAGTAGGGCTAAAAAAGGGGTCTAAGATGCCCCTATATTATTATTACTATTATTTAAAGATGCTTCTATATTATTATTACTATTATTTAAAGATGCTTCTATATTATTATTACTATTATTTAAAGATGCTCCTATTTTAATATTACTATTATTTAAAGATGCTTCTATATTATTATTACTATTATTTAAAGATGCTAATCTTATTATTACTATGATTATTATTGAACTAAATGGCAAATGGTAAATGTATTGATATGCGTGATATAACATGAAACGAACATACAAATGCTTTTAAAGAACATTTCCATACATAGTTAAACGAGGCCTCTTTGTCCCCTTACAACATTCTGGGAAGGGGGTGGATGGAGCCCTACATGACTTAAGCTCCTAAGTTCCGGCGCCTGTAATCTCAATGCGGAAAGGAGGTCCGCTTAATGATGCAATGTATACAACAGATCAGATGGACTGAAAAGATAGATACAGAGAAAAACAGAGACAAACTGGCAGCTTGTCACGGAAATCCTGTTGTCCGGGAAATTGTCTTGCAGTCTGATAAACGATACGAAGCAACACCAAGTTGGCGGTGGTTGTCATTGTGGGTTTCAGGCAAAGTATCAGTTCAGTAGCGGAAACATGGCTCTTTAATTTCATTCGTGTACTTGATCTGGGGTAGATTTTGGGGATCACAGCTCTCTGCTCTTTTCTGCCATATGATAGTTAAATGAATTCAATATTTTTGACATGATTCAATCAATATAAAACAGCAATAATTCGTGTAAAGGACTCAACGCCTTGGTCTTTTTCTTCGAGTGCGCCGGTTTCAGATCCGGTGGAAACTTCCGGTTGTCCGTCCATCTCTGTACTTGTCTTGTTCCAGAACCTTAATGTTGCGTGCACATCCAGTTTACATATCTTACTTATTTGTATGCAGATTGCTGGTTACTTGCCTCTCAGGCAGATGTATTCCGACTTCGAAGGAAGCCCCCAGTTGGTCGACTTTTCGACATGCTTGTTGGGGAGGCAATAGTTCTATTCTTGAACGCCTTGATAAACTTTGGGTTTATAAGCTAGTTTTAGACACACACACACACACATACACACACACACACACACACACACACATATATATATATATATATATATATATATATATATATATATATATATGTGTGTGTGTGTGTGTGTGTGTGTGTCTATATAGAATATGCCAAGTAAGATTCGATGGTGGAATTAGGTCAATATATCTGCTCTGGAGCAGACTCATGTCTGTCATGTAAAAAGTCATGTGATTTGTCATGTGATATGCCATATAATACGTCATGTGATATTCTGTGAACTCAGAACTGCTAACATTTGTTATATGTTCTCTAGCTGTTACTTGAGACAGTGGTAAGTTGAATAAAAGATCACTATTCGCTCATTAAAGCATAATGAGTATAATGTGATGGCTATATATCTGTACAGTCTCGATAGGCAGTACAGTCACGTCGGTCTTGTAGACTTTAACCTTTCAATCTTGTTTTAACAAGGAAATCACCTTTCGAATTCTGCTGTTGTCCAATCAAAGAGTACCAGCACTTCATTGAAGCCAACCAATAAATAGCTTTCGTGCTCATTTGTGCAGACAAAAAGATATCGTTATGAACTACGTTGGCCCGTGTAAAACAGGCAGTAACTTGTGAGCGTAGTGGATCTTGTTTTTCAGTTAGTATTAATTTATTTGCTGTATTATTCAATTGTTATTGTAGTATGCGCCTGACGAGATTCAGAAAAAATATTCTTCTTCTTATTCTTTTTCTCTTCCACCTTGAACCTCATCGAAGTGTCGGCGGAAGATGTAATGTTCGCTGATGAGCTCTGTCAAAAGCACTATTAAGACTGATGTTCATTTCTGTAAGACTGTTCTTAATGTGATCACTCCATATTTTCAGGTCTTCCACTCGGTCTATACCCGTTGTAAAGTTTTAGTGTGGCTCGCTGTGGCGGATAGTACCAGGGCATTCTTTTTAGGTGTCCAAACCACTTCATTTGTTGTTCTTTGATGACCTGTAAGACTGGCTTTACTCCTAGCATTCGTCTGATTTCCCGATTTCGTATTCTGTCTTTCCTTGAAACTCCTGCAGCTCTTCTAAGGCATTTCATCTCTGTTGTCACAATTTTACGTTAATGGGAGGATGTAAGTGTCCACGTTTGGCATTGATAGCATAGTGTTGACCAAAAAATAGTTCTGATAAGATTCACTTTAGTACTCCGAGGTATCTGCTTGTGTATCAACAGGAGAGATAGTTGCCCCATTACTTGATGGCTTTGGCACATCTGGAGCTAATTTCTCTGTCCAGTTTTCCGTCGGATGTGAAAATTGCTCCCAAATACTTAAATTCCTCTGTTTGTCTCAGGGTGTTGTTTTTTAATTTTATTTCTAAATTGTCTTTATGTCTTCCTATCATCATTGTCTCTGTCTTCGTAGTGGTAATTTTCATATTATATTCCTCCCCTGTGTTACTAATTTGATTTAGTTGGTTCTGTAGGCAATCCGTATTTTCTGCTATGAGTACCTGGTCGTCGGCGAATAGTAATTCTGTAATATCTTCTTCATGATTAAAGTTCGTTTCGCTACATATGGTAACCATGTATGTTATAAAAAGAAGCGGCGATAGTACACAGCCCTGACGCACACCAGAGTTCTCTATAAAAGTTCTTGACAACCCTGCCTTCGATCTTATGCAGCATTTACTACGTGTGTACAGGCTTTTGCAAATACTAATGAGATAATTGCTGATTCCTTTTTTTCCCATATATTCCCACAACATATTCCTGTCGACTCTATCAAAGACTTTTTCTTGGTCTATGAATCTCAACAAACATGTCTTATCATGTTCTATTGCCCTCTCTGATAGTTGTCTCAATGTATAAATGAAAGCAATAAATTGTGTAGCACACTGTTTAAATCTTCTTTGTTCAGACTTGTAAGCTTTGTCGACACTGGATCCCCAGGTCATTTAACAATAATTTTGTCTGCCTCGGTGGGAATTGACTACGATGGAGCTCAAAGGAAAACTTGAAAATTGTGATAGAAACTACAAAAACTTATTATTGTCATTATGATGCCAACGTGTTCCTCTGCGCCGCCAAGTCACGTGCTTAATACTCTTGACATCCTTAACAACAATATTTATAGGTTACAAGACAATGGCACGGGTGCTGTAATGTGCGTATCATTCCTAAGTTTTTCATTTGTACATGACCATAAAGTCGGCGGTAGGACGCATGGTAGACGAGCTAGTCTCAGGGCTACAGTGGCTCCCTGACATTGTGGTATGCAATGTATAATAGGGATCTCGTGCCGGAGGGTTGAACAGGATTTTGAAGGTATCAGAAACAAACACAGTATGAAAGATATAAAACGATAACACGGTGTGACTGGACAGGGAAAGGGGGGGGGGGAAGAAAACTCTACAGGGACCGAACTGGGTGACGTGACACATAAATGGCGTAGATAAAACGGTGATATGGATGATGAAGATGATGTCGATGATGATGATGATGATGATGATGATGACGATAATGATGATGATGTTATGATGACGATGTCGATGATGATGGTGATGAAGATAGTAATGATACTGATGATGACGATAAGAATGATGATGATGACACTGATGATGACGATAAGGATGATGATGACACTGATGATGACGATAAGGATGATGATGACACTGATGATGACGATAAGGATGATGATGACACTGATGATGACGATAAGGATGATAAGAATGAGGTACGGCGTGATTTAGAGATGTCGTCTGCCTCATACTATAACGTTACCGTTGAGGACCCTCGGCACACAAGATTTAAAAACAATGAACACGATATACACCTACACCTCGACCTACGACTTTAGCGACTTACGACCATACGCATTTACGACCACACACATACACAATATATATATATAGTAATTTTTGAAAGACATTTATACTGCTAGGCTCAAAAATTTCCTAGAACCGATGTACATTCTGTGTTTTTCACATTAGGTACTATAATTATAAGAACGTATGCTGCATTTTTGTTATTACCCTTTTGATTTAAAAAAAAAGTGTTTGGAAAATATAAATATATATAAAAATAGAACTAATATCCAACCAGTTAACCTTACGGTCTGTTTGAACGGAACTTTGTAGTAAGTTTTGGAAACCCTTACAAGAAAAAATAAAACTACTCTAAAATACATTTACGGGCCATCGTAAGTCAAGATTTATTCGAGTAACGTATTCGCCAAGCTCTTTGGCAGTTTTGGGACTGAGCGACCTGACAGACAATATTTCACTCAATCAAACATCAAAATAAAAAGAATATTAATAATTCATCGTTGATTCGATCATCAATCGCTGGGTTCTGGGCGTGTTGCTGCATGTCCTTGGAATCAAACCAGGGGGAGTAATTGACTTCTGGTGGGAATTGGAAATCCGAAAAATCGGGTCTCATTCTGGATTAGGGTTGTTGTAAAATCACTTTAGACTTGGATGGCCTGTCAGGATTGACAGACGGCAGATACTAGATGATGATGAGTTTTTTTCAATTATGTTAGGTAATTTAGACCAGCGGATCTCACAGCAGGGATCAACACACCCATATGCCCAAGCCATCCAGGATTTATCTCTTTGCTTGTTTAAAAAATCAATCTTTACCTGTACAGTCGTGGCGACAGCACTAGCCATGCGTATGCGTAACTAGTCATCCCCTTGTGGGGTGCAATTTTTCGTTACTTTGAAGCCCCTCCCTGGCTCTTGCCAGGGGCTGCAATGTAGCCCGGCCACAAGTATGGCCTAATGGCGGTTTCCGGGACCTCTCCACGGGTGGTCCTCATCCACATGATGGCACTTTGTGTCATCGGGTGTTTATCGCTTGTGTGATGTCCTAATGGGGTAAAATGTACTACTACTAGCCAAGCGGCCGTAGATCCTTAGGCTCGAAGACCCCCTTGCCTACACCTCAAAAGTAGTATGATAAAGGCAGTTATTGGAATTTATTTTTTTGCACATCCATCTGCCAAAGCCATCCAAATATTTATCTCTTTGTCTTCTCTTTGCTTGTTTAAAAAATCAATTTTGCCAGTTGTCAGCAAGCTTCCCTTCCTTCCTTCGCATAACACGTTCTAACATCATAGACTATCTATGTCTAATTTTTCAGTTGAGATTGCAGTTGTCTCATTATCCTTCGGGTTTTTCCTAAAAAACACATCTTCGCTGCCAGTAAATTTCTTTCGGCTCGTCTGCTCGTTGTCCCTGTCTCACGTGCATATCATCTCTCTATGGGTTTCTGGGTAGAAGCCGCTGATGTCTAGCGGCTAGACGCTTGCCTGCGATCGGAAGGTCGTGGGTTCGGTTCCTGTTTCAGGTCCACCCAGCCTTGAATGGGTATCAGTTAAGCCGGCCGTCGTGATTCTGACCACATCATCTACGTTTGGTCTATAAAATATAGGTTCAACCTATTAACCCAATGCGCCTGAAAGGCGTGGAAAAGTACTTTTTTTTCAATTTATGGTATTCTGAGTCACATTTGGGGTGGATTGGGGATAGACCCACTTCTCTTTAATATAGATGTTTTAAATATAGATGTTTTAAATATAGATGTTTTAAACGGCTACTAATTAAGGACTTGTTTAAATAGGATGTAAAAAGTATTAAAAAAAAAGTAAAGATT
>CAJHNH020000280.1:439765-819765 GCA_905116865.2 Candidula unifasciata | reverse complement strand
ATAGCTAGATAGATAGATAGATAGATGATAGATATATTATATAGATAGATAGATCATTAGATAGACAATACGCAAGATAGGATAGATTGATAGTACACTAGATAGATAGATAGATGATAGATAGATAGATAGATAGATAGTATATGTAATATAAAGATGGATAGTAGATAGATGACAGATAGATATATAGATAGATAGATAGGATAGATAGATAGATAGATAGATTAGATATTAAACTTTCTAAATTTAAAAGATAATCTATCTCCTACCGTTATTTCCAGGTTTATATAGTCCGAACCAGAGAAACACACCAAATCGTTTGCATGAAGACAGAATGTTGCCTTCAGTTCTCGCTGGCGGGTTAAACACAGAAAGGTTTCCAGAATCGACTACTCTCATCGGAGAACTGGACAGTGAACCACCTGCAGGTTCATCCAAAGGACATAATCGCTGGAAATCTGGAACCCGCCGATTAAATTTAGCCTCTACAATTGTTCATAGAGTGAGAGGGCCGAAATGTAGAGTGGGTTGAACGAGGTAGAGTGGCTCGGCAAGAATCAATCCTTTTTTTATTTTTTTTATTATTAGTACTGTAACTCAAGAAATTGATGTCTTACACCTATTTGGGCTGTAGAGCTTTGGGAGAGAACTTAGCAAGCTTAAGTTGACCAAGAGGCTAAGAAAAGACGCTGGCGTTGGATTAAGAAAACCGGAGAACAATGTAACTAGAATGACTTGCAAGGAAAACCCCAGGGGCGTAGGAATAAAGGAACCCCCCCCCCCCCCCAAAGGGAGAAGGGAGCTGGAGAATGAGGTTAGAAAGATGGGAAGGACATGGGGAGAGCTGCATGCGATAGTGAAAGATAGAACGACTTGGCGTGATTTGGTTGAGAGACTATGCTTCATTGGGAGCTAGAGAGGCAGAAGAAGAAAAAATAACTCTAGAAATAGAGTCATGAACAGATTCATCATTACATGCAGCTGCAATAATGCAGCTATCTCATGCGATCACTATATATAATATAGGTCTGTGTTTTTGATTCTCCCGTGTCTTGTAGTTAAGTTTGTTCGATTTTGTATTTTTTGTGTGTTCAATTCTCAATTTTCCCTCTCCATGACTGCAGTCTGTAGGATTGACATCTCAAGGACGAGATTCAGACCGCTACAAATCCCGGAAAATCCGTTCAACTGTCCAGCCATACAGCACAGTTATATTGGGGCACCACAAAGAGGTTACGCAGTCTCTTGTAGACCAGTAGAGATGGGTTGATGGTATATTTTTAGGCTGCGGGAGTAACCTCTCAAGAATGATAATCAAACAGGTACAGTTTTCCAAAACCACTTTTGAGCAATAAAACGATATAAGTAAGTAAAAGTACAGATCGCTTTTCACGCCTTTAGGCGCATCGGACATACGGGAAGAGCACCCATATTTTTACAGACCGTCGGCACTAGGTGGGTAATGTGGTCAGCATCACGCCGGCCGTCTTTACTTCCACAGGACAGCCATCCTGGTACCCACTTTGGGCTGGGTCGACCTGCAATGCCCGAAACCACGATAAAAATCCACGCAGCCAGCAGTGGGTTTCGATCGCGGTACGTTGGAATTACGAGTCGGTCTCGCAACGCCTAAGTCACGGCCGCCGCTATAACGATATGTAATGAAATATAGGCAGAAAGGGGTTAAATGAACAAAGCATACATTTCAGACCACCACACGGCGTATTAATCCATCACTGTGTGAAATGACAGAAATGGGTGATTAGAAAGCCATGGCCTAGCCAACTATGCAGAACATCTTCATGATAACCGCCATGACATCTGACAGTGAGGGATGAAACATTCGACGAGTGCCCGTGAGCTGTGACCAGCTGAAGAGATACGTTCATCCAAACGTGACCACCAAAGACAGGTGACAGGGGAGTGATTAAGAAGGTACGCCAGAAAGAGCGGGAAAGCGGGAGAATAAAGTTAGCTCCGGAACCGCTTGAGAGGACAGTTAGGACCGGACAGCTTGAGAGACCAGTTGAGAAAACTAGTGCTGTACTTCGTTAGAAGGTATATGTTAATCTTGGAGTTTAGCTAGAACAGAGAGTTAGCCCCGGAACCGCTTGATAAAACAGTTAGGACCGGACAGCTTGAGAGACCAGTTGAGAACACCAGTGCTGTTATTCGTTTGGAAGGATATGTTAAACTTGGAGTTTAACTAGAACAGAGAGTTAGCTCCGGAACCGCTTGAGAGGACAGTTAGGACCGGACAGCTTGAGAGACCAGTTGAGATCACCAGTGCTGTACTTCGTTTAGGAGGATATGTTAAACTTGGAGTTTAACTAGAACAGAGAGTTAGCCCCGGAACCGCTTGATAGGACAGGTTAGGGCTGAACCGCTGGAAAGACCGGTTAGGAGAAAACCAGTACTATACTTCGTTAGAAGGATATGCTAAAATTAGAGTTTAGCTAGAACAGTGATTGAGTAACTCGTAGAGAGACATAAGAATAGATAGTTACAAGATAACAAACATTTCATATACTATTGCTTATTGAATTTATGAAGTCTGTGTGACGAGAATATTGTGAATAGACCAACTCTTGTGTAATTGTTACATCACTGGCCTTGTTCTTGAGTACGATTGAAGAGAGATACGAACTATATTCATTCAACTTGGCCGAATTAGGAACATCTATTTCTTGGGGGATGTATAGGCACGACTGTGCCACAGATATAGCACAGTTATATTAGGGCAATACAAAACGGTAGGAATGCAGCCAGAACAACTACCAATGCAAGCGCTACACATGAAAGAATCTGCAGTGAAAGCAAGAGACCGTCCTAGGAGAATATGGATTGATGACGTTAAAGAGCTTTTGCATTGACATGGAATGACAGTAGCCATTGCTGCCCATTGAGCAATGAATCGCAAACTGCTCCTCCCCACAACGCTTAACGACAAAAGTGGAAACTGATAATAATGATGATGCAAAAGCGGTTACAAAGAAACCAGTAAATCAGTGTGGCTGGGCTTTGATGTAATGTATGTATGGATATGCCTTTTTCCTTTTCCATCTAGCTTTCAGTTATCACCAAGGAAAACAGAATATGGGATAAAAATGTCTGAAGATTATTCTTCTTCTTCTTTTTCTTCTTCTTCTTCTTCTTCTTCTTCTTCTTCTTCTTCTTCTTCTTCTTCTTCTTCTTCTTCTTCTTCTTCTTCTTATTCTTCTTCTTCTTCTTCTTCTGCTTCTGCTTCTTCTTCTTCTTCTTCTTCTTCTTCTTCTTCTTCTTCTTCTTCTTCTTCTTCTTCTTCTTCTTCTTCTTCTTCTTCTTCTTCTTCTTCTTCTTCTTCTTCTTCTTCTTCTTCTGCTGCTGCTGCTGCTGCTGCTTCTTCTTCTTCTTCTTCTTCTTCTTCTTCTTCTTCTTCTTCTTCTTCTTCTTCTTCTTCTTCTTCGCTTTCACCAGCTGTTAACTCTGGTGGAAAGTTCTGGTTGTTCATCCACTTCTAGACTGCAGTCCTGTTCCAAAACCTGAGTGTTGTGTGTGTATCCTTTTTACAGATCTGACTCATTTGTATGCAGACTGCTGGTTCCTTGCCTCTCAGGCAGGTGTACTTCGACTTTGATAGAAGCTCCCAATTAGTCGACTCTTACAGGCTTTTGGGCAGGCAGTGGGTCTATTCTTGTTTTCCCTATAACATGACCCAGGAACTGAAGATTGACATACATAGTTGATCTACTGCCAGGGCTCCTACACTTTAGGAAAGTGTTGAGATTACAACTTTCTTATTTAAAAAAAAAAAAGAGTAAATGTTAAAGTATTAATGTATCACTTTTGGTAACAAATCCATCAGATTATTTTGCACATTATTAACAAATAACTAGAGAGTAATCTTCTTTTTTTTTGGTCAAATGTAAAGGACTATTTTTCGCGTCTTCGGGCACACTGGGCATATAGGGCTAGACCTATATTTCATAGACCAAGCAGCGCTCTGTGGGCGATGTGGTCAACATCAATCGAGACGCCTTCGCTTCCCAGGATTTTATCTGGTGCCCATTTAAGGCTGGGTCGACGCGGGAGCCAAGGCAATCTTTGGGGATTAGGGGGGGGGGGATCTGGCTCTCTCTCAGGACTTGAACACACGACCTTCGAACCCGCAGGCAAGCGCCTAGCCACTACACCACGGCGTCTCCCGTCTTTTTTTTTTTCTATTTAGTCACGAAAATTCCACAGAAAATGGAGAAGGGAGAGGCGGGCTGGAGAAATAATACCCGATTGGGGATCAAATGCGAAAACTAAAATAGAGAAAGTCTGGTAACGGAGATAAGAAGACGTGTGGCCATTTGATGAAGATTGAAAGGGGTTAAGAGGAAACATCCGGTGACGAAGATGATCGGGACGAAGAAGGAAATAATGAGATTGCGAAAAAAATTGAATGCACACCGGAACTAGCAGAAATAAACACGCACACGGAATCTGAAGAGATTAACTCTGAACACACAAGACGTCACTTGAAATGACAAGCAGATATTGTAAGGCGTTTATGTTGTTTCTCTAGTTGTGACAGCAGGCCTGAAAAAGTGTGAAACACTGGCAGTAGTAAAGGATGAACTTTTCAGCGGTAGTGACAATTGATATTGCGTCACGCTACACAATTGACGGATTATTTACTATTATTATTTCATGCATCTTTCCCACTGCAACATACGCCTACGAGACCTGGACACTTACTCAACACTAAACAGCGCATAATTGCCTTTGAATACAAATGTTATAGACGGGTTCTTAGAATATCATGGGTAAAGAAAAGAACAAATGCATCCATACTTCAAGAACTGAATACTGAAAAAGGATGGCTTTATATTTCAATATATATATATATTGGTCACTTGAAACGTCACAAAAGTTTAGAGAAAACAATAATGGAGGGGTATATGCCTGGGAAGAGAGGAATAGGAAGGTCAAAGAGAAGATGGGTGCAGGATGTGGTAGATGATTTCCAGATGGGTGTATCGGACGAGGGATATCTTGCTTGTGATCGAGAAATGTTCCGGAAGGTTGTTATAGAAGCAATGTTCTGCGAAGGACAGGCTATTGACTGACTGACTGATTATGATTATTAATGAGATACTTCTCTGCTGCCATGCTATAATTGTGGAAGACTTCTCAACGCAGGCGGGTCTTGCTAGTCACACTCGCCCTCGCCATGGGCTGTGAGTCACATGCCTCCTCATAGCGCAGTATAACACTATCGTCTGGAAAGATGGAAATGTGCCAATCAATCAATCAGTCAGATACAGAGTTTATGGAATGGCTGTGAATGAAAAGAGAATTCTTGAAAGAAATTTTCATTTGTTTGCTTGCTTGTACAACGGATCAACATCATGGCACAAGGGTAGTTCTACTTCTAGCTCAAGCCTGAGTCCGAAAATCTCAGCGAAGTGCACGAAATCCGAAGCACCAGCGAGGATCCTGGTATACGTTTTGCCCGGGCAGCGCCGTTAGGCTACTCTTTTCGATTTCCAGCTGCCAAATGATTTTTTTACGTACGCCACAAAAAAAACGGGCGTCCGATCTTCCTACCCAGAGACCAGGGGAAATTACGAGAAGTTCGCATGAAAAACGGGCTTGAACCCGGGACCTCCAGCACTCGAGGCGGACGCCATGCCTCGGGACCACTCAGCCTCTGTATAAGAAGAATTTTAAAAGAGACAATTGAAATATTTCAGTCACATAACAGTCTTCTTAAAACCATAATGAAGGAAACGGTCAAAGGCAAGGGAGCAAGACGTGGACGACGGTACAAGTGGGAAGACAAAGAGATGGACAAACTGCAATCTGAGAGGGTATACTACGAAGACGAGAGACAGAGAAAATTGGAGATGCAGTGCAACCAATCTTCATTGTGGGTTCGGCACCTCATTGATTGATTTTCTTCTTCTTCTTCTTCTTCTTCTTCTTCTTCTTCTTCTTCTTCTTCTTCTTCTTCTTCTTCTTCTTATTCTTCTTCTTCTTCTTCTTCTTCCTCTTAGAAAGGGCGGTTGGCAGGCTGTGTTGTGGTTTGCAGCAAGGCTGCGATATAAGTTTCGGCCTTATACATTTGAATTCAACACACCCCTGATTAATGGCCTTGGCATCTATTTTACATTGTGTCCACCAGGAAACCCACGCCAGTCAAAATATTCACATTATGGGAACTTCCGTGTTGTGTTGTGTTATCTTATCTTATGTTTTGTTATGTTATGTTACCTTAAGTTATGTTATGTTATCTTATGCAATCTTATGTTATCTCATGTTATGTTATGCTAAGCTGTGTTATGTTATGCTATCACCATTGACATCACTGCACTATGTGCATTCCCATGCGTGCTCAGTCCTCAATTGCAGCAGCCTCTCCAAGGTACCTCTAATACTTGTTCACATGAGGATTTGGTTATAATGTCTTCTGTCTCAACCTCGAAGCTGCATAGACGTGCTTTACTGTGCTTTACGCCCATGTCACGCAATCGTACCAACCAGCTTTTCAAAGGCGAAAACAAAACAAAATAACGTCTTTAACAAATCGCTTTCCCGTGTGGGTTCCGGGGCCCCATTATGGAGAAAAGAATATACCCACTGTCTCCCCAACAAGCATGCCATAGAAGTCGACAAATTGGATCATCCTTTGAAGTCGGATTATATCTACCTGAGAGGCAACGAACCTTGAGTCTGCATACAAATAAGCCAGATATGTTAAACGGATGTACATGCAACACTCAGGGTATGGAACAAGACTAACGTCCGAAGGTGGACGAACACCCAGAACTTTCCGCTGGAGTTTACAGCAGGTGCACGCAAACAAGAAGGAGAAATCACCATGTTTTGTCATCCAGGAGTATGTTTCATTGTTGACAGATCGGGTTGTAAAACAACTTCAGAATCCTCAGATATGTTCAGTGGGTTTGGGAGAAGCAGCGGTCTCCAGGATAGACAGATAGTTACATTTATAATAATAAAATTGCGCTGAACTGCAAATACACATAATAACACATTTGAAATAATATGATAGGTATATGTTAATACTGAAAGAGAGAGAGAAAAAAAAAGACAGTTTCTTTTGATGGTCGAAGAGGCAGTTATCCCACTTAAAATTTTGTTTTCAAGATAGGACCTTATCTCCACCCCTAACCTCCGCTAAAAAAAATGGCAGGGGCCTTGAGGTACCCGAGCACCCACCCCCCCCCTCCCCCCTCCCCCACCCATTATCCCGACCCTGAAAAAAGGCTTGGGTGGGGTGTGCTCACTCTTCCAGTCTCACAAATTCATTACTTGTAACTCCTTTTATCGTTAAATCGTCCGCTTTAAATCGGTCAATATTTGTAGTTACAATATATCCCCAAAGGTAATCAGAAATTAAACTAACAATTTTGGAGTTAATGGATCAATCAATCGGGCAATAAATCAGTCAGCCGGGTCTACAGATCGTCGCTCTCGTTACAGAAGGCATGAAAGCGAATATTTTGACTAGCAGAACCCTTTTTAAATTCAATTTCTTTGGCAGTACCCCTTGAGCCTACCGTATTCTATGTAAAACAAGTCAATGGAATTTAAAAGTATTGTTGCGTGCCGGTGAGGGTATATAATAGGGAAATTTAAACTAAGAAGATGTCTAAGAAACTGTGCAAATCCATGCAATCTAATTTTAATTAAAACGTTGAAATTTACTATAATAATCAATGTATTCTTAGCTACCAACAATACAAACGACATTGTCAAAACTTGATCGCACAAATCAGTTCGTTAAAAGCCCAATAAATCAGGTAATCTGCATTGTTTTGCAAGGTTTTCTTAGCTAAAAGTAAAATGATAACAATTGAAGGCAAATATCTGGTTCATTAATGTCTATTTTTATTTCGGTAGCTGAACAAGCGTTGAATCGCGCTTCACTTTATGTAGTTCTGAAAGGACAATATCAATTTTGCTTGCTCGTGCAAGATTCATCTTGTAAATGCAGAATAAATTCCAGCTGACTTTGGTTTTCAAACGCGATTTTTAGTTGGCTGTGAGATGTCAAATCTATGAGTGCAAGCGGAACTCATTTATACCCATTTAAAGTCATCAAGCACCTTCTCTCGCTTTCTTGCAAAATAATGGCAAATATTGTTTTAAAACTTTGAGATGCCCTTGAATACTTTTTCGCATATTTTCTTAAACATTGATGTTATTTTTATTGTTGTATGAGGGAAACAATCGACACCTTCCTTTTCCAAGCAAAACAATACACAGGTTTTCCTTTAAAAAAAAAGACGCTTTGGCGTTTGCAAGGAAAACTATGGTATCTCACGCAGTGTTTTAATCATTTGGCATAAAATGTCGACAAATTATGCCGGTTTGCGCACACAGTATTTGTCATTTAAAATCACCCCTAATGTATCGTAATGGTCCATCAAGATGCTTCCAAGACACAGTTCCATAAAACATGTCAACGCTTGTCCCAGAGAAAAACGCCAAACTTCAGTGTGAACAGGAGGGACTGGTTGTGGCTTTCCTCGTCTTGGGACATTAGTTTGAGGAGCCTGTTTAAAAAGGTCTCGATTTTCTTTAGTTTATTATTTGTATGGCCACTAGAGGCTCAAATTACATTTTGTTTTCGTAGTTTGTGTGTGTCGGCGTCTGTTGCTTAGACGTTGCGAACGTGCTTCGTAATGCCGGGGTGCTAGGTTCGATCCCAGCTGCGGGTCTTGCGCTGGTTTTGTCAGTGGTATCGAGAAACCGACCGTTGAGAAAGGAATGCCACACTACTAGACGTAAATTTGCCTAGAAAAACCACAACAGCTATAAAATGTTAGGGCTGGTTCTGCAATGTCCTGTAAAGGCTACGCAGCTAACTTCAACTAGTGTGTGTCTATGAAGAACTCAGTGCTTGCTGCTACAGTTCTTTGCCTTATCTTTAATTCTGGCAACGACTCCATCGTTGTGACCAAGCAATTCCTTTGCACAGTCAGTGTATGTTTCTGCACAATTTTGCCAACACATTTGTCTGATCAGAAGAATTCACCCGAAAGACTAAATATGTCCCCCATTGATTTATTGGTTGGTAATGGTCTGCAACGAAGAAGTTCTTGTGATAACTTTGCAAGTAAATTGTCGTCAACTGATATATCCATTTCTTGTGCCAATTTGATAGACCTGAGGCGACTGCCAAGCGTCTCTTTCATCGGTGACCAGATCTCTGATTGATGAATTTACTTATTGATGTGGATGAATTCACCGGCAGTTGGGACAGTGTTTGGTTCTGTTTCCTTTATTGTCATCAACACTGCATTAGTCCTTTTTAGGGCTCTTGATGGCGTGCAAAGCGATTACCTTCAAGCGTCTCTTCATCAGTCCAGGGCTGCCCAAAAATAATTGTGATCAAATCCCAAGCTAAGCTGACAAAACTAAACCTATGCAATAGAAAAGCAAAAAAACCCAAGATTGATAACTAGCTCAATTTTATTGTTACAAAACGAAACATGTACCCCCTTTTATATAAAAATACATTTAAAAAAAAAAAAAAAAAAAGATGATAAAATCTCAACCCAAGGCGGCAAATAAAAACCCAGATCTTTGGGGAAAACCCAAATATTGGCAGCCCTGCATCAGCCATGTCGCTTAATTATTATTCCAGAAGCAGACGCAGAGCCTCTGACTGACTGACTGACTGACTGACTGACTGACTGACTGACTGACTGACTGACTGACTGACTGACTGACTGACTGACTTTCTACCCCACTAGGACATCACACAAGCGATAAACACCCGATGACACAAAGTGCCACCATGTGGATGAGGATCACCGTGGAGAGGTTCCAGAAACCGCGTCCAGACAATTGGCCATATTTATGGCCTGCCTATATTGCGGCCCCTGGCAAAAGCCAGAGTGGGGCTTCAAACAACAAAAAATTACGTCTTAAAAAGGACGTAAGGATATTTTATTTAAGAGCCTCTGAAAAGTGTACAAAGCCCTTAGGGTTCCGCTGAGCACCGGCTAGGCATCACTGCTATAGCCAGTTCTCCGGTCCTCTGTGCTTTAATATGCAAGGCATCTTCAACGTCTCTTATCCTCCTTCGCCTCTCCGAAAGATGCTCTCTGACTTCAAAGGAAAAGACACTGTTTTTTTTAAGCAAGCACAGAAGGCCAGAGCCCTTTTAAGAAAAAAAAAAAATAATAATAACAAAAGGGAAGTAAGCTAACAAAAAATGAGACTACTCAAATAACTAATAGTTGTCTTTCTTTGACCCTTTCTGTTTTGTCGTGGTAGGCTATTTTCAATTTTCATGGCCGGCTCCAGCCGTGGGAGGTCGTTGCTATTTTATAATCACCTCTAGAAACGAGAGCCGTTCAGCTTAACCATCAGATGCTAGTCTGCCAGTCCGAGGGTCTAGCTTTCAAATTCGTCTCAAATTGAATTTTTTTTTCACATTCGCCCTTAGCTCCCATTTTGATGTGGTCTAAAATTGGGTCATGTAATATTTTGGAAAGTAAAAGCAGCTGGCGTGATGTGGGTCACATCACCTATCCAGTGCTGATTGATTTATATATAAAAATATAGTTTAGCTCTATATTTGAATGGACGTCACTTGGTGCAGTAACACCTGAGATGTGATACCAAAACATCTGGTTTCTGGAATAGTATTCCAGGAATTGAGGAGGTAAATATGATCAAAGAGGATGGTCAGGTGATTCATTTCAATAATCCAAAGGTCCAAGTTTCCCTGACTGCAAACACATTTGCAATTACCGGCCATGCTGAAAACAAACAAATCACAGAAATGTTGCCAGGCATCCTAAACCAGTTGGGCACTGAGAGCTTGAACAGTTTAGAGAAACTAGCAACAACTGTTGCTGGAGCAGATATCAACAAACAGTAAATGGCAGAAGTCGGTGATGATGACGATGTGCCAGAGCTTGTTAAGAATTTTGATGAGGCATCCAAAGATGAGGATGTCTAGATGATGAAAGGGAATTGCATGCATTAATTTTAGCACATACATATGGCATGCAGTAAAAATTATCTACTGTTTTTCTACGTAAAAAAAAAAAAAAATCTGGTTTCAGAACCAAGGTGGAGGCACTCACGTTAGCTTTTAGCTGGCTTGAGACCAAGCTGAACACGCATGTTAGGATTGTAAGTCTTTCAAAACACGCTGAGAAAGGCGGAGAAGGGCATGCTTCTTTCAGAGTGGCAAGTAGTTAGCGGTCTGTGGATATTTTCTCCAGGTGATGCAGGAGTGTCGGGAAAAAAATGGGAGGACAGAGTGGCTGATGCTGCACTACTTAGTAGTGTGACTTGATGCGTAACAAACTAAATGTGGTCAGGAGCTTTTTTAGACCAAAGCGCGAACTGTTTGTGGAACGCGCGAATACTGTATTTGATTATAGTGTGGAGAGGATGGTGCAGATAGGAGTGTCCATGGGATCTGGTCGAGACTTTACACTTCTCGCTGGCTGCTGAAAATTAAAACAAGTCGAATATAGGGATGTTGCGAGTGCTGTGATGTCGTTTCTTCTTAAGCTTAACTCTACCACAGAGCTAACAAGAAAGCAGCTTGGCTTCTTAAAAGTGAGTTGCGTATCCTTTACAGAACTTTGCAGAACCAACCCCAGCATTGGCTTTTGTGAATTTTTTAGGCAAATTTAAGAACAGTATTTTGTCATTGCTTTCTAGACGGTTGGTTTCTCGATATCCCTGTCAAAGCCAACACAAGGCACAAGGTCAGCAGCTGGGATCGAACCCGGCACTCGGACATTGCAAAACGCGCTCGAAGCTTGTAGATCTGTATATTGGTTGCGGTAGAAGGAGGCAAACAATTCAGAGAATCAAGTGTTGATTTGAATAAATGACCAACGCTGCTTGTGAACAGAGCTCGGTCATAAACAGCCATTGCTTGTTCAGTGGTGTAGGAAAATCCGTCACATTATTTGTCAACGAATAGATTTCATGAGCAAATCAACGATCAGGAAGGGAGACTTGTGACGTATTCATAAACCTCACACCAGTATTTTGACACCCCCCCCCCCCCCCCCAACACACCCCTCATTACACATATAGGCACACATTCGCACACCAGTCAGCAGACTAAACAACCTGACATTGCACAGAGAGTCACTAAATCTCTTGAGACTTATTATTGTTTCAAATGTTGCTTTATTTACACCTTTCTGGATTGTGATTAAGATAGAACTTGTACTCTGAATATTTAGATAATGTTATCAACATTTTGTCATAAAGATAGTGAATTTATTACAATCCTAGTAGAATAGTTGATTATCGTCATCGATTGTATCTTTTGTTGAACTTTTATTTTTTTTTTCAGAGATGGGTCTTCCTTGCCGTTCTGCAAAGACTTAAAACCGAAGATGACAACTTTATTACTGTGCAAAGTGGCCACTGGGGAGCCGCCGTGGTTAGCGCTAGGCGCTGGCCAACTAATCTGAAGATCCTAGATTCAAATTCCCATTGAGCAGATTTTTTTTAAATGCATGACCTCCACTCCCAGGTGCGGCGAAGAAATGTCCTTTTTTTCCACCGGGGCAGACCCCTTTTTAGGGGATGTCATAGATAGAATCTCGTTAGAATGAAGCAAGATCAAATACCATCACTACATCTAAGAAGATCAGCTACAAGAGCAGGAGGACGGCCGCGGAAAACATGGATAGACAACATTGAAGACACTCTACGCCTTCACGGCATGGCAATAGCCAGTGGCAGCCAACGTGCACTGGATCGCAAATTATTCCTCCCCACGTCGTTTAACGGCAGAAGTGGTTTATGATGATGATGACGATGATGGCCGGCTGTCCAGTCGTACTTTAAAAATAAAAACAACCATAAAATTGTCCAGTCAACACACATAGATCACCCTAAGGAAAACATTAAAAAAATAAATTAGATCCTTAAAGATTAGTGATAATAATAATAAAATATACTACAATATGCTGGGGGGGGGGGGTGTGAGAGAGGGGAGTTGACTTAAAAGTCCAGTTTTCATTCAAAATATTAGTGGAATGTCCCGTTTTCAACTCAAGATATTATGGCCACACTACTCCCAGGCTGACCTAGCCTTAAATGAATACATGTAAAGTCCTGGTAAGTAAAGGCGGCCGGAGTGATGTGGACCACACCACACACCGTGTGGTCGATAAAATGTGAGTACAGCCTCATATGCCAAATGCGCCACTGGCGTGTAAGGGGACTGATACCTCTTCATCATCATCAGCTGCCTTGTCGACTGGCGTGGGCGATCATGCCTCTCCATAATCCACGATCTCCTGCAGCATGTATCAGTTTGTGTGCCGACACACCTCCATGCCATGCAACAAGACTGTCAAGAATCTTCTCTCATTGTCTTCCTATATCCCTTCTTCCACAGATATTTCTAGTGGTCACAACATGTTCTATTTTCTTTTTTCTCATAACATGCCGAAAAATGATGACCGTCTCCTTCTGATGTCTGTGATAAGTTGTCTTCCGGCTCCCGCCTCTTTCAAAACCTCTTGGTTGCTCTTTTTTTTTGGGGGGGGGGGGGGGGGGGGGGGGGGGGTCCAAGGTATTCTCAGCATTCTTCTGTAAAACTACATCTCTGAGGCCTCAAGAAATTGTTTGGCCTGCCTGCCGATTGTCCAGGATTTACAGCCATATGTTAAAACTGGATGTATGTAGCAAGCAAGAATTATTTTTCTAACTCTCAATGACAAGGATATATTGCACAAGATAATCTTCATTTTATAAAATGCAGTTTTTGCCTGTCCTATTCTGTTTCTTATCTCGGTTATGCATCTTCCATCTGATGTTATCAATGTGCCCAGATACTTAAATTTCTGTACTTGTCCTAAAATAACACTATTAACTTTTATTACACATTTAGGAATAATTCATTACTTCTGTCTTCCCATTATTCAAACTGAGACCCATTCTTCCACTTTCTAACACCACAATGTCTATCATTTCCGGTAATTCTTTCTGACTTGTTGCTATCAAGACTGTGTCATAAGCATAACGTAAATTGTTTATATTGTGCCCACCAAACACAATTCCGGGCATATCAATTAAAGATCTCATTATATATTCACTTTATATTGAAAACAAATCAGGTGATAGTACACATCCTTGTCGTACGCCCCTCTTTATGCTTTGAAATGTACCTAAACAGTTATTATTTCTCATAGCTGCTGTTTGCTGTAAATACATATTCTTTATTGTTCGTAGATCTTTTCCATCAATTTTTAATTTGTCTAATAGTTTTATTACTTCTTCATGCTTCACACAGTCAAATGCTTTTGTATAGTCTATGAAGCATAAGTACAAATCAGTTTTTACTTCAATAGCTCTTTCTGACAATGTCCTTAGGATGTATATGGCATTGTTTGTACTTTTTCCTTCTACAAATCTACATTGTTCATCGCTGATTTCTGGTTTAATTTTGTTTTTTTATTCTTCTCATAATTATTCTCAGTAAAATCTTAGTCATGTGACTCATGAGACTTATTGTGCGAGCCTGTTACCTGTTACCTTTAAATTGGCTTTTTCACGTACAAGTACCTGGTATATCCGGTTAGTGCTATTGTTTACTTTGTATACAGCAGCGAGCCTTTCAAATAATTCACAAACATTTCTCCACAATTGACGCCCAGGTAAGAGAAATTTTTTTAACTAGATGTCTCAAATGTCCGTATACTTCAACCGAAATATGAATTTAAATGTGGAGACAGACGTAACAGTTACAATTTCGGAATAGATTTAAAGATTCTTCCTTGTTTCGCTGTTTAAATCACCCCATTGCTCAGTATTTGGGAGTCACTTGGGAGCTCCCGATGACTCATTGAGGTAGAGAGTCTAGTTCTGGCGGTCTCTTATCGTTCGTTCAATTTAAATTTCGCTCATTCTTTCTACATGTATCATATGTCGTGAACGATTTAGTCTCCTCAGTCGCACATTCAGTTTATTTTGTGCAATAAAAAAAAAAAAAGTTTGTTTTGTAAATCAATTAGTTTTCCCTGGATTTGATTGATAATCTGCATAATGATATCGGGAGATTTGTTTTGTTTTTATTAATAACCATGATAGATTGATATTGATTGAAGTTCTGATTTGTTTTTTTAAAGTTTAGTTTGAGTTCTATTCTAATCTGTACTCACTAGAACCTAACGAAATTGGTCTACCTAGTTAATTTCATTTAATAATCAACAAAAATATTTGAAATAGACATTCATTAATGAAATTGTATTCAATACATTGTTTACTTTATTACTCATTTCGGAATTTCCAAGTCAGCTAAGTCATTGCTGATGATTGCAGATTGATGAGATTGCTGCATTGCATCTGGGAATTTCATATACACATATGTGACAGTGTTATTAGTATGATTTTTACATTGATCAAAGGTGCCGGTATCTTGGCTCTAACGATCTACAAGAATATGTGCACATATTGTATCTAGATATTGTAGTTCTAGTAGTACACTTGAATTCAATTATTTTGAATTTAAAATAAAAAAATAAAAAAAACAAATCTACTCTCTACTGACTTGACTAGAGCAGAGCTGACCAAAGAAAATAAACGAGTAAAGTATATTTTTTATTTTTATCTTCTGAATTGAGCTGACCAAAGCCAACAATAATAATAGCACCTCCTTCTAAAATTTCAAAGCATTGTTTCCCTGAGCTCTCCTTGCAATAATGGTCGCTAGTTGGACGGCGACGGCCACTTAGTCGGAAATCAGTCCCCTGGCTGCAGTGCAATTACGGAGTGGAAAAGAGGGAACGACACAAATGACATAATTAGGGTTAGGGTTAGGCTAATGTGAGTCGCAGCGCGTGGTCTAGACGCCATGTTGAACTCACTGTGTTTTATGATTCGTGCCTTTATGACCGTTATTGCAAGGAGAACCGTTTCCCTGTCGCGGGTTTGAACAAAGAAGACAAACTATTGATTACACGATTGTTACTGTAGTTTATACACCTGATGAGATAAAGCTGAATGTAAGAAATTGTGTAATCTTTTGTTTGTGTTAGCTATTAACGCGTAAACACATGTGAGACAGTATATGGCCGGATTCTTCAACTAAGTTAACTCAGGTGCCAGAATGTTGGAAACAGATCGTCAACGTCGCGGGCCTTAGGCCCAAGCCACCGCATATAGAGCTCATCAATTCACTACAACAGTAATCTGCATGCCACTTGCTAGGCCTTCACAGGTCAGATTTGACCCTGGGCTGCCAGTTGAAAAGCCCTGACATATGGCCTAGGCATTGATTTTTAATACTTGATCAATTTATTATCACTTGTAGTTGTACCTGATTTCTGCATCGTCATTATCACAATCTACTGTCTATACCAGTGGCTTTCATTCTTTTATAGGCAGCGTCCCCTTGAATATATGGCAAGACCCAATGTCCATTTAAATTAAAGAAAGTAATTTAAAAGACGACATAATGAACACTAAAACACTATCAACAAGAAATGTGTTATCAGTCCTATTAATTAGATTTTTTACGGTTTATGTAAAAACTGCTTATGGTAACACAAAAGTCATTGGCTTTGTGTTTTATAAATAGTACAGTCGATAGAAGACTTGCTTTCAAATCCAGCTGCAACTTGCTGCAGCCCAAAGCCGGTGTTCAAAACTGGATGGTTCCCTAGGTAATGGGTACCAGAGTTAACTCTCTGGGGTAAATGGAGAAACTTCGCTGTAGTTACAGAGTTGCGTGCGGACGGCGACACAGGCTCTTATCAGCTGTCCGTACTGGTTGCAGAGCACATATAGTTTATAACCGTGTGCAATGACACTGGTTCACATCTCCCAACTTAAAATTTTTACCTTGTTATATATACAAAGAAAAGTTTTAAAATAGCTTATAAATCAGTAAGTGCGGGTGACTTCACTATCTTATGCTGTTCATCATCATTTGTCATACTAGTAAGCTTAGCCTGTCATCTTTCAGCCATCTCACATGATCACCAGAATCACAGCTCAGTCTTCTTGTCAGCCCCCCTACCCCCACCCGGACCCATCCATCCACCCGGGTGAACCATCCAGGTATTTATCTCATTGCCTTCCCCTAACTCTCTTTAACCTAATCTTGCCAGTTCTTACCAAGTCCATTTCTTATCATAATGACCTAAAAACAATTGTGTCTACACTAGGGCTGTACCGAATATTTGCTTCGGGGCCGAATAGTAGATCTAATAACTATTAGGTATTCGGCCAAATACTTGGCGGTCGGGCCGAATATGAATAGTGGTTACCTTTCACCCCCTTCGCAAGCAATTATATTTAAAGGTCATACATTCTTTTTTCCATTGTGGTTGCTTGTGTGTATGAGTGTGTGTGAGAGAGAGAGAGAGAGAGAAATCTTGCGTTCTTTCAGGGTGTCTTAGCCCAAATCAAATTTGAAGATATTGCTAACGAGAAAACAAAGGTACGTTTAAATTACATCGAATGAATGGCCCAGCGAATGATGGTTTTGAAATAGGCGGGAGCCCGAAGACAACTAATCACAGACATCAGAAGGAGACAGTCGTCATTTTTAGGCCATGTTATGAGAAGAGCGAAAATGGAACATGTGGTGACCACTAGAAATATCTGTGGAAGGAGGGATGGAGGAAGACAACGCAAGAAAATTCTTAATAGTCTTGTTGCATGGCATGGAGGTGTGTCGGCACATGAACTAATACATGCTGCAGGAGATCGCAAATTGTGGAGAGGCATGATCGCCCACGCCAGTCGGCAAGGCACCTGATGATGATAATGATACACTATTCGTATTCGTATTAGTCTTCACCCAGTTTCTCTAATTAGTTTATAGTTTTCTTTTGTTTGCAGTGAACTGTCTCCTTTGTTTTTCTTTAATTCCATGACTGAAGGTGATTCATAATTTGCTTTTAGAATTGGCTTGAATGTTTAAGCCTTATAAAAATTGGCACACTGTTTTAAGGATTTGTTTTGGAATGTCTGAGAGGAAAAAGGGATGAGGAGAGGAAATTATGGGTGCCTCAATTTTTATGTTGTGGCCTGGAATATGTAAAAGCCATACACCTCAAATCACATTGGCTATGGAACTGCTCTGAAGACATGATTCGATTAGAGTAACCATATCTTCAACTGAAAATGGGACATCTTAATAATATTTTGAGCTGAAAACAGGACGTCTTAAAAAATAGTCACTTTAACCCCACCTCCTTTTTTCTTGGTCTCTAGGGTTAGCATATTAATTACAGTAAAGTTTTTTATGAATACATCCGGCACTAAAAGTATCTAAAACTTAAATATCTGATAAGATCTACAAGTATAAGTATATGTTTTGTTTTCAAGTTTATTCCTAGATTTTTATGTAGACAATTGCCACTTTTTGGAGTAATGACGCTAAAAACAAAACGGGCTGTCGCGGTTTAAACAGGACGTATAGTCATCCTAGACTAAGTGCTCACAAACTTTTAGACTAGAGAATGTTTTTGAAGTCAGCGTTATTATAATTGCAATTCGTGTTGTTTTGGTTCTTGCTAACAGAGTTTGGTTGAAACATTTGATCACTTTTATTCATATTTTATTCATCTGTTTCTCACCTCTAGGTGTGTTTGAATTTGTTAGTTTCTCCGCCTAAGTTTAATTATAGTTGTTATTCTCTTCACAATCCAATCTTCACTATCCTGGTATGCCATTATATGTCACACAGGGCTCACAGTCTGTTCCTCCATTCCATTCCATACTGTGCAGTCAGTTCAATGTCATAGATAGAATCTAGTCCAGAAGCTTTGGCCTTTCTCATCAACACTCATCTTAGGGTTTCTTTTATGCGTCCTCGTCTCCTTATTCCCTTTATTTCTCATTTTAATGTATTTGGTGATTCTCTTCTGGCCTTCACTCTTTTTGAATTCATCCCATTTGATTTTCAATATTTTTCTCAGACATTTGTTTTTGAATGCATTGAACTTTCTTTCCCTGTCTTTGGTGGGTCTCTATCTTTCACTTGCATATGTTAAAACTGAAATGACATAAGAATTTAAAATAATTTGGTTTCAAAATTATACAGTTTAAAGTGCCATTGAACGCTTCATGCTATTAAAAGCTGCAGATGCCTTGCCGGTGTGCTTTATCATTTCTTTCTTTGTATTTTCTTCACTTTCAAAATTGCTTCCTAAATAAATTAATTTGTTACTTCCATTATTTTTGTATCCAGTGTTACATCTGCTTGATCTGTTGTTGGTGTCTTGAATAAATGTGTCCTTTTGTAACTCACTCGTTGTCCATCCCCTACATGCCACTGCTGCCGCTATGCTGCTGAACAAGTGAAAGTGTAAATAAGTAAAATAAACGACCCCTTTCATGTGCATTGGGCATACGGTGCCGGGTCTATATTTCGTAAAGACCATTCGTTACTTGATGGGTGATGTAGTCAGCATCCCACTAGCTGCCTTTATTTCCTAGGAAATTTCTTGGTCTCTGTTTTAAGCCATGTTGGCATGAGAGCCATTGTAGTTTCACCTAATATCCTCAAGGTCATGGCCCTTAGCCTTCTGGGGCTATTTATTGCTAGTAGCTACATAGATCTTTTATTGTGAGGCTATACAACAAAGAGCCTGCTATTGGGAGTACGTCAGCTACGTAGTTTTTGTGTATTTCTGTCCATACATTTTATTTTGTTGATTTTTGTAATGTGCTGATAAAGGCGCTGTAGCTGTGACGTTCGCTTTCCGTTTGTGTTTTGTTACATTGTGAAGCTCGCCAGTCTATTTTTCATTTGGCTTATTATCTTTTCATGGATAGTTTTTTTTATTTTAAACAATCCACTTCTAGGCAGATTCAAACCTGAAGACTTAGGGCTGTCAGGCCACTGTGCTACTGCTTTGAAAGCTATACATGATATCCTAAGAGGCAATTTTATTCATATGTGTCGTGCATCTGTTAGTTTTCCTTAGTAAATGACTCAGCATGTCATATCTTTATGTGTTGCCTTTATTCATCATCATCATGTGCCCTGTCAACTGGCGTATGCGCTCATGCGTCTCCACAGATCACGATCCCTAGTTGTCTGGAACAGCTGTCTTGATGATATCCCTCTATGCCATCGTTTCAGCCCACCCAGCATCATCTCTCTTGGTCTGCCTCAACCCCTTTTTTCCACTGATCTTTCTAGTTGGTTCGATTTTCTCCAGTGTCCCACTTCTCATTAAGTGGCCAAAGAACAGTGTTTGTCTCTTTCTTATTGTTGTATATAGAGATCTACTTTCATTTGCATCTTTCAAGCAATCATTAGTTACATTCGTCTCAGAAACCACATCTCTGTTGCTTAAAATTCTTCTCAATTTGTTCACTGACATTCCAAGATTTGCTGCCATACAGCAGAACAGGTTTTAGCACCCTCTTGTTGCCTTTATTAAGTTAATGATTTTCTGCAGGACCCCACAAGGCCTCGTCAATTTTCAAACAGATTCTGTATTAGTGCTGTTAAGAAACTTTTCATATTCCACACATTCATTATAAAATGGAGAGTCCCATTCAGTGTTTTGCTTTATTATTATGCGTAGCTGAAAGAGTTGCTGATGCCCGTGTGGGTTCCAATACCTTATTATAGGACAAACAGGAATAGACCCACTGCCTACCCAAGAGTTGACTAATCGGGAGCTTCCCTCAAAGTCAGAGTGCATCTGCCTAAGAAGCAAGGAACCAACAGTCTGCATAATACAAATTAGTCAGATCTGTCAAACGGGTGCACACGCAACACTAGGTCCTGAAACAGGACTGCAGTCCAGAAGTGGATGAGCAACAAGAACATTACGCCAGAGTTTACAGCCGGTGAATGCAAAGAAGAAGAAGAAGATAATGCATAATGTTTTTTTTTTTTGGTGTGTGCCTCTATTGCTTCCATCATCTATGAGTCCAACATCATATTCCCATTGTGTTACAACTATTTATACATAGGATTTCATATTTTATACTTAATCAATATGCCTAAGCTGAGCCTTTCTATAATCAACCCACGCTTGACTGGTTTATGTTAAAACGCATTCACGCATGATCCGATGTTCAGCCATCTTGCAATCTGGTTTCTGTATAACGTGTGAATTATACTAAATAAGTGGCCTTGCTAAATTAATCATACTTGCCTGTTTGGCCAGCTGTTTCCATCTGCAGCTGTCGGCATGCTGTGTTATGTTTTTAGTGTGTTTGTTTTGTTGCCGAATTGGAAGATTAAGTTGTGTAAAAAAGTAAAATAATGGACCCCTTTCCAGGCCTTTGGGCGTATAGGGCTTGACTTATATTTTATAGACCAATCGGCACTTGGTGGGTGGTGTGGCCAGCGTTACGTCAGCCGTCAGCCGCCTTTCCCAGGACTGCACCTATTGTCCACTCAAGGCTGGGTCGACCTGGAGCCAAGGTCATTTTTTTAGAAGAAAAAGAAAAGTCTGGCTTCGTCAAGACTCGAACCCATGAGCTTCCGATCTGCAGGCGAGCGTCTAACCGCTACACCACGGCGACTTCCAAATTGTGTAGTAGAAAACGGTAAATGCATAGTTAATTTACAAGAAACCCTAAAATGAACCCTGATCTTCTTCTTCCTCGTGTTCACTGGCTGTAAACTCCGGCGGAAAGTTCTGGTTGCTCGTCCACTTCTGGACTGCAGTCAGGTTCCAGAACCTGAGTGTTGCGTGTGCATCCGTTTGACAGATCTGACTAATTTGTATGTAGTTGGTTCCTTGCCTCTCAGGCAGATGCACTCTGACTTCGAAGGAAGCTCCCAATTAGTCGACTCTTACGACAATCTTTTGTGTAGGCAGTGGGTCTGTTCTTGGTTTCCCTATAATAGGGCACCGGAACCCACATATGATTAGAGATGACAAGGGCACTGGTCGGGATTCCATCCATGACGTCGGAGGGATTGCACAGAACAGCACGTAATGGAGAATGTGAGCTCTGTATGGCGTATAATGGCACAACTTTACAACGATGATGATGATGATTTCATTATTATATTCCTTAACCTACAGCTTCTCCTTCTTCAGCGTTTTCTCTTCAGAGGGCAGTTGGTCGGGTGCGTGTGTGTGTTGTAGGCTCTCATATAAGCGCCATTCGACCCAGCACATCCAGTTTCAGCTAAACCCCTAATTATTCGCCTCTTGCGACATGCTTGTAATGTAGCTGTGGTTCTGTTCTTTCACCTCCATCCTCTTCCCTAAATAGACCCACGGAACACACAGGGAACTCAAATATTTGAGTTCAGATTGTTCCCCTTTCACCAGCAGTTGTTGCCTCAACAGTTTCTGCCCCACAGGACTCATGTGCTGTAGCCACAGAGCTAGCGAAAAATAGTAACACTATAGTCCGTTTCAAAAGTCGTGTCCAGTTGTAAAAATCTGTAACTCCGTAACCGTTGCGTAAGTTGTTAAAATTTTTGGTACTCTTCCGAATGCCGGTTCCAAATTATTCACTGCAAAAAACATCCATGTGAGAGCCTCAGGAGGTTATGTAGTAAAAGCATTTGGGCCATTTGTTTCCACTTCTGCCGTTATTGCTCGATGGGTAGCAGTGTTTAGACGTTAACTTATGCGCTGTGGGAAAGAACAGTTTTTGATCCATTTAAGTGTCGTGGGAAGGAATAGATTTTGATCCATTGTTCACATTACTCGTGACTCGCCTTGTGGGTTACAGGGTCACGTGTTTGAGGGGAAAAAAATGGATAGATCCACTGTCACGTAAAAAAAAAAATCATGTTGTAAAAGGCGGCTTATGAGAAATTTGCTGAAATCAGATGTATTGGGCGGAAGGCGCAGATATCGCAGTCTAGCTGTAAACCACAACACAACTAGCCAACCACACGACGGGAAGCGAACACCGGTCACTAGCTTGACAGGCGAAATATTTTCAATTGTACCACCGAAGACTTGAGAGTTCGGTTTCCATAAAATTATATAACAACGCTAAACATAGTTTATAGTGTTCCTTTTCCATATTTTCAACTTTATGACTTGTTGAGGCACTGAATGGGATTTTTTAAACAGTGAATAATTCA
Organism: Candidula unifasciata; assembly: GCA_905116865.2. Lineage (NCBI taxonomy): Eukaryota > Metazoa > Mollusca > Gastropoda > Stylommatophora > Geomitridae > Candidula > Candidula unifasciata. The sequence goes on along the minus strand of CAJHNH020000280.1, from coordinate 796,742 downwards.
ATCTCCAGACAAAATATTGTTTTGTAGAGTCACTAATGTTGAGACGCGGAGACCGACATCCAACTTTTTAAATCTTGGATGCAGTGACAAACAGGCATCTTTGTTTTCCAAATCACACTGTTCAATAACTTTCACACTACAGACAAACAAAATTATAGACAGAAGTTGGTATTGTGTATGAATTCGTTTATTTATTTACAAATTGTCGATCTGAAAATGTGTTTTTGTTAACAGCGGAAAAGCGTAAATCTGTGGAGAAAAGATTACTCATGTACATTCAATCACAAGACAGTATATAGTTTTGTTGAATCACTAATGAGCTTTGGTAGAGAACTAAACACGTTCCAGTAGAGCACTCTACAGCAGCCATTGCAAACAGTTGTGCTATCTGACCCGAGATCTGGAAGTTACATTAAGCAAACGGCCCATCTTACAGTGGTGCCTTGAGTACCTGATAGTAGGCTCATATTTTATAGACCAATGGATATGTAGTCAGCATAACGTCAGCCGCATTTACTTCCCATAATATTACCGGTGTTTGGTCGACCAGTGAGCCAATGTCAGTTTTGAAAGGAAACAAGCTCCGCCACAGCGCTAAGACCTTCGGGCGTGCAAGCGAACGGCTAGCCGATACGACCCGGAGCTATATTTTATAGACCAATGGATATGTTGTCAACACCACGTCAGTCGCATTTACTTTCCATGATATTTCCAGTGCTCGTTTTATTCTCGGTCGACCAGAGAGCCAACGTCAGTTTTGAAAGGAAAAAAGCTCTACCACAGTGCTATGATCTTCGGGCGTGCAGATGAACTATGACCCGGAACTATCCCCTGAAAGTTACTTCACGATTAATGGTATACTCAATCATCGTTAAACTAGTCTTTTCCAATCCTCAGCTACGTCACATTTTAGAGCGCTTTTGTGCCAGGTAGGTCGGTTTTTTTTTTAGCTTGAGGATTTCCGGTCTCACGACTAGGACGGTCGTCATGAACTGCAGATTGGGAATTTTTGTTGTTGTCCCAGACAGAAAAATCACACAATCTTACCGATAATTCGCCCCATGTAAGTTCCGCCTAGCCCCAGTAATAGGGGGGGGGGGGAAGGGGCGCCCTCTGGCTTCTAACAAGCATTCTAACAAGGCGAATATATATATGTTTGCTGAAACCGGATGCGTTTAGTCGAGAAGCGCAGATGTCACAGCTTAGCTTTAAGCCACAACACTGCCTGCCAACCGCCTCTAAGGGCGAATGCAAAAGAAGACAAATCAGCATTTGAATTTGTACCGACAGCCGTCAACATCATTCTCCAGAATTACAAGTCTTCACTTCTGTCCTGAAGCCAAGTTGACGAGTCATTGAACATGGACACTCTCAGGGGTGCGGAGGTGCTGAAGCACATATGGTGGTCCACCAGGGCCGTAGTCATACTGGAGGACCAGGGTCATACTGCAGGACCAGCGTCATACTGCAGGACCAGGGTCATAATGCAGGACCAGCGTCATACTGCAGGACCAGCGTCATACTGCAGGACCAGGGTCATACTGCAGGACCGGAGTCACGCTACACTGGTCAAGACCTATATACACCTCTTCGCGGTCATCGTAGAAATGTGTCCCCTGCTAGAGACATTGCTGGGGTCTGAATGATGGCAGAATGTAATCCTTGATTTTAGATCACCCATGCAGTGTTAAATATTTATCCCTGCAATCTACCCGTATGGGTTCCTGGGTCAAATTATGAGAAACAAGAATAGACCCACTGCCTCCCGAACCAGCGTTCCCTAAGAGTCGACTAATTAGGTGTTTCCTGCTAGGTAGGAGTGCATCTGACGAGGGGCAAGGAACCAGCAGTCTGCACATAGATAAAGTCAGGTCTTTAACGGATGTGCACGCAGCGTCCTGGAACAAGACCGAAGTCCAAACGTGGACAAACAACCAAGCCTTACCACCGGAGTTTACAACCGTTGAACGTGAAAAGGAAACCCCTCAGGCAGACGAGAAAGCGGCCGGGCAAAGAACACATTCATTACTGGTTTTCGTGCCTGCCAATACAAACATATGCAGCCTCAAGACGAGCTAAGAAAGCGAAAGCAAAAGGCGAGGCTTAAATTAGACATCCTCTAGACCAGAGGTTCTCAAACTTATTTCCATCCGCGGCACCCTTGTCGGGCAACACATTTTTCGTGGCACACCTACCCTTAAAGCAGTTTGAATACTGGGGGAGGGGGGTAACTGTGCAAATTTAATTTCCAGTTGTCTTTAATGAAACTGTTTGGATGAATTTTTCATTATTCCTTTCGTGTTTAGTTAATTGTACCCTCAAATAACCTGGAGGTTGCCCTTGTGTGTGTCTGTGTAGGCGTACATTGAGAATGCACCGAAGTCTTGCCAGTAGCACTGTCTTCTGATTACACCTGCAATCCGCTTCCTTCGCGTTATTTCTGTTTTAAACTGCTGTCTTCGCTGATCTCAAGCAGATAAACAAATATAATTATCGCGGGCCGCGGCTTTTAGTTTGAGAACCGCTGTTTTAGACAGGCACGGGTTGATCAACTTAGGAACGGTGAATAAACCTCAATGGGGAACACAGGAGCATATTGTTTCCGTCTTTTCACGGCTAAATCTAGCGGCTCTGTGAAGATAAACAGTTTCACAAGTTAATGGTAAGGCGCATTGCTCCTCTAATGTAGGGAAAACGATAAGACGCGGGATTGATTTAGGATTAACGGTAAGCCTAATCCAAAGGTAAATATTAACGTAAATGTAGTTTATCTAGTAACGAATGTATCAGATGGTTGTTACTTTAACCCCTAATGTATTCGCTTTTTTCAACAGTCCATGTTTGGAATACATTTCGTGCAACGGGTGTTAATTATAATTTGACATTTTTTCTCTCAGATAGACGTGCGATAGAAATTCCCATTAAATAAATGCCAACACTCGTATTACCTTATGTGTAATTTTGTGGGTGCAGTGCAGTTCAGGCTTTCGCGATTGACCGTTTGCGTGAACAATGAGCTGCAGTTCTGCTGTGAGACCGTTAGTGTTGGCACACCTGACAGCTGACTTTTGCATTCTTTACTTTGCGTGTGCAAGCTTCAAGATGTATGTTGCCGAGGCTGACAAGTTTTTCTACAGTTTTTAAACGGGACAGTGAATGACATCTTGTGTGATTTCCTCTGGCACGGAAATGGAGCCGCGTACAATGGTGCTGGAACCTGAATTAACGCTTAACCCCATTTAATGACCTCAGTTCACGACTATCGAAATAGCATAACTGTTTTCTTCGGATCTTTTGTGCAAACTGGCTTGTGCGATCCAGTCTTTCCATTACATCTGATCTCAAGCCCTGGCAGTGTGGTAGTTTAGTCTTCGAGACCGGTTAGTTTTTTCTCTCGTTACCATTTTCTGTCTCTAGTTTTTCTTTCTTTTCTAATGATGGACGAAGAGTTAGATTAAACTATGTAGATTCACTCCGTATTTTCTGGAGCGAATTTAACCAAAGTGTTGTGTGTTTACTTTTGAGGATTGATGTACAGATGGCACGGAGTCAGTCATTGAATAGATTCGACTGGCTTACAAGAAACGGTTTGGTTTGGTTGATGCTCTGTGAAATCCTTTACCGGTACTATGCCTACCATTGTTCTTAGTTCTTCGTTCGCGACTCTTCTCGTCTCCCCCCCCCCCCCGCATTTCTTATCTGTACATTTCATCAGAGGTCGACCCAGCATTGAGTGGGTACGGGGTGCAGTACCGGGAAGTAAAGGCGGTCGGCGTGATGCTGGCCACATCACCCATCTTGTGCCGAATGGTCTTTAAAATATAGGTCTAGCCCTGTATGCCCTATATGCCTGAAGGCGTCTAAAAGGGTCTTTTACTTTTACTTTTTTACATTTCATCCCACATTATTTCACGCAGTTAACCATTCCTAACATTACACTTCCCATTTTCTGTGGTAATATCATCACGTTATCAATTGTCTGGCGCGACAGTTAACTTTCTATTATGTAGCTTCAACAAAACACTGATATTCCCAGCGGCTGGGTTACCTGAATTAACGTAAATGGCGAACAGTAGAGCAATGCCCCCTGCATCCATTTCCCAGCGGTAAAGCCTGAACGCACGATCTGCCGAGAAAGTAACCAATGGTCTGAGTTCACGGATGCATCCTGCTTGCGTAGCTCCCGCGTTCAAGATCGATTATTCACGTGCTTGCTCCCGCCTGGGTGAGTCGCCTCGCGAGGTGGTGTATGCGTGCCCCTGCGCTCACGCCATTGTTGAGCAAGATTTGAACATACCACTCTGGATTAAAAGGCCTGCGACTACAAGCCTGTGCTCTTTATTTGAATATTTGTTGTTATTGTGCGTTATATGCTTATAGAAGTGCCGCGTATATAGGGCTTCTTATCAAAGTATCTCAGTTTATACGATGTGGTAAGTTACTAACATGCTAACACATTCCGGTGTAGATACAGTTCTTATCCTAAGCACCTGGTTTTTTCCCCCTACTGGGAAGAATGCAGGTCGCTGTGTACATATGTGATGTAGCTAGTATGTGCTCAGGCACTTGAAAGTGCAAGCGGATGAGGGATCGGAAAGGGGTAAGGGGGAGAAAGGAGGGCAGGTGAAAATATTTCAGCCAGGCTTTACTTACCAGGCAAAGTGTAGCAGCAGTTATTGAACGTGTTTGTATTAGAGCTTTAAATATGGGGGACATTGGAGTAGTATCTGCTGTTGTATGTATGTTGTTGTGTTTGTTTGTTGGTTGGATGGGGTTAACTGGTACCAGCTTTGGCTGTTTACTGGTTAGGTTAATCCTTTCTTCTTCATCTTCTCCATTCATTCTTAAAATGATCTTTGTTGTGGTTAAGCTGGGCTGCGATATGTGCGCTTTTCAGTCCAACAAAGCTGATTAACACAGACCTCAGAGTAGTTGCATTTTATGATATGCTTGTTAGGGGTCAGTAGAACTGTTCTCACTATGGGGCCTCTGAATCCACAAGGGCCTCCTGTTTAATCGCAAGTTGATTCATAATGTGGGTGCTTTTAGACTTTGTTAGGTCTGTCTGTTTGTCTGTCCACCCATCTGTGCATTCGTCTGTCCGTCATCCACGAAGGTGCATTTCTGTATAGCTGTCTGCTTCTCTGTTCATATCAGCTGGCTAAACATTTTCACTGTTTTGCTTTAATGATTCTGAAAAAAAAAAAACTGGAGCTGCAAGAAATGGACATTTCACAGAGTTCGCAGGATGTTTGATGAATCAACACAGAACAGGCGTCATTGGTCGTTTTAAGCTTGTGGGGCTGTTGGGGAGGAGTTCAGAGCATTTGTGGATCTGTCCTGAGTGCCTTGATGATGATAATCTTCTTCTTGCAGTCCATACTGTGTGACGTTGGTAGTCATGTCTATCCACAGCCTTCTGTCTCGTGAGCTTTCAGTTGGTTCTGACATAGATGATCTTCCATGCCCTGATGTCAAACTCTCCAGCATCTTCTCTCTCAGTCTCCACCTCCCCCCTCCCCCCCGCCCCCATTTTCATATTCTCACGATTTACTCATTTTCTCCTTCTCATTACATGACCAGGAGTATATGTAAATTGTCTCCCTCTGTTGTGGGAAATCAGTTCTCTTGATGAGTCAGTTTGTTTCAAGACATTTCCATTACCTATTTTTAAATTATCCAGGTTATTTTCATCATTCTTCTATTTAATCACATCTCTGCCGCTTCCAAACAAATTGCCTTCATGTTCTAACTGTCCATGATTCACTTCCGTATATCGGGATAGGATTTGTATAGCTCTGTTGAATCTTCTTTTTCATCTCAGTTGATAAAGAAACTGCATGGAATATCCTTGATTTGCGATTATCATCACTAATCACTAATTAAGACGATTGATCTATCAGTATAATTAAGAAAATAACACAAGATTGCTTCGAGTTATAATGAATTTGTTGCCATACTTTGAACACAGGAACCCCCTGGGTAATGTTTTCTCCCTCTGTTTTAAGATTTTATTGTCCTTGTGAGTTCCTTGCCCCCATTTTGGGTGAGTAAAATAATAGACCCAATGTCCCCTAACAAGCATGTCGTAAAAGGCAACTACTTTAGTGTTTGCAGAAATTGAATGTTTTGAGCGAAGGCATGGATATCACAGCCTAGCTGTAAATTACAACACTGTATGGTGACCATCCTTTCAAGGGGAATGTAGAGAAAGAATATTTTGTTGACACTCTTGGGAAGTCTTTTAAATTAATATGAAAATGCTTCAACTAATTAAAGTGATTATTTTCTTGACTTTATGCTTATAAACATTTTTATTTTTTCACCTTTAGGAAAGCACTTACAAGATAATTCATAGCTATTGAGAAATACTTAATTCTCAGAGGAATCAATTGTTTACAAAGACGATACAATAATGGATACAGAGGGTCCAGTGTCAGTACTTGATCGCCGCGTCAGGAGTACAAGTCGTGATCGAGTCATTGCTGACCGCATTACCAGACAAAGAAGTCCGGGACCATCCTCCAGGCATCACCGAACTCCCGGAGCTGATTGCCAGATTGGCAGTGTTAATGATGAAGAGAATCAAGAGGAGTTAATCTACCGGATCTCACAGCCTTACAGAACAAGCTTCTCAGCGAAACATTCAGTGACGTGGGGCAAGGTTGACCGCAGTCGGTCACTCAGCCCCACCTCTAGCCTCAGAAGTGACCTCAGCTACTGCAGCATGCCGCCTACATTGAAAGTTGGAGGCAGTAAGCACCGGACGCGAGGGCAGTCGAAGAGCCCGAAACGGGTGACATACAACACAAGGGTGACAGTTCGACACTCGGACACCGAGGATAGTGTCTTCACAGAGTTATCCAGTTATGAATATGATGACGAAGATTTATCCCCACAGCCGAAAGTCTCTCCGTTCAGCCGCTGCCTTATTTCTCCAAGATACAATGAGTTCAGCCAGTTGTCCCCTGTGCTAGACTCTCGCAAAGAAACCCCACCACAACCTGAAGTCCACCACCATGTCCGAGACATCACCAACATGAGCTACTCATCTGCCACTGACCAATCATTCATCAGCCGAGATTCTGGACTGGATTATTCGGCAGAACTAAAGGATCTCTCCGATCAGATTACGAAGATGAACTGGAGTCCGAAAGATAGTCACTATGCTCATAACCAGACGAGACAAGTGCCCGCTTCAACTGACCCATATTTCAAGCAGTCATCATCGCCAACTTCATCATCAGCACCATCACCACAGGGGATTCTCAAAACCTCCCAGGGAGCTTATGACAATTACAGAGACCAACATAACACCAGTGTACGTTCAGACTACGATTCTTTCAGTGAAGGTAAGTTTACATTTGTTGTCTACTTCTCATTGTTTACATAAGCCACTACCAGAACCACACTTCATGAATTTGGGGTTAAATTTCTGCAGTTTCTGCTACTGAATGAGTTAAACATAGGATTGTATGTAGTGGATATTGTGCACTTAATACATATTAACCTTCTCACCCAAGAAACCTATTGGAGAAAAAAAAACATTGAACCTAAGAACCAATCCACCGCCCCACAAGAATTTCTTTTACAAAGAAAACAAAAGTCACTGATAAATTTATCTTTGTCAATTTTAAAATATTGTTCAGAAATATATGAAGAGGAATCAATAAACACATATAAAACAGAGGGTTAAATGATGACATTCTTTTGGGCTTGAAATAATTTATATTGTGACTCATGCTGTGATTTTGTTACCCCAATATCTAAAGGCTAAGAGAGAAATAAGATCGTTAAAAAAAACAACACTTTTGTTTCTATGAGACCAAATTTTGTTTTTAATAAATATAATTTAATCATGTGGAGACCTCTGAAACACTGCATAGGCACAAACAGAACCAGTGCTGTTAACTAGGCTTTTCAGGGACTGGGCGGTGCCTGGTGCAGCGGTGCATGTTTTCCAGGATTTGTTTAAGGTGGAAATGCCTGGCAAGAGTTGTTAAAGAACTATAACAGCATACTTTCACCTGCTGTAAACTCCAGCAGAAAGTTCTGATAGTTTGTCCACTTTTTGAATTACACTTTGTTCCTTTACCTGCATATTACATATCTGGCTTGCTTGCATGCAGACTGTTGGTTCTTTGGCTCTCAGGCAGATGCCCTCTGAATATAGTAAAAAAAACTCATAAGTCACCTTTTACATTATGCTTGTTAGGGCGTTAGCAGGTCTATTCCACCCCTTTCCTGGTGGGGGCCCTGAAATGCACGCCAATAGAATGTTGGGAAATAATGGGCAGACAGATTGATTGGTTCTGCACCATTGGGTGGTGAACTGATGCATGTCAGACTAGATTGGTTCGGGGCCTTTGAGAGCAACTGAACAATGCAGAAGCATGAAAAGATCAGTATTGTCTGGAGATAATGGTACGGTTGGGGTTGTTGGGGGGGGGGGGGATTGATCCACGCTGCACTAAGAGGAAATGCAAGATCGCCACAAAATCAGACTGCTGACTGTCACCGTCAGAACTTGAAGTCTTCACTGGCAGCTGAAGATGAGGACGGAGTACTTATGGGAATGTTCTGAGTGTTATGATGTTGATTCTTGACTCTGCTTTTCTTCTTCTCTGTTCATCGGCTGAAAGCTCAGACACAAAGTCCTGGTTGTTCGTCTATTTTGGCTTTGAGCTAGGGCCTGAGTTTTGTGTGTACATCCGTTCTACTAATAGATAAACCTGTTATTTAAAATTTTCAACTTTAAAGGGGTTTTCATTTTGTACACTGGTACAGTGCAGACCTGATAAGGAGAACTCACTGTAGACCCAAGTAATGGTTTTCTTATCAGAAATTCCTCTTATGCAGCTAAGAATTCAAGCAAAAAATTGCCCAGCATAAACAAATTGTTCTTCGCAACAGAAATTCACCACACCGAGATCACCTTAGGCTGTATTGTGTGTTTCAGATTTAAATCTTGGCCACAGTGTGCAGAGTTCAAGATCAAGTCAGTCATGGAGCGAAGAGACACCTGATGGTCCACCACAAACTAATGGTGAGTAATGTAGGACTTCTGCATGAACATCCGTTATATGTAAAGGTGCTCTTAACTCATTCTGTACCAAACATGTGAACATGACAGTTACTGATTCCTCCTTACATCTTTCTTTTTCTTCTTTACGTCCTCTTTTACCACATTAGGTGTCGAGTGAGAAACACCTATATAAGGTTCTGCTTCCTGCTCTTCTGGTCACCTCGACCATAGACACTTTGTTCTGTTGTAGATATGGTCAAGGCCCTTTGGGAACAAGCAACGGAATCATTACAGAAAGAAGATTATTATGGCTTGGAGAGAATGAGATACCTGGGTGTAACCTGAGGATCTGGCTGGCTTACTACACTCAGAGGAAAGGCAAGACAGACTTTTAACCAGATTGTGACCAGTACCATCAGTATTGGAACTTTGCGCTGGCTGCTGAAAATGAGGATGGGGCATGCATGGGAATGCATTGAGAGCTGTGATGTCAATTCTTGACTCAACTCAACTCAACAGTTTCTCTGATGTTTAAGTAAAAAAAAAGATAAAAACGTAAAGGACCTTTTTCCACGCCATCAGGCGTAAAGGGCATATAGGGCTAGACCTATAGTTGTATAGACCAATCGGCGCAAGATGGGTGATGTGGTCAGCACCACACCGGCCGCCTTAACTTTCCCGGGACTGCACCCGGTACCCACTCAAGGCTGGATCGACCTGAGTGGAGTGGAAGGGCAGAATGTTTGAAGTAAGGTACGGATGAATAACTGTATGCAATGAGTGGGGTGGAAGGGGAGAATGTTTGAAGTAAGGTACGGATGAATAACTGTATGCAATGAGTGGAGTGGAAGGGCAGAATGTTTGAAGTAAGGTACGGATGAATAACTGTATGCAATGAGTGGAGTGGAAGGGCAGAATGTTTGAAGTAAGGTACGGATGAATAACTGTATGCAATGAGTGGGGTGGAAGGCCAGAATGTTTGAAGTAAGGTACGGATGAATAACTGTATGCAATGAGTGGAGTGGAAGGGCAGAATGTTTGAAGTAAGGTACGGATGAGTAACTGTATGCAATGAGTGGAGTGGAAGGGCAGAATGTTTGAAGTAAGGTACGGATGAATAACTGTATGCAATGAGTGGGGTGGAGGGGCAGAATGTTTGAAGTAAGGTACGGATGAATAACTGTATGCAATGAGTGGAGTGAAAGGGCAGAATGTTTGAAGTAAGGTACAGATGAATAACTGTATGCAATGAATGGAGTGGAAGGGCAGAATGTTTGAAGGGCCTGCATGCCCATTTCTTAACCCTTTATTAATAAAGTTTGATCGCAGCAGTTTAGCCTGAGGTTTTTTCGCGGAGGTTATCGCCTCTAGATCCTTTGTTTTATCCCAGGTCTACATTGACCTGGTTAACAGGGTCACCTCTAGCAGGTTGTCTGTCTTTTGTTGTGCCAAGTGGTGTCTATAGACATATCATTCTTTAAAAAAAAATAATTATGTTCAATCTGGTGTTGGCTGCCAACAGTTGAAACTCAAACAAACATTAGTTTGCCAGGGCCTATAACTGAGTTTACCCTTTGCATCCCAAAGCTTGAGCGCCGTTTTGTATGAAAATACACAACTGGCACTGTGTACCCTAGAAGAGGGTGTTCGTTCACTTACTTATTGATAAATAAAATTCACGTATTGTGAAGGTTAGAACTTGAGCCTCTCCATCCATCTGCTCTTCTCTAAATTTAAACTTTGAATAAAAACTAGTGTCTGAATTTAAATGATTTTTAGCCTGAGGCTGATTCTGCTTTGTGTATAGATTTTTCATATAAGTGCTGACTTTATTAAATATTGATTAGCTGAACTGTTTTGAACCAGACAAAAGGATATGTAGTGCAGTGTACTGAACATGATCGAACAAGATTAGTGATGTCAACCTTTTTTGTGGCCTGTTTGCAATTTGTCATCAAGTATGGCTTTTCTGAAGGTGGCTAGCGTGATGTTGACCCCATCATTCACTGAGTGCTGATTGGTCTTAAGAAGTATGAGTTAACATCATATGCCTGAGACATCGTTCACATAAAATTGATCACATTTTTTGACTTTATGGTTTTTCTAACAGTGCGGTTGCATTAAATATGGGCAGTTTTCAGGTCTCCTTTATTTCTGTCAATAATCTTTCTTTTCTTTTCTGACTCTTGAAACTTCATATTTGATTGAAGTGTGTGTGCAGGAAATACAACCTGTTCTTCTATATTTTTTGTATTTCCAAGGCCTTAAATCAACTTTCTAAATGCTTGTAAATCTCCTTGACGTTATTTATAATTTCTGTGTTCTTGTTTATTGTCCAGATTTCTGCACCATAAAGTAGGGTATTCATAACATTTGACTATATTCATTTCAGAGTGGTTTGTGTGTTTTTCTCAAGAAATATTTTTGTCCATTACTGTTTCCTTACTAATTCTTATCTTGGTCAGAGGGGTGTCATGCCGTACTGTTTTCTTTAAAAAGTCTCTCTTGCATGACCTAGGTTGAGTCTGTGGGTAGGGGAGTTGAGTTAGCACCAGTTCTACATGTTCTGGGGTCATTGAAAGCTGTGTCGTCATGTAGTATAGAACAGGCAACATTTTGTGCTGATGTAATTAGAGGGAAGACAATGTGACACCCCTCTGACATAGAAGAGTCTGAGAAAGTATGAATGAAAGGTCAGGTAGTGTGTAGATGGGCCTGGAAACGTGAACAGGACTGTTATTTTTCTTCATCTCAGAACCTATGACATTACCTTCATTTCAGAATTTATGACCTAGCACTTCACCTCAGAACCTATGACATTACCTTCATTTCAGAATTTATGACCTAGCACTTCATCCCAGAACACCCCTATGGGTTCTCGGACTCCATTTTGGGGACATATATCAGGGATATTCAAATGGCCGCTAGTAGACCCATGCTGCTTAACAAGCATGTGATAAAAGGCAAATAACTCAGGATTCGCTGAAATCTGATGTGTTGGACTAAAAGGTGCAGATATCACAACCTAGCTGTAAACTACAAAGTGAATGCCGAAGAAGAAAAATCTGAGAACTTGTGAGCTTAAAGATCTAGAGAAATTTGTATGTTTCTTATTTTTTTTGGGTGTCATCTAGGTCTAGAATCTCCAAAGGAGGAGAGCTACCCGCCTCAGTTAAAAGACGATGTGACTAGCTCGTCCCCTGGTGACACATCACAAGGAGATACTAGTCCAGGTAAACTCAAATGTTCCTTTCTCTGATATATCTTCTTCTTATTCACTTCTCTTATTCACTTCTCTTATTCACTTCTCTTATTCTCTTATTCACTTCTCTTATTCACTTCTCTTATTCTCTCGTGTGTTCCCCCACTTGATCGTTGTGAGCATCATCATATATGGTTAATTTATTGTACATATGATTTGGTGGAGTATAGGAGGGTGTCCTCAGTCTGTGAAATCCAGACCCTCTACAAGCTGTTTCGGAGTCCATTGGATTCTGTTTCTTGGGGGTAGTTATTGTTTTTATAATCCAGGCCATAAGCCAGAAGGAATAATTAGAATGACAACTCTTTCAAACTCCTGTTTGGATTTCAAATGTATATGTGAAGTGCTAACATAGTGTACTGGCTAGACGCTACCCTGGCTTGCAGATCCTTAGATCATGGGTTCAAATCCCCAAAATGTGCTAGACTATTTGCAAAAATTACCTTGGCTCCCAGGTCTATCCAACTTTAAAAGGGTGCCTGGTTGGCCTGCGTGATGTTTACCATATGACCTACATAGTGCGGATGGGTCTACAACATATAGGTCCATCACTATATGCTCAGTATGCCTAAAAGCGTAGAACGGTCTTTTGCTATACTTCTGCCTTTCTTAACCCCAATGGAGTATAGGCCCTCAACCAACTCATGCCAAGTCGTTCTATACTTTGCTATCGCATGCAGCTCTCCTCATGTCTTACCCATCTTCCTAACTTCATTCTCCAGCTCCCTTCTCCGTTTTTTTTGGTGTGGCCTTCCTTTATTCCTTTGCCCCTGTGGGTTCTAATGAAAAGACATTCTAGTTATGCGGTTCTCCGGTTTTCTCAGTGTTTGTTCTATCCAATGCCAGCGTCTTTTCCTCACTTCTGGGTCCACTGGAGCTTGCTTAGTTTTCTCCCAAAGCTCTACATTAGTTATTCTATCATACCTTTTAATTCCCTCTATTCTGCACAAGCACCAGTTAATGAATGTCTGTAGTTTATTAGAAATTGCCTTAGTTGTTCTCTATGTTTCTGCCCCATACAAAAGTACTGATTTGACATTAGAATAAAAAATTTGCTGTACTAGTATACGTGAAGTCCTTCGTGTTCTCATACATCAGCATGCTGTCTTGCCAGTCCACTAGCATTGGAATCACCATTAACAGTTTTCATACCACTTTAATGATTTAAAAAATGTTTGTTGCGCTTTTCCTTTGTTAGGTCGGGGCAGTCCTGTGGAAAGTGGACGACTGACCCCATCGAAACGCTCAGTAAGCCTGAGCATCACCAGCTTTCTCAAGCGTGTCTCCCCACACTTTCGGCGGAAGCGCTCAAAGGATCGAAACAAGAAGTCCAGTTCTGCGGAAAGCTCTGCCCAGAGTCTGACCACCACGTCCGACCCGGACACTGACCTAGATATAACTGCTGCATCTGGCGACAACAAGAAGTCTAAGCGTCCTGGTCGGTTCTCTCGGAACAAAGTTCGTCAGTCCTTCCTCAAACTGGTGGAAGGCTCAAGGTAAAAGCTCAGTGATGGAAATCAGTGTATTTAATCGTCATCATCTGTCTTGTCTTTAAGCATAAGCCTGGGCGTTCAGCTGACGGCCCATTGGACATATCTTGCCCGCGGTGGCTTTGCGCAAGTCCTGCCGATCACCTGCCGATTGTATTAATTATCTGTCCCCGACGATTCCCATTTTCCAACATTTTGTCCCCTAAGTAAACTTAATTAAATGGCCCTGGGGTAGGCTGTCTTGTTTTGCCATCTTATGGGAATCACAGATTGTATCAGTGTTTTTGTCTCGCCTCATCTCTGTGGCCACACCATCCAGGTATTTATCTCTTTGCCTTTCGCGTGCTCTTTTTCCACCAATCTTGTCAGTTGAAACCAAATTCTTGGGTTTGTTCCTTCTCAGAACATGGTAAAAAACGTTCACCATGTTTGTGCCTAAATTTATCTAATCAGCTTATGGTTTTTCTCTGTCTGGAGGAGGACACAAGTGGCTAGATGCTCTCCTGCTGATCGGAAGGTTTTGGGTTCTGGTCCTAACGGGAGCTGGACTTTTTTTAAAAAAAATGGCTTTGGCTTCCCTGTCGACCTAGCTTTGAGTGGGTATCCGGTAAATCCTGGGAAGTAAATGTGGCTGGAGTTATGCTGACCACATCAGCCACCTAGTGCCGTTTGGTCTGTAAAATATAGGTCTAGACCTAATTACCTAATACAGCTGAAGGCGTGGAAAAGGGTACTTTACTTTTGAGCAGGACTGATTTGTTTGTTTTTCTTTCTTTCCGTGGTATTCTTTGCATTCTTCTTTAAAAATAAAAAATCAGAAAAAATTGGACACATTTCCTTGGCATGACAATTTTTTTCAGCTTGTCTTCTATATTGTGTGGCTGGTTTAACATCATTAGAGCTTCAGTTCCATTTTTGTTTACAGCAAATGCTTAAATTGACAAATGATTGGTTTGAAAAAAAAAAAAAAACATTTAGTGGATAAATTTTTGTGAGGCTGAATGCACAGTGGAGAATCCAGATTTCTTAAGTATGCTGAGACCAAATGTAGAAAGTCAGAAAAGACAGTATGTGATGGTTGGAATTCCTTGGGAATGGTTGATTCTACAGCAGACATTGCTCGGATCTGTAAGACTGCAGAATACAATCCATGATTTAAATCACCCATGCAGCAGTAAATTTTTATCCATGTAATCTCCCTGTGTGGTCCTGGGCACCGTTGTCATTGGAATTCCTTGGGAATGGTTGATTCTACAGCAGACATTGCTTGGATCTGTAAGACTGCAGAATACAATCCTTGATATAAATCGCCCATGCAGCAGTAAATATTTATCCATGTAATCTCCCTGTGTGGTCCTGGGCACCGTTGTCATTTGAATTCCTTGGGAATGGTTGATTCTACAGCAGACATTGCTTGGATCTGTAAGACTGCAGAATACAATCCTTGATATAAATCGCCCATGCAGCAGTAAATATTTATCCATGTAATCTCCCTGTGTGGTCCTGGCCACCGTTGTCATTGGAATTCCTTGGGAATGGTTGATTCTACAACAGACATTGCTTGGATCTGTAAGACTGCAGAATACAATCCTTGATATAAATCGCCCATGCAGCAGTAAATATTTATCCATGTAATCTCCCTGTGTGGTCCTGGCCACCGTTGTCAGGAACAACAAGAGAAGACCCACTGCCCCTTTGACAAGCTTGCTGTAAGAGTCAAGTAGTTAGGGGTTTTCCTTCAAAGTCAGAGTGCATCTGCCTGAGATACAAGGGGCCCAAGTCCTTGAACAAGACTAAAGTCCAGAAGTGGGGGAACAATCAGAACTGTCTGCCAGAGTTTACAGCCAGTGATCATGAAGAAGAAGAAGAATCCATGTAATCTTTATTGAGATCAGTATTTATTATCATTTTCCATTTCTAGCAATATTTTTAACGGGAGTCAAAAGGAGGATAGCCATAGAAGTATATACAAATTACATAGCATTAAAAGTCTGTGGTTAAGCATGAGCAAGAAGTCAAAGTTAAAATTTTAAGATCATGCATCTTCCATCTAGCAACATATAGATGTGAGTCATTAACTATCTTCTAGTCTTTAGTGAACTATCTTCTAATCTTTAGGAAAGAAAATGGGAATTTTAGGCTGAAATGCTCTAGAAAGATTATTAGATTATCATGGACAAAGAAGAAAAGAAATACTGACATTATAAAAGATCTGAACATCAAGGAAGATTGACTAATAAACACCATCTTGTCTCGGAAGCTGAAATATTTTGGCCATCTCAGCGCCACAGCGGATAAGAAGCAAATAATAGCAGGAGGCATGGTACCAGGAAGGAGGGGCAGGGCTCTACTGGCATGAAGATGGGCACAGGATTTAAGTGACTCCTTGGATATGAAAGTGCGTTAGGCAGGAGAGTTGGTAAGAGACTGGGTTTCTTTCAGGCAGACCACGATGAGAGCAATATTCTGCAAAGGACCTGCTGCATGATGATAATGATTCATTCCTAGATATTTCTTATCCTGCCAATCCTTTATATTTATCATCATTGAAATTCAGTTTATGCATTATCCATCTTTGAAATAGATTTTCATTTTCGATGCAATCCTGTTTGTTATAAATGTTTAATGTAATTTCATTTATCTTTGAAAAAAAGATTTGTATCCTCCATTTTCATTTCTTTTCTTTCCGAGTGAAGCAAGAAGAAGAAAAATGCAGCCACTGAGCCGAGCCATTACACCATTGAGCCACAGGATCCTGAAAAGCTAACATCCTCCGAAGAAATGGATGACATTGCAAATGGATACATCCACAAGTCTCATGATGATACCAGAACACCCAACGGAAAATCCAATGTTGGGCTTATCACTGAACAGCTAACAAGATCGGCTGAAATCGCCAAAACTGATCCGGAAAGTCCGCCGACTAGGCCACAGAATCTGCAGCAGATTACAAGCAGCAATAGATTATCTTTGCCACCTGTGGCAGACTCTAATCCGCACCGAGGGGAAGCTATTCTAGTGTCTTCACCAGCGACTGAAACTATCAAATCTGGCACGGCCAGCAGCCGCATGGAGTTCTTCACAGAATCGGACATTAACGCGATACTGTGTCCTAGCTTGGATGATGCCTTTGCTAGAATGTCTCACCATGGTTCTGGCAGCAAATGTGAGCCTAACGAAGCTACAAAATGTTCATCCTCAACCCGTCTTTAGAACACACTGTGCTGTTTGCAACATTCCAAGTATTTGAATTGTCAGCATCATTTAGCAAAAGTTTTGACTCTTTATCAAAACCTGCTGAAAAGAAGAAAAAGATGTGATCCTATTCCAGGTACCCTCCTTTATAAACTGTTAAATCCGGGTGTCAGTGTAAGGAACTCCAGCTCCACATATGTACTCATCTGTGAGAGATGATGTGAGTTGGTCGAAAGACCAAACAGATATCCCTGGGGACCATTGCAAGAAGTTACTAATTAAGGGTTTGCACCGCTCAGTCTAAAACAGCAGTTGCTTCAGACTGAAGGGTGCAGATTTCCCCGCCGAGCTGTAAACTACAACTCAACCTGCCAGCCACTTTTTACAGGGCCGACGCAAAAGAAAAACCAGATTGCACAAGTCAGAAAATGTTGTCCCCTCCCCCCCCCCCCCTCTCCCTTTCACCACAAACCTCCTGTTTTCTTTTCTATTATTGATTCTCACAGGGGCTTTGCCAACATTCTTCACTCCCCTGGCATGTTTGTTTCCTTTTCTGGTAACAGCACTTTGATTTGTGTGTTCTGAGTTTTGTTTGTCTTGTTCAAATATAAATATATCATAGGAAGTGGGGCGTGAAGGGAGATATCATAGGAAGTGGGGCGTGAAGGGAGATTGCCACATTGAGATGATTCTTCTGCATTGGACTTCCAACTGGGGCAGTTATCCTCTTCATATTCATTTCTTCTTCTCCTTCTTGTGTTTCTGATGTCTGTGTATGTGAGCAAAATTGGAGGAGGGAGCTATGGACGTGCATGGCGACTAACTCCACAAAGCACAAACAACATTTGTTGCCTGAAAACGAATGTCACCTTTTACGATAAAAGGATGCAGTGCTAAGTATGTGTATACACACACACGCGTACTATAACACACATGTACATATATATATATATATATATATATATATATATATATACAGTGTGTGTGTTTTATATATATATATATATATAGATACAGTACATGTGTGTTTATATATATATATATATATATATATATCTCTATATATATATATATATATATCGTATATATATATATATGTGTGTGTGTGTATATACACATACACACACTCACAACAGTTGTAGTGTCAAATTCTCTTCAGCCTTGATTGTTCGTGCTCCAAACCAGAACAACAAATCTAGGGATTTAGGTAAAGGACCCATTTCTACGCCTTCCGGTGTACTGTTCATATAGGGCTTTAGACCAATCGGCACTTGGTGGGTGATGTGGTCATCCGCCGTCCGCCTTTACTTCGCAAAACTTTACCTGGTGCCCAGTTTAAGGTCGGTCGATCTGTGAACCAAGGTCATTTTTGCAAAAAGCTCCAGCTACGCCAGGGCTTAAACCTATGACCTTCTTATCCGCAGACGAGCGTCTCGCCCCTGCACCACTGCGGCTCCCTCTAGGCATTAGGTAGGTAACAACAAATCCACCTCCAGCGAAATCGTTTCTTGGTTTCAAAGCAGGTCAGCATAAAACCAAAGCCGCTTTTCCTTCTCCCACCACCACTCCCCTTTTCTACTCTCTCTCTCTCTCTCTCTCTCTCTCTCTCTCTCTCTCTCTCTCTCTCACATACACACACACACACACACAGGGTCACACATATCACCTCTGTATTACTTTCACAGAGGCTACACCAAATCATCATACTGAGCCAGATTGCGTCCCTCTTTTCCCGAAAAACTCCAATCTGCGTGTGTGCTGGATACGTTCTGTTCATAACATTTCCTGGCACTATCGTCTCAAAACAACCAGAACAGGCAACACAAATGTTCGCTTGTAACCGTGCGCTTCTTTATTTTTCCTTTTGCTTTGATGTTTCTCCGCAAATTTCGGTTCTGCAAGTTCAGGTTTCGTTCTCTTGTTTAGATATTTCTCTGTGCTATCGTCTGAAAACAACAGAAACACTTATAAAAAAATGGCAATACAAATTCTTGCTTAAAATCGTTGGCTTCTTTCTTTTATCTCTGATGAGCGTGTTTCTGATGTTTTGTGTTAATTAGATTGAATGTTTGATTAACCAGTTTGCATGTGCGCCTATCAGCTTGACACGTGTGACGCATTCGCTGAGTTCGGTGAGAGCATACTCACTGCAAGCTCCTTTCTTCCCCCTTGTGTTGATCTTCTATGCCTTTTTATGTGTCTGTTTACTTTTGGGTTTAGCTCGACCACATTCACCGCCACTTTGAACATCGTTAGTCAAACATGGCGGGTTTCTTACCACGTAAGAGTTAATCTCCCCTGCCAACACAGGTTACCTACCTACTCTAGATTAGAGGTTACTTCACAACCGTTGTTGATTTCGTGACATGCGAGTTCACACAGGCAGCCCACCTCACTTTCTGACCTGTGCGTTCGAAACCGGACGCGAACAAGAAGAAAAGTAATAAATATAATAATATATTTACAACAATTTGACACGCACATACATACATACATACATACATACATACATACATACATACATACATACATACATACATACATACACACATAAAGAAAACTTCACATAATGGGGGTAGCTTAACCACAGTACAAACTTGAGGGTGACTAACCCTCCAGGTTGATTAGCTGACTCTTTAACCACGCTGGGACCACACAGCGAACGATAAAACGCCCGGTGACACAGAGTGCCACTATTCGGATGAGAATCCCCCGAGCACAAGTCCCAGAAATCCCATTCAATCGTTGGGTTATAATTGACCATAGCCAAGGTGGTTGCTTTATAATAATCAAAGTTTGCATCCCGTACTGGGGCGAATACCCTCCAGGTTTCAACGACCCTGGTTTGTGTTTCAACTGAACTCCTGGGAGAAGAAGGGGAGCAGCTTGTTGTTACCTGCATGCCTCAGGGGGACATTCCTGGTGTGGTTACATGCAGAACGTGTCACGTGACGGTGATCCGTAGTTTCTCAACATTTGACACAGGGGCCTACTTCTATCTGCTATTTTGCTGCCGTTTGTCGAGCTTTCAAAACAGTAAAATAACTAACTCGTTTTTTTACGCCTTTAAGCGTATTGGGTATTTAGGGCTGGACCTATATTTTATAGACCAATCGGCACTTGGTGGGTGCTGTAGTCAGCAGCACGCCGACCGCCTTCACTTCCCATGACTTGGTCAAGGGTGGGTCGGCCTAGGAGCCAAGGTCAGTTTTTAAAAGTCCAGCCCCGAAAAGACTCGAACCACCAACCTTCCGATCCGCATGTGAGCGTCTCGCCACTATATCACGGTGACACTCTGTTTTCCATAGAAAAGGGCCTTATTTGCATCTGCTATTTCTAGTGTTTTTCTTTTCTTTCGGAAACTGGTCTTCTTTGCGAAATGGTCAAGTTGTGGCCTGAAGGTCGTGGGTTTGTTTCATGGCTAAGTTGTTCGGTTCATGTGTGCAGATATCTCTGCGGATGGTCATCAGAGCTGCGGAGTTCTTTATTTGTGTGACGCTGTCAGATGACGGCTAGCCGCTCTGCGGACAGACTGAGCTAAATGAGATTTTAAAAAAAACATCTGCGGGGGAAACGGTGATGGAGGATGCAGATTTAAGAAAAGGAGGCAGACGCAGACCTCCTCGAACGTGGGTACATAGGGCTGAAGAACTGGCTAAAGAAAGAGACTTCTAGACCAGTTGTGACAAGAGCGACGTTATGTAAAGGACTTGCTCATTAATTATGGCGATGACAACAGTGCATTGCCCTCTCTGTGCATCTTCTTATCTCTGTAGGCGGGTAACATTCCATGCAGACCAGTTACGCACTATAGTTGTAACATCACGTTCGGCATCAGTCCGATAACGTACGACAGCCAAGCCAAGACCTGCTCCAGCTGACGGGTCATGCTGCTGGCTGACGTCACCAAACCGGGCTAACGATACGTTAACGCAGGGTTTCTCAAACTGGATACCGCGGCACCCAGGGGTGCCACATGCGTATGTCAGGGGAACCGCGGCAATAACCAAGAATTTTTCGAAATCTGCTTGACATTAAATTTGCACTGGTTTTTCTCTTTTTCTTCTCTAAAGTATTCAAACCGCTTTAAGGATAGGTGTGTTGCGAATTTTTTTTTTCCCCCCACGAAAAACGTTGGAGAAACGCTAGAGTTAACGTATCGTTAGACCTGTTTGGTGACGTCGGCAGCATTCCCCTGTCAGCTGGGGCCGATCTTGGCCAATCCGTGCTCGTTAGATGTTAATTGATGCTCAGTTTCAATCTTCCATCTCATATCTTTGTTATGAAGTCCGAATTGGCTGAACGTTCTCGTCTCAGTTCAACTCTCTAGTGCGCTCATAATGTCAGCTTGATCTTGTGATTAACGTTCTGTTTGTTAGAGTGGTAGTTTTATAGCTGAAAAACGTTTACTGGCGGTGGAGATGAAGTTTGTGAGAAGAAAGCAGAAAATATTATAGAGGTATTTAAAAATAAACGAAGCAGCCCTCATTGAGGCAGATGAAAATCGTAAACTATTAAAACGTTTAGACTTAGACTTAGCCGGTTTGTGTGTGTGAACATGGTATGAGGAGTGGACTTGAGAACTTCGAAACAACGGCAAGATTTATCGAATGAGGGTAAGAGGAAGACAAAGAGATAAATACCTGGATGGATGGCTTGGCCACATGGATTGGGGGGGGGGGGGGGCAGATTTTTTGGACCTTGTCGATGATGATGGTAGGTGAAAGGGGAAGCATCACAGCTTACGCTTGGCGGCACATAATGATGACTGTGGTATAAACAGTCGTTGCAACTGTAGTTACTTACAGTAATTGTTTTCAAGGCATATTACACAAGACCATGAATAACATGTAAGTACACAAAAAAGATTTTAATTGCTCAAGCAACACTCAGCACTTGGAAACACATTTGCACGTCTAAATAGCTCAGTTAGAATTAGGACGAGGAGTGGTCATGATCTGCATTTACTTTACATTGTGTCGAAGTACGCTCGTGGAAGGTCATGAGTTCATACCCTGATGGAGCCGGACTATAAAAAAAAAATACCTTAACTCTCAGGTCGGCTCAGTCTAAAATGGGTAGCAGGTACAGTCGTGGGAAGTAAAGTCGGCCGACGTGATGTTGACCACATCACCCACCGAGTTCCGATTGGTCTATAAAATATAGATCTTGTCCTCTACCCGATACGTCTAAAGGCGTGGAAAATGGTCCTTTTGGTTGTATCGAAGAAGTAATTGCAGCAGTAGTAATTGTTGTAACAGCAGCGGGTTGCTGCTATTGGTCAAACAGTTCCCAGACGACATTTTAAGATGTCTAAAGAAAGAAGATAGGTCGAGATTGATTATAATAATAAAGAAATAAAGATTAGAGTCTGAACAGAAACGAGAAGATACTACTATACAAACATTGAGACCGTTTTGAAAATAGAAGAAAGTTGCAGTAATTTGGGCTCCTCAGTTTGAGAACCTGTGTCATTTTGACACTAATACCCAAAAGTGGGTAGTGTAACCATGTCGGGGTATTTAGCGAGAAGAGATTATAATACCCATTCTTGTCCGCGTTCTGTGAACAGAAGAAGGTCCAGGCTGGAGATTGTGAAGGGAGCATACTTTCTATCGTGGCTGTACAGTATTTCATAGGTCTAGCAGGAACATATGAGAGATTACAGGATGGACTTCACGTAAGACAGTGTGTTTGTTATTCCACTGCTGCTGCTCCTACAACTGCACCTGATGCTACGACTACTCCTGCTGCTATTGCTTCTGTTTTCACTACCACTGCTGCTATTTCTGTTTCAGCTATCACCAGCAGGTTATTCTTCAGTACTACTTTTGCCTTTGACACTACTGCTGCTGCTACCACTGCTTCTGCTCCTACAATTGCATCTGTTGCTACGACTACTCCTGTTGCATTGCTTCTGTTATCACTACCACTGGTGCCGTCTCTATTTCAACTGTCTTCAAATTTAAGGCTACCTCTGATACTGTTGCTGCTCTGCCTCCACTTGTGCTATAACTCTTGATACTTGTGAACTACTGATGATGATGTTGCTGCTACTACTACTTTTGCAACTGCATCCGCTGTTACGACTACTACTACTGCTGTTGCAACTGTTGTTATTGCTGTTGGTTGTTTCAGATATACTCAACAGTTAATGCTGCAGTCGCTACTTTTGCCTCTGATACTGTTGCAGCTTTGCTTCCACTTCTGCTATAACTGTATTGATACAGTTGAACTACTGATGCTGCTGCTACTACTCCTACAACTGAATCTGCTGCTACGACTACTCCTGCTGCTGTTGCAACTGTTATCCATACCACTGTTGCTAATTGTTTCAGCTCTCAACAGTAAATACTGCAGTATATACTTCTGCATCTGGCACTGCTGTTGATGCAGCTCTGAGTTTACTCCTGTTATAACTGTATTGATACTGCTGATACTACTACTACTCACTACTACTACTACTGCTGCTACTGCTGCCGCTGCCGCCACCACCACTACCACTACCACCACTACTACTACTACCACCACCACTACCACTACCACTGCTGCTGCTGTAACTATTACTTTCGCTGCTTCAGCTATCACAACTATTGTCTTTCCTACTGCGAAAACGGTATATTGTTGTCTTGTGTGCACGCATCAGCTATCACAACTATTACTAACGCTGTCTTTCCAACCGCGAAAACGGTATATTGTTGTCTTGTGTGCACGCATCAGCTATCACAACTATTACTAACGCTGTCTTTCCAACCGCGAAAACGGTATATTGTTGTCTTGTGTGCACGCATCGTAATTGTTTATGTGTGGGCGGACGGGAAGGTGTTATGGCTTCCATTATTGGATTGGATTGGCTTTTTACCCCACCAGGACATCACACAAGCGATAAACACCCGATGACACAAAGTGCCACCATGCGGATGAGGATCACCGTGGAGAGGTCCCAGAAACCGCGTTCAGACATTTGGCCATAATGATGACCTGCCTATATTGCGGCCCCTGGCAAAAGCCAGAGTGGGGCTTCAAATAACAAAAAAAAAAAAAACGTCCTAACAAGGACGTAATGTGTTCAGTGAAGTAATTACACTACTTAAGCTTCCATTATTGCCAGCACTTCGTGAACTGCAAGTCCAAGCTGAATAGATTACGGTGAACAATGAGTATGTCTGACTTAACCGTTCTTCCCGCCATCAGTAACTAGCCAGGTTGAACGTTGAGTAAACTTTGTGTGTGTGTGTGGATAGGCTTTAAGTAGCCTAGCCCTCTTTTACTTTCTTGACAGTGTATTCAGGTGCGTTCATGTGTGAACAACGGCATTGTTCAGAACAGACTGGATTTGCTGGCTAAGTGGCACGGTATCCTCGTATGTGGAATTTTTCATCGTTTCTTTCTTTCTTTCTTTTTCTTTCTTTCTTTCTTTCTTTCTTTCTTTCTTTCTTTCTTTCTTTCTTTCTTTCTTTCTTTCTTTCTTTCTTTCTTTCTTTCTTTCTTTCTTTCTTTCTTTCTTTCTTTCTTTCTTTCTTTCTTTCTTTCTTTCTTTCTTTCTTTCTTTCTTTCTTTCTTTCTTTGTCATGTTTCCTTGTTAAAATTTACATACGATTTTGAAATAGAACTGCCGCTACCACAACATTACGACGAAGACTGCTACCTATCATAACTGCCACCATTACCTTTATAACTGCCACCATTAACTTTATTTCTGCCACCAAAACCTTTATAATTGCCACCATTACCTTTATGACTGCCACTATTACCTTTATGACTTTTACCATTACCTTTATAACTGCCACCATTACCTTTATATCTGCCACCATCACCTTTATGACTGCCACCATTACCTTTATTACTGCCACCATTACCTTTATTGCTGCCACCATTACCTTTATTACTGCCACCATTACCTTTATTACTACCACCATTACCTTTATGGCTGCTACTACAGCTGCTGCTGATACTGCTATTACTGCTACTACGAGTGCTACTACTACTACTTGTTCTTCTTTCGATACTACTACTACTACTACTACTACTACTGCTGCTGCTGCTACTACTACTGCTACTACTACTACTACAACTACTACTACAACTACTACTACTACTACTACTACTACTACTACTACTACTACTACTACTACTACTACTACTACTACTACTGCTGTTACAGCTGCTACTACTACTACTACTACTACTACTACTACTACTACTACTACTACTACTACTACTACTACTACTACTACTACTACTACTACTACTGCTGTTACAGCTGCTACTACTACTACTATTATTCTCTTACGACTACATTCAAGCATCTTCTGCTGCTTGCAGCCTGTTCAGTCACTCTATGACATATTTTGTATGCCTTTCTTATGATAATACTGCTAACTTTGTTACTTCCAATTCTGCAACTGCTGAATACTACCACCACAACCCCCGCCACCAATCTACCGTTCTGGTAAATTTTCCATTCCCCACATTGTCACATTATGAATACTACAATAAAAAGCCCACTTTTTCCACTTCCCCTGTTATCTCATACTATGAATATTACTGTCAGCATGACCGCCACCTGCTGGCAACTCAAACAGTGGAAAAGTAACGGTTCGTTTCAACGCAATATCGCATTTCTTTTTCTAATCGGTGTATTTGAAATTGAGCGATTTACCAGAATGACGACTAGCTAGCTCACAATGGCTTCCGTTCTTTCATTTACTACTGTCGATGCTAGGGGACAATTAAATCAGTTGTCACTGTGTGAGATGTAAGCAGATTGGGCAATAAATAGCGTGGTTTCTATTGGCAATATCTAGCCTGGCTTTTGTTGTGTGGCCCGGGGAGTTCGCTTCGTAATAATTGGGGCTTAAAAACACATTTATGGCAGGGTCGTCTTAACGTATGAGCTCGCTGGGCACTTTCCCCCGGGGGTCCTACCGCGAGCATAGGGTGCCCCACACTGATCTGTGTTATGTAAAGTGACTTGCCATAAATAAAGAAATATTTGTCGTTCAAATTAAGTCTATGCACGTCTGACTTTAGCTATTACAGTTGGAGCCGTTCAAGGTCTATGCAGTTAGGTTAGTTGCGTATCCTTTACAGGCCGTTGCAGAACCAACCCCAACCGCCCCTGGCTGTTTGCCATTGCTTCTGGGCGGTTGGTTTTCTAGATACCACTGTCGACACCAACGCAAGGCGCATGGCCCGCAGCTGGGATCGAACCCGGCATTATGAAGCGTTCGCATCGACTAAGCCACAGAGCCGACGGTCTATGCGGTACGCAACCGAAATTAACCCCCCACGCCAACCAGTGTTGTTGAAGTATGTTTTATATTATCGACAATTTATTCATGTGGGTGGCCGCAGCACTCTGGTTTGCTCAGGGGCCTATAATGGGCTGCTAAGACAGCCCTGATTTGTGGAGCCACCACAGCCCAATGGCTAGTGTATAAATACAGTAAAACCTCGTTAACACGAATTCCAGCCGACTATAAATTCAGTTCGTGTTACACAGTTCGTGCTAAACGGTGACAAATAACAGTAGTAACTGCTTTAACAATATTTTATATGTAATCTCTCTGCTTTATCTCTTTCCGTGTCTTTTTCTTCTTCTTCTTCTTCCCCTCCTCCTCCTCCTCCCCATGACACCCCCCCCCCCATCTCTGTGTTATATTACACAACTGTTACACTAATAATTACAAAGTGCCTAGGGGTGTTTTCAGCTGTAACTCGCCAATATGTCCCTCTTTAAGCCATGTACACTTTCTCAGTGTTTCACCAGCGCCAAAATAGACATTCGGCACAACGGTGCATGTAAGGCTAAAGTGCTGTCTGTTTAAATAACAGCAGCAATTCCCAAACTCCTACCTGCGGACCGTGATTTTTTTGAAATATGAAAACACCCTGGCTCTTCTTCTTCTTCTTCTTCTTCTTCTTCTTCTTCTTCTTCTTCTTCTTCTTCTTCTTCTTCTTCTTCTTCTTCTTCTTCTTCTTCCTCTTCTTCTTTCTTCTTCTTCTTCTTCTTCTTCTTCTTCTTCTTCTTCTTCTTCTTCTTCTTCTTCTTCTTCTTTTTCTTCTTCTTCTTTTTCTTCTTCTTCTTCTTCTTCTTCTACTTCTTCTTCTTCTTCTTCTTCTTCTTCTTCTTCTTCTTCTTCTTCTTCTTCTTCTTCTTCTTCTTCTTCTTCTTCTGCTGCTGCTGCTGCTGCTGCTGCTGCTGCTCTTTCTGTAATGTCGCGCATTTCTTCAGTGTATCTCCTGCTTATTATTGTCGCGTTGCTCATCTTCAGTAATGCGGTTTTTGTCATCAGTGTCGCTTCTTTTATCAGTTGTGCCCCTTCATCATCGTTGTCTCAAGTCTACTCAGCATTGCCACGCCTCCACTCGTCATTTTATTTTAAGTATCCAGAAAGCATGAGTTGTTAACCCTTTGGCTCGGTACTATGTATAAATTAACCCTTCGGCCTTGATTCCATTATAGATACCGTAAATCTGGGAGAAATGTGGTTTTTGCTACCTACCCTCGGGCGTAAACCCGTACCACAAAGAGTTCGTCACCCAGTCGCCGCGAAGTCAGGTCTTACCAACTACGCTAGCGAGCCGGGCTCCTCGTCATGACCGCGCTTCTCCTCGTCATGACCGCGCTTCTCCTAGTCATTGCCACGCCTCTCTCGTCATTACCACGCCTCTCTCGTCACTTCCACGCCTCTCTCGTCATTGCCACGCCTCTCTCGTCATTGCCACGCCTCTCCACATCATTGCCGTACCTCTCTCGTTATTGTTGCGCCTATCCTCATTATTGTCACGCCTCTCTTCGTTATGGTCGTACCTCTACTCGTCATTACCACGCCTCTCCTCATCATTACCACGCCTCTCCTCGTCATTGTCACGCCTCTCCTCGTCGTTGCCACGCCTCTCCTCGTCATTGCCGCATATTTCCTCACCATTGTCTCGCTCCTCACCAGTGATGTGCTTCTCCTTTTCTCTGTTGCTTGCCTCATTAGTGTCGCTCTTCTTTTATCAGTCTGGCTGCTTTCATCAAATGCCTCCCACACCAGTGTCGCGCGCATTCGCATCAGTATCGCCCCATTCATCAGTAATGCCCCATTTATCAGTATCGCCCCATTTATCAGTATCGCCCCATTTATCAGTATCGCCCCATTCATCAGTATCGCCTCATTTATCAGTATCGCCCCATTCTTCGGCGTTGCACCTTTCGTTAGTGTTGCACCTTTCGTCAGTGTTGCACCTTTCGTCAGTGTTGCACCTTTCGTCAGTATCGCCCCATTCTTCAGTATCGCCCCATTCTTCAGTGTTGCACTTTTCGTCAGTGTTGCACCTTTCGTCAGTGTTGCACCTTTCGTCAGTGTTGCACCTTTCGTCAGTGTTGCACCTTTCGTCAGTGTTTCACCTTTCATCAGTGTTACACCATTTATCAGTGTTTCACCTTTCATCAGTGAAGCACGATTTATCAGTGTTTCACCTTTGATCAGTGTTGCACCATTTATCAGTGTTTCACCTTTCATCAGTGTTGCACCATTCACCAGTGTCGTACCTTTCATCAGTGTTGCACCATTTATCAGTGTTTCACCTTTCATCGGTGTTGCACCATTTATCAGTGTTTCACCTTTCATCAGTGAAACACCATTTATCAGTGTTTCACCTTTCATCAGTGTTTCACCTTTCATCAGTGTTTCACCTTTCATCAGTGTTTCACCTTTCATCAGTGTTTCACCTTTCATCAGTGTTTCACCTTTCATCAGTGTTGCACCATTCACCAGTGTCGTACCTTTCATCAGTGTTACACCTTTCATCAGTGTTTCACCTTTTATCAGTGTTTCACTTTTCATCAGTGTTGCACCATTCATCAGTGTTGCACCATTCATCAGTGTTACACCTTTCATCAGTGTTACACCTTTCATCGCTATTACATCTTTCACCACTGTTGCCTAACGCACTATTTTTGGGAGCCATTGTGTTAAAACAGAATACCGTGTTCAGGGATTGATGGAGACCGCTATAGGTAGGCTGTCTGTCCTCTGTTTGCCGAACTTGTTTGTTGACTGAGTTGGTAGTTTCATACCGACACCTGCAGTGGTTTGTGAAGTGTTAGCTTTGTTGCTTAAACTTCAGTAGACAAACTGTGTGCTGCCTGGCGTATCCTCATTTGTCAGTAAGTTGCACATATGTCGCCTTTCAAGTTTGACACACGTTATATTTTGCTTCTTGTTCTTCTTATAGTCCAGTATGATTGGCAAGCGTAGTATGTAATGGGTCGACATCTGTGACTTAGGCGTTGCGAACGCGCTTCGCAATTCCAGGGTACCCGGTTTGTTTATAGTGGCGGTCTAGATTCGACAGCAGACCGCCTGGCGTTGGTTTCGACAGAGGTATTGAGAGCTGACTGTTTAGAAAGCAGTGGCAAACTACTGAACCACAAATTGCCTAGTGTTTATACCATTTCAAGCTATGACACAACAAATGGCTGTCAAAAAATCTTATCCTGTTGTCTGTATTTTTGCCTAGCGCGAATGCAACGAGTCGTTTTTCTTTTCACATATGGCGAAAAATAAAATATGACCACCTATTTATGATGTTTGTGATAAGTTGTCTTCTAGAGAAATTTTCAATCCTAGATTTGGACTGCCCGCGTATTTGTACATTTGCTTATAAAACATCTCCAAGGCTTCCATGATGATTCCTTGTTTATTATTGTTTAGGATGATTTATGGTAATATGTAAAACTGGCTCTGCGTAATAGCCAGCAGTTCTATTTCTGTCTCCAAATTATAGAGATGTATTACATCTCTGTGTACATGCACCCATTACAGATATCCCGGCAGTTTGATAATTGCGTCCCCGAACGCACCTTGTAAACGGGAGCCATTATCTCCAAAATGGATTCTATACAATATGTGGGTTCTGTTACAGACATTTCACGAACTGGACATTGCTCCACAACGGAATCTGTACAGAGTGTGGATTCTGTTGCCACGAGACCGCTGGGCTTTGCCAGGTTTTGGAATTATTCGGAGTAGACAGACAAAATTGCACAGTGATTAGAACGCTAGTCGGCCAAGATAATACTCCATGTTCAGTCAGTCTTTAGCAAAATTATAGTTCTGTTTTCCCGATCAATATAATTCTGTGGTATTGCCAGCCTAAACAAACTGTCACCCTGAACAATTTTGCTAATACTGTTGCCTCCCCTGACAGTCCATCTCAGTATAGGCTTATCCGGCCCCCTTTCATGCCATAGGTTAGTTGCGTATCCTTTACAGGACGTTGCAGAACCAACCCCAACAGCCTGGCTGTTGTGTGGTTTTTCTAGTCAACTTTACGTCCAGTAGTTTGTCATTGCTGCCTGGACGGTCGGCTTTCTTGTTAACATTGTCGAAACTAGCGCAAGGCACATGGCCCGCAACTGGGATAGAACCTGGCATTATGAAGGGTTCGCATCGACTTAGCCAAAAGAGCCGACTTCATGCCACAAGGAAGAGGTTTTCAAACTTTGTTAGCGTGACAGCCTTGTCGGACAAAATTCTTTTCGCAGCATACCTACCATTAAAGCGGTTTGAATGCTTAGGAAAAGATTGGAACATGGTGCAAATTTAATGTTCGGCTGTCTTTAATGGGATAAAATGAAACTGTTTGGGTGATTTTTTTTTTTTTTTAATTATTATTTCCTTTATGTTAATTTAGTTAATTTTTCCTCAAATCATTTCTTCTAGAAAATTTGCTCCTTTATCTGTTTTTTTTCCCCCTTCAAAGTAAGCGTATGTTGAGAATGCACTGCAGTTTTGCCAATAGTGTTGTCTTCTGAATACACCTGCATCCAAACTATTCTTGGCTTGCTTCACCGTATTTATGTTTTAAACTGCTATCTTCGCTGATCTCAAGCAGATTTGAAAGAATTCTTGATTACTGCCGCGGCACCCCTTTCATACGCTCGCGTTACCCCTGGGCGATGCTGCACCCGTTTGAGAACCGCTACCATAAGCCGTGTTACTTATTTCTTCTTTTTATTCTTTCTTCTTCTTCTTCTTCTTCTTCTTCTTCTTCTTCTTCTTCTTCTTCTTCTTCTTCTTCTTCTTCTTCTTCTTCTTCTTCTTCTTCTTCCTTCTTCTTCTTCTTCTTCTTCTTCTTCTTCTTCTTCTTCTTCTTCTTCTTCTTCTTCTTCTTCTTCTTCTTCTTCTTCTTCGCGTTCACCAGCTGTAATCTTCGACAGAAAGTTCTGGTTTTATGTGCCCTTCGGGTTTTTAGTCTTGCTCCGTGACTGGAAATTTGTCGGGCACATCTGTTTTATAGATTTGACCTTTTTTATACATATTGTTGCCCCCCCCCCCCCCCCCCCCTCTTCGGCTTCCCTTTTTTCACCATTTTCTCTATGGTGGCGCAGTTGAGTCCAGTTTGGGTGGTTGTGTATATCTTGTTTTACCACACTTCTGTGTCGTTTGAGTTGAGTCAGAAATCGAGGCATTCCTTGCACACTTTGTCCTCATCTTCAGCAGCCAGCGCAGAGTTACAATACTGATAGTGCCGGTCACAATCTGGTTATATGTCCGTCGTGCCTTTCCACTGCCTGTAGTGAGCCCGACGGCCGTGGTAACCTGAGAAAATAAGTTGTCAATCATGTAAACTTCTTTAGAGTTTAAAAAGTCTGAATACACACAGACATTTGAGATGTACCGGAAACTAAGACGTAAAGTGTTAAGACGAAGTCGTGTCTGTATCATAAATAATTGGCAGCAGTACGCTAGACACCAGGCTGGGGGGCCAACCTGTTGACCAGCGATACACTGCACGCACATAACATTCAGCAGGTCCTTTGCCGAACCTGGCTGTCTTCACTGCACGCCAGAAAGTCTGTATTTCTCTAGACAGTTCTCCAGCCCTATGTGCTTTTCATAGTCAGTGCATCTTCATTGTGGTGTATCCACGTTCGCGGATGTCGTTATCTGCCTCATTTTCATGAAATTTCACAACCGATCACAGTTATCTCGAGGTCACCATGACACCTAACGTGGTCGAAATACCCCAGTTTTCGGGTCAGGATGCTGTTAGTGAGCCAGTTCCCCTCAGTGTTCTGATCATGTAGGATGGCAGTGTTTTTTTTCGTGTTGGTCCACGGTATTCTAAGAATGGTTCTGTAGACTTTCCATTCAGAGCCAATACACTATAACAAGAAAATGCAAGATGTGTTCTTATTTGTCTCTACATATAGAGACATAAAAGCGCCCATACACAGGAACAATGTTCTAAGCCTGTCTGCCATCGATCGGTAGAGACATATCCAATCAGCAAAGCTGTTGTCCCGGTGGGACACAAGGAACACACGAGGCGTCCAGCCATTGACCGTCTTGTTGATGGGGCATTTCACATAACATTGTTAGGAATCTTGTTTCTTCGGGTCATTATTCTTGTCGTTAGCTTTGGTGTCTTTTATTTGTTTTTAAAGCGGATGCGCACGCAAAATAAACATCCTGGAATAAGGCCAAAGTCCAGAAGTAGACGAATAACCATAACTTTTCTGCCGGCTTTTACAGACGGTGAACGCAAAGAAGAAGAAGATTATTTGTGTTTGTGATTCTCTACAGTTCATTCACTAAATCAAGCCTGTTTTCTTTGCCCCGGTGAAGCGTATTTTGCCAGTGTGAAACACACCGCTATATATTTGTGGGGTGTGTACAAGATAACTCGTTATCTAGCCACAGTGAACATCATGCAACATTTCTCGAAATCACCCTGAGCGACGGTTCTCTGCCTGCACTCGGCTGCCCCTCCATGCAGGCATCTCCAGTGTAAAAGCTAGCAGTAGCCAGGGCTTTTCTTGTCTGGCTGTACGCAGTACCCGCACTCCCTTTTTGTGCAACGTACTGCCCGCACTTCTTCTGCTGTTCTAACCACAAATGGAGCATAGGCTCTCAACCAGCTCACGCCATGTCGTTCTATCCTTCGCTGTCGCATGCCCCTCTCCCCCTGACCTCCCCATTCTTTTAACTTCGCACTCTAGCTCCCTGGGGGGGGGGGGGGGGGGGTCTTCATTTCTTTCAATGCCCCTGTGGGTTCCAGTGCAAAGAAATTCTAGTTATATTGTTCTCAGGTTTTCTCAGCCTGTGTTCTATCCATCGCCAGCGACTTTTCTTCACCCCTTGGTTCACTGGGACTTGTTTGTCCCATATATACATTGTGAAAACCCCTGCACTGCACGAGACGGATGCCTATCTATCTTCATTTATCAGTTGTAGAACGATTCGGGCAAAGGTAAACTATTTGCCTTGTATCTGTGTTTGTGATATGGTGCATTAATAGAAGCAGAGTCCCGGGCTCATATGTGAAATATAACTGGAGTTTAAATGCTACAATCGATGCAGATTCTACGATCAGCGCCACAGGAGAAAGCCACATGGAAGTCTAAACTCTAATGGGACTGCTGCATAGGATATGAAGGTAAACATGAGGAAGCCTACTGTATGTGATACGGTGAATATATAGAAACGAGATTCAGTGCTCACATGTGAACTATAATTATATTTTAAATTGCATAATCGGGTAAAAATATGAAAGCCTGTCGTGTGTTTTTGATATGACGGATGATGTACTTAGAAACGGTATTCAAGGTTCATGGCTCTACAGTCGACGCAACAAAAGAACGCCACAGGGAAGTCATGACTCAAGTTGAAACCCCTGCCCCCCGTTTGCCGACCTTCCTGTATTGTGAAGGTAAACATAAGGTTATATCAATAGTTATATCAAAAAAGAAGAAAACTCCAAAATGTGGCAAAGCAACATAAGGGAAAGTGCTTAACCAAGTCAGTAAAATCAAGTATTTGGAGACATTCATAACATTAAATGGACGATGTGTGACATAAATTAGGAGCAGAATTGCCCAGACAGAGGCAGCATTTTAGAAGATGAAAGTATCTTATGTAATAAACCACTGTTATTAAACATCAGAAAACGAGAATTGAAATGTTATATCGAGCCTGTTCTGTGGTACTGAATCTTGGTAGTTGAGCAAACAAATGAAGAAGAATTTGGAGGCAACTGGGATGTGGTTCTTGGGAAAAATGTTGCGAATACTTTGAACTGCCAGAATAACTTAACAATGATTGCCTGGAAATAGCTGGTGAAAGTAAAACATTATTTACAACAATGAGAAGGAGACAAACAACGTTCTTTGGTCATGTGATAAGAAAAGAAACACTGGAAAATATTGTGACGCAAGATCACTGGTAGAAGAGGCAGGGGCAGACCAATAGAAACGATGGTGGATGGCTTAAGACAGTGTCATGGAGGAATATTATCAGTGGAATTGGTTCAGAACACCAAAGAACGAGATCTCTGGAGATGTATACCAGCCTACACCAGCTGGCAAGGAACGTGATAATGATGAAAAATAAGTCACTCCATGATGGGACAACAACCCGTGTTCTATGCACGAAGTTTATTTGATTATTTCTTATCACGGACATTACGACTTGTTTATGTTGCCATTAAGCCGTTGTTTATAACTTAAGTCCAATAAATCGACAGGTTGGTTATATGAATGTAGTATCATAAATTAGGGTAGCCGCCATGGTGTAGTGGCTAAACTCTGGCCTGCGGATACGAACGTCTTGGGTTCACCCTATTTCTAACGTTTTGGCCTCCGACTAAACTTAGTTGAATAGCCTTGATCTTATAGACATAGTACCTGATGATGGCAAGTTAAACAATCTTTAGAAACGGGATAGACCCCCGCCTGCGGTTAGGAAGGTCGTGGTTCCTGACGAGGGCCGGATTTTTTCCTCTAAAAACGACATTGGCTGTCAGCTTGACCCAACCTTGTGTGGGTTTTGTTATCACAATCGACGTCTCTGCAGATTGGGCATCCCCCATGCGTGCTCAGTACTCCGATACAACAGCCGCTCCAAAGTACTTCTACTAAGTGTTCCTATAAGAAGCTGGTTATATTGTCTCCTATCTCGGCCTCGAAGTCAGCATAGACGTGCTTCACCATGCTTCACTCCCGTGTCACGCAATCGTGTTAGTGTCAGGGATTCTGCATTATCCACGAGCCCAGTCCGTAGAGCGTTGACGATATCCGCTCTGCCCATGCTTCTTCCCACATGACTTGGTGCAATGCTTGCCAGTTGGTCCGCTCGCTCATTTCACTTTGCGCCCGCATAACCAGGCGTGTAGATCCAGGTGAGGAAGGTTAAGTGCGATTTTCGAATGCTTTCTACTCATTGAGAGCGCATACCACCTGTTGCTATCTTGAGTGGGTTCCAGTGGCGGTCCTGGAAAGTAAAGGCGGCCGGTGTGATGCTGACCGCATCACCCATCAAGTGCCGTTTGGTCTATAAAGTATAGGTCTAGCCCTATATACCCAGTACGCCTGAAAGGCATGGAAAAGGGTCCTTTACTTTTACTTTAATAAGGAGCTAGTTCAGCTGAAGTAGTTCCCCATTTCTTGACCCCAGCGATATTGTCTCCCAGGGTTATCCTCCGAATAACGGTCCCCAATTATCGAGGCCCTAACAGGGCCTCAGTCACATGTAAATTGCGGACCTATTTCCGGCGATTACACCGCATACTACGGAAAAGCTTCCGCCGAGTTAAAGTCACCGTTGAGAGTTTCTCCCGCGCCGCTACTCACGAGCAGCAGCTACCACATCTCTTGCATCTTCCTCCATTTTGTTTGCTCGTGAATCCCAGCCATCGAATTTAGCCCCCTCTCGGCGGTATGCTGTGTAGTCGCCCTGTATTTTTCCAGCCTCGATAATTTGGGACCGTTTTTCGGAGGATAGCCTCTCCCATGGACTTCTGTTTTACATTCTTACTTTGATACTTTCACTGCCACCTGTAAAAAGCTGCAGGAGGTCGTGGATACTTTGAAGACCTCGGGAAATTCCCACTGTCGCCACCTTTTGGCTGGGTCGATTTTGGGATTAGTTTACAAGCTCTGATCTGACTCTGGCTATGGTTCAGTTTGCTGTCACGACAACTTTGTGGCTCTTCCGCCATGCCGATCAATACCACGTGACAAAGTGGTAGTGGTAAAAATCAACATTCTTGTCACGACCTCCGAAAGTGGCCGAGACGAGACGAGTTGTTTGCTGGACTCGGCGCAGTGGCCGGTCAGCGTTTTGTTTTTTTTTGTTTTTTAGGTGTACCGTCTGTTTTGCTTTTAGGTTGCATGAGGCCTAAGTTGAACAGCTTTCTACTGTGGGGTTGTTGGAATTTCGGGGGTACATAGAGGATCGCGGTGGTCTGTTGTTGGAGTGGTTCTCTCTGACATTTTTGTAGATCAAGCGGCCCTGATGTCTAGACGTGTACATAGCTGGTATGTCTCAGAGTTCGTTAATTTTTTTTCTTCTTTTCTTCTTTCTTCTTCATTTTCTTTTTTTCTGTCTTCTTCTTCTTCTTCTTCTTCTTCTTCTTCTTCTTCTTCTTCTTCTTCTTCTTCTTCTTCTTCTTCTTCTTCTTCTTCTTTTTCTTTTTCTTTTTCTTCTTCTTTTTCTTCTTCTTCTTCTTCTTCTTCTTCTTCTTCTTCTTCTTCTTCTTCTTCTTCTTCTTCTTCTTCTTCTTCTTCTTCTTTCTTTCTTTTTCTTCTTCTTCTTCTTCTTCTTCTTCTTTTTCTTCTTCTTCTTCTTCTTCTTCTTCTTCTTCTTCTTCTTCTTCTTCTTCTTCTTCTTCTTCTTCTTCTTCTTCTTCTTCTTCTGTTTCTGCTGCTGCTGCAGTGAGCGTTGCAACTTGGAGGTGGGCAGCTCCTCTTTAAATTAAGATCCTACATGACTCGTTGCCTGTTTTCACTAGTGGATTAAATGCCTCTTCGGATAAGGGCTGAAAAAAAAAGACAACCGAAACATATTGGCTGAGAGGTCAACTATCCAAATACGATTTGAGCGTAGTAATATCAAAAATATGTTTTTAGCGTGTGAGTTTTGAGTTAGGATAACCTCATGTCACTCCGGACGTGCTCATGGGTGCTCAGATTTCTCATTCAAAATATACTTCAGCGTCCAGGGGCTAATAGTGTCAGTTCTTTAATGGGTGAAAAGACTTCGCGTACGTCCGGTAGGCCTCTCGTGCCTGGATCTATACTCCCAGTTTTCGCATGCTTGCTTAGCAGCTATATTGACACACTGCCTCCAGTTTAACCCGATCGTCCTCCCGTATGGCATTGTCAGTATCGGCGTGATCCTTTGTTAGTGTCTACAGTTCTTGTCTACACATGCCATGTCACCTGCTCTGTGCTATTCTTTTAGTCTGGTCTGTAAGGGAGACGGAGCACTTTCACGCCTGTAGGGGGTATCCGCGTTTGTTGAATTTGGCGATCTCTTGCATAGCAACCCTCTTGTGGAAGCATCTTCCAAGATCACCAAGGGTTTTAGTGGGTTTGGAACAGTGGTGCAAGAGTCGCACAGTGGAAGTGGTAGAGCTTGGACACCCGCCACGTAATATTCCAACCATCGTTGTGGATACGGCACGCACATGCCTTTTATAATTTGTCGGTCAGTATTATTTTGTCGTCTCGCTGGTACCAGGTTGTAGCCCAGTGTCGAGGTTTTCTGTATTTGTCTTGCCCTTCTCGGGTGGCTTGTGTGATGGTTTTATTCATCTGTTTACAGGTTTCAGCTAAACCATTTATCCCTCTCTTTCTTAGTCTTCCTGTTGACTATCTCCGAGATGTTCCGGTGTAAAATTCATGCAGTTTGGTCTGGCAGAGTTCTCACTAGATGACCGAATCATTTCATTCTTTATCTGTCCAGACACATTCTTATTCCTACTTTCTCTCTAATGCTGGTATTCGTAACCCTGTCTCTTCTTGTGTTGCTAGTGACCTTGCTGAGACAGCGCATTTACCACGTAGTTATTTTCTGTTCTAGTGCTCTATTTATTGTCCATGTTTGGCTCCGATAGCATAAAGTAGCGATGAAGATGCTATTAATCATTCGCTGTGTGCTGAAAGGGTGACATTTGAGTGTCTCAAAAGTGGGGCTAACTGGTAAGTGACAGCATTTGCCTTCTGTAATGGCGTCCGTGGCTAAGGCGTTGCGAGTCCGACCCGTAAGCCAGCATACCGCGATCGAAACCCACTGCAGGCTGCGTGGATTTTTAACGTGGTATGGGACGTCGCAGGTCGACCCAGCCTAAAATGGGTACCAGGATGGGCTGTCCTGGGAAAGTAAAGACAGCCGGCGTAATGCTGACCACATTACCCACAGAGTGCTGATGGTCTGTAAAAATATGGGACGCTCTGCCCATATGCCCGATGCGCCGAAAGGCGTGAAAATGAACTTTACTTTTACTTTACTTACTCTGGCTTGTATCTCTCTATCTAGGCTGCCATCTTCTGTAAATCTTGTGTTTCTAAGATATTTGATTTGAATTCTCGTACTTGTTTGATGGTAGTACCGTTAACGCGAACGTTCATGATATTATGTTCCTGTATTCTCTTAACCTCCGTTTTCGCGGTTTTTTTTTAAAATTTTAATTATACTTTGTTCAGGTTTGAATTTAAATTTCAATTCTTTAAGCCTGTTAAAGGAAGTTTAGCTTGCACCCTTGTTTTTCCTGACCAGATATGTTTGATGCAGTTTCTAAAGCGTATCAAAATATTGAGCGTCCTATCAAAGGTGCAATTTTGCGCTGGAAGCGTCAAACAGTACAAGATTTATACTAGTGTGTATATAACTCAGAAGCTTTAATATGACAACTGAGCAGACACTTCTTCTTCTTCTGCCTTTCTATTCCCCAGTGGAGCATAGGCCCTCAACCAACTCACGCCTACCTTCGCCATTGCATGGAGCTCTCCCCATGTCCTCCCCATCTTTCTAACTTCATTCTTCAGCTCTCTTCTCCATCTGTTTTTTTGGCCTTTCTTTATTCACATGCCCCAGGGGTTCCAATGCAAAGACATTCTAGTTATGCTGTTCTCCTGTTTTCTCAGTGTGTGTCCTATCCAACGCCAGCGTCTTTTCCTCACCTCTTGGTCATACACATAAGTAATAAGTTCATAATTATATCTTTAAAAAAAATCATTGAAACCAAACAGTAGTAAGATTTACTTGAAAGGGATTAGAAAAGTATCCAGTAATTTAACGGGGGCCGCCTAGATGTAGCGGCTAAACGTTCGCTTGCGGATCCCGAGGTGGTGGATTCGAATCCGGACGGTGTTAAACTTTTTTTTTTTAAACGACCTTTGCTGCCAAGTCGACCCAGGCTTAAATGAGTACCAGGTAGAAGTCATTGGAAGTAAAGGCGGCTGGCATAATACTGATCAAATCACACAAAGTGCCGATTGGTCTATAAAATAAAGGTCTTATCCTTCACGCCTAATGCGCCTGAAAGCGTGAAAAGGGGTTCTTTTTTTAAATTTGAAATAATTTTAAAAGTCAAGAAAATAAATGATACAGCTGTGTCACGAAAACAGTTATCTGTTTATAACGACAGTCTTCACATAAATAACGACCCGAATTATAACCTCCTTTAAGGTCGATCATGGTGATCTTTATAACTAAACGAGGGAAATGTGGAAGGAAACATTATCAGGAAAGCGGCCTTGAACCAGCCTGAGCAAAATCTTGGATTGGGTCCAAGCACAAAAAAATACCTGGCCACGCTGCTGCTGGGTGATTGCGGGGAGTATGTCTGGAATGTAACCTGTTGCCAGGAGCGAGAGTTCATTTTACAACATGAAATATCTGTTTGAATGTGTAACACGTTTTCCCTGTATATACATCTAATGACTTTAAATATGATTATATTGATGGGCGATAGCGCAAATGTGAAATATAAATAACTAGAGGGGGGAAAAAAAGGTAATTTTGCGACCTTAAGGAGATATGGAAATACTTAACAACACAGATCCAGACGTCAGTGAGTACATATATACGACTCATCTGAATTGGTTGACACACCCAATTTTTTTCACGCATTTGTTG
Source organism: Candidula unifasciata (assembly GCA_905116865.2). Classification (NCBI taxonomy): domain Eukaryota; kingdom Metazoa; phylum Mollusca; class Gastropoda; order Stylommatophora; family Geomitridae; genus Candidula; species Candidula unifasciata. The sequence continues at coordinate 756,851 of CAJHNH020000280.1, read as the reverse complement.
ATCGGGTTGGCAGTTGGAATCTGACTTCATTAATTAGACGCCTCTTGCGACATGCTTGTTAGGAGGCAGTGGGTCTTCCCCCCCCCCCCCCAATGTTGCTCAGAAACTCCGGGAGTAAAACGGTGTTTATAATGTAGCAGACATCAGTGTGGGAATTGATTGGATTAGAATGCACTAAATTCGATCCACCAGATTATCGCCTCCCAGCAACTACTTAAAGGTTTACAGTACCGCCCTGATATAGAACAAATCTGAATTCGGACAGAAGACTAAAAAAGGGAGATAGCAGATACGTTCAACATCAGGGAAGTTCTAAATAGGGCACGCGTAACAGCTATTACAGAAGCCAGGAGTTACCTGCAGCCCTGTGTGAGTAAATTACCTGCAGTCCTGTGTGAGTAAATTACCTGCAGTTCTGTGTGAGTACATTACCTGCAGTCCTGTGTGAGTACATTACCTGCAGTCCTGTGTGAGTAAATTACCTGCAGTCCTGTGTGAATAAATTACCTGCAGTCCTGTGTGAGTACATTACCTGCAGTCCTGTGTGAGTAAATTACCTGCAGTCCTGTGTGAGTAAATTACCTGCAGTTCTATGTGAGTAAATTACCTGCAGTCCTGTGTGAGTACATTACCTGCAGTTCTGTGTGAGTACATTACCTGCAGTCCTGTGTGAGTACATTACCTGCAGTCCTGTGTGAGTAAATTACCTGCAGTCCTGTGTGAGTAAATTACCTGCAGTCCTGTGTGAGTACATTACCTGCAGTCCCGTGTGAGTAAATTACCTGCAGTTCTGTGTGAGTAAATTACCTGCAGTTCTGTGTGAGTAAATTACCTGCAGTCCTGTGTGAGTAAATTACCTGCAGCCCTGTGTGAGTAAATTACCTGCAGTCCTGTGTGAGTACATTACCTGCAGTCCTGTGTGAGTACATTACCTGCAGTCCTGTGTGAGTACATTACCTGCAGTCCTGTGTGAGTACATTACCTGCAGTCCTGTGTGAGTAAATTACCTGCAGTCCTGTGTGAGTACATTACCTGCAGTCCTGTGTGAGTACATTACCTGCAGTCCTGTGTGAGTAAATTACCTGCAGTCCTGTGTGAGTAAATTACCTGCAGTCCTGTGTGAGTAAATTACCTGCAGTCCTGTGTGAGTAAATTACCTGCAGTCCTGTGTGAGTACATTACCTGCAGTCCTGTGTGAGTAAATTACCTGCAGTCCTGTGTGAATACATTACCTGCAGTCCTGTGTGAATACATTACCTGCAGTCCTGTGTGAGTAAATTACATGCAGTCCTGTGCGGTTAAGGATGTATGCACTCTAAGAGTTTATTTTTTAGTTTATAGTGGGTGCCGCGGTGAGGTAGGGGCTAGACGCTCGCCTGTGAGCAGGATTGTCTAAAACTACATCGATAAAGCTATATTTTCCCAATATTGCCTCCCACGTAGACCCAGGCTGAAATTTATACTAAGTAGTATTATGGGAAGTAAACGTGACGGGCGTTATGCTGTCTACAGTAAACCAAATGAAGATCTAGCACTGTATACTCTGTGCGTGAGATGGACATAGTTTATAGTGATCTGATGTAAAACTAAGCCACGCCTGTTCAGCGCACTAGCTTTGAGTACGTTTACATATTTGCTACGAAACGTGGAGCTTAACGGCTGAACTCGAACAGAAGATGCAAGCATTGGAAATAAGATCTTTCAGAAAAATTATTAATTAAAATCAAGTAACAGAAAGTGTATTGATCGGCACTCATAGAAAGAAGTAGAAAGATAGAAAAACACACTAGACAACATAAAAATCGAAAGCTATAGTTACCTTGCCGGGAATTGAACCTGTCACCTCTAGACGGCGTGTGCGCCTCGCCATGAATACAAGTGCACTAAGAACATGGTCAACTAGGCACCCCCCCCCCCCCCCAAAAAAAAAGGTGTCTTATTGGCCATGTCTATCGTACAACTTGAAATCCACAACTATGGAATACGGATATAATTCATTTTAAACCATTGAAATGGCACCTATGTCCAATAACAATCACAGCAACAATTTACGAACACAGTAGACCTGAATGCTTTGTGTACAGAAAAAATATTGACATATCGTATGAAACGTGGACCTTAACAGATGACCTCGGTAAGAAGATGCAAGCATAGGATATTTTCAGGAAAAAATCATGGCATATCATAGAGACCACATAACAATTGACCATGTTCATCGTATAATTACAGCACATTTATGAACCTCTTTTAACTACAGCGAAAACACGGAAAAGTCCGTGGTACGGACATGTAATAAGATCTAACGGCCTTTCAGAAACAATACTGCAGGTCCTCACTAAAATAGAAGAAGAGAAGAGGCAGACCAAGAAAGTCCTGGATACAGAACTTGACTGACTGGATATACCTCAAGCCATAAAGTCCATTGCACCGTCAAAGGTGGAGGTAGCCAATCAGAGTTCAGACAGTTAACTGCAACTGGTGACCCAACGACACGAAGTGTACCGGTACGATGGATACCATGACAGTGATCTCAAACACAGCAATCGATATATTATTAGGTCCACCCACAATGGACGATAGATTACTTCGTAACCGTTTTTGGTGCTTCAGTATAACTGTCCTCATCATCATGATCAATTTGCTCCTCTGCCGTTAAGCGTTGTGGGAGGGACAGTTTGCGATCCATTACTTTATGGGTAGCAATGACTATTGTCATTTCGTGTCGTAGACGCTCTTTAGTGCCATCAGTCCATATACTAGAGCGGCCTCTTGCTTTCACTGCAGACCTTTTCGTGTGTATCGCCTGGGTTGGTAGTTTTTCTGACTGCATTTTTACTAGGTGACCAAACCATTTGATCTTCTGTTTCTTAGTAAACTTGCTGCACTGTGTTGTTCCTACAGTCTGTCTGATAATATTAGTGGTGGTATAAATATACTGTTCAATCTGTTTCTTGGCGCTCATACTTATGTCTTAAAAACGATGTCACTTTGTATATAAGGGCACTGGCTCATTGGCGTTCTATTTCTGTTTACAGATCTTTTCTCCGTTCCTTCGAGAATATACTTCCTAGATATTTAAATTCTCCAACTTGCTTCAGATAAGTACCATTCAACCCTTTATGTAGATGATTAGGAATTCTACTGCCCTGCATTACTTCAGTGTTTAACAGTATTTATTTTCATGTTTGTTATATCTTCTGCGTGTTGAACTTAACCTGTTCAAATGTTACAACAGTTTACTCTCTTTATTGTAGAACAGGCACTCACTGATCGTCTGCAAATAGAAGCTCGTTTATAATATAACTGCTACTGTCATTATATTTTGTACAGTTGAACTGGATTTCCGTGAATGGTGGCTGTTTGATTCTCGTCCTTCAGATGTTAATCCTGCAATACTGGAGGGGGAAACACAAACACAGCAGCAGTCAATATCACTGCCGTCGATAATTTTTATTTTGGCTAGCTCACAGATTCAGCCAATATCTTTCACATCACGAAGTGGGCTTTTCTGTCATTTGTATTATCGTGCTTAATTCCACACAGTTCGGGGTTTTCCTAACTGCGTTTCACGCTTTTTCATTGGTGCCGGCTCTTTGCGTGTCTTACACAAATTATCCAGGTGCATAACTTGCGCGCATGTCTTTGGAGATGATTGCTTCTTCTTATTCTTCTTCTTCTTTGTCTTCTTCTCGTTATTATTATTATTGTTGTTATTGTTATTTATTATCCTCCTTGGCTTGTGGGTAAGGAAGCACTTTGTGTATTACGCGAATTATCTGAGTGAATAATTTGCGCTCCCGTCTTTGAAAATGATTGCTGCTTCTTCTCTTACTTAGAGAGAAAGAGCAATGCTTCGTGAAAGTCGACTTATGAGGAGTCTTTCCTTCAAAGTCGGAGTACGTCAGCCTAGGCAAGGAATCAACAGTCTAAATACAGAGAAACCAGATCTGTTAAACTGTTGCGCATGCAAATTCAAGTTCTGGAACAAGTCTAGACGTGGATGAACAACCAGACGTACAGATGAACCCACTTTGAGAATTGCTTGACCCCCGCCTTCAAGCCTCCTTGCGCCTCCTAGGACCCCAAGTTGGAAACCACTCCTGTATAGTTTACAGTTTTGGAGTACATGCTCAGCATTTTCAGCCCGATAGCTGTAATCAAGGTTACTGACCTCCTTTTGACAGAAGAATCGAAGGAGGAGGAGAAGAGGATGAGAGGGAAGCGCCTCTTAAACAGTAGACAGGATGTCCTTCTGTTGTCCCCATGCCTCTCTTCCCCCCCCCCCCCCTCACACACACACCTTCTCGTGGCAATCAATATTTATGCATTTGGTTAACCTTATTTCCAGTTTTAGCAGTTAATGTCTGGGGTTTTTTTTCCCCCAGTTTTAGCAGTTAATGTCTGGGTTTTTTTCCAGTTCTAGCAGTTAATGTCTGGGATTTGTTGGCTGCTAGTGAAATGAGAGATGACACAGGAAATCGGCGGGAAAGTCCGCAGCTGCGTTCTGGGGCGTGTGTGTTTACATTCTTGGTGGATTGCGTGTGCAGACGTGAGCCTGTAGGACTTCTCCACCTTACAGAACGTGTGTATGGGGTGTGAGTAGTGGCTCATTGCTGGGTATTTTCTTTCGTTTGGTGATTTTTTTAAACAGGTGTGAGACTGAAGCTGGTTAGCAAGCCAGGCGTACTGTTGATCTGTGTGTGTTCTCATATACATATATATATGTGTGTGTGTGTGTGTGAGTCTGTGTGTATAAAGTTTCACTTTAAACTGGACACTTTTCAAACCACCTAGAACGTTTTCAAGCCGAACTGGACGATTTTCAAACCACCTATCTTGCAGTTTGATTTGAAGAAAAAAAAACGTTCTAGGTGGTTTTAAAATCGTCCACTTCGGATTAAAAAATGTCTAGTTTAAAGTGAAATGGTGCGCGCGTTTGTATAATGTCACAGCTTGTGTTAATCTAACACAAATGTCTAACAGTTCATTCCTCCATCCCGCTCTCTTCCGTGCAGTTTTTCAATATAGTGCCTAGAAACCTTTCCTCCATCCCAGGCCTCTTTTAACCTTGTTGCAGAAAGTCTGAAAACCTCGTCCTGCGCAACTGCACGGAAACATGTTCCACCCACCTTTACCCTTGTAGCTTGATCTACCCAGAGCGATCTAAAAACATGACGCAAACTGAAAAACGAAACAAACTGGAACGTGCCTGTTTTGAAGCCAAATTCAACAGGTGATGGGGCTTATTGCCAAGCACTGCTAGGGTTTTTGAATGTATTTTTATGTTTCTGGAGAAATTATGTTGCAGTTTTAGAGCTTCTAGTTTTATTTATATTTACTTCAGTGTGATTTCTTGTACAAGTTCCTTTTTTTCTTCGAGATTCTATTTTGTTTGTAATTTGGATTCTATTTTTTTTAAATCCATGTGCCACTTAAAGTTCGTTAGCACTTAACTGCCTGCCTGTCTTTCTGCCTGTCTGTTTTCTCTTTAAATGTTTGTCTCTCAGTCGAAGTCTGTCTAGATCTCTAAAGTCTCGCTCCCCCTCTCTCTCTCTGACTCCCTTCCCCCTCCCCCCCCCTCTCTCCATCTCTCTCCATCTCTATCTCTCTCTCTCCATCTCTCTCTCTCCATCTCGCTCCCCCCCCCTTCTCTCTCTCCATCTCTCTCTCTCTCTCCATCTCTCTCCCTCTCTGTTTATCTTACTATGTGTCTGTCTTTAGGGAGATGCTAGGGTGTAGTGGCTAGACTCTCGCCTTCCGAAGGTCGTGAGTTCAAGTCCGCAATTTTTTTTTTACGAATGACATTGGCTCCCAGGTCGACCCAGCCTAAACTGAGTAACAGGTAAAGTCCTGGGACTAGGAAAGTAAAGGCGGGCGGCGTGATGTGCACCACAAAAGCCACCAGGTACCGACTGGTCTATACAAGACAAGTCTAGCAGTACGTCTGGAGGCTTAAAGAGCGTCCTTTACATTCTTCTAGATGAGAAATAAACTGACGAGGAACCCCCAGGGATGTGTATATAATAAACAAGTATACAAGAACTGATTGGCGCTCATAGAAGGAATTGTAGAGATAAGAGGACACACTAAACATAAAATCGAAAGGCTCGAACAGTGTCTTTTGGTTAGCCAGGAAAATATGTATCTGTGTGTGTATGTATCAGTATATGTATGCATGAATGTATCAGTATATGAATGCATGTATGTATCAGTGTTTGTGTGTATATATGTGTATGTAAATATGTGTTTGTGTACGTATTATGTTCACGCTTTACATTGCATAGTGAGATTCGCGGGAAGAAGTGTTGCAGGTTGAAGAGAGGAAGATTCTGGCTGGGTCAGGCTGAGGACATTCCTCAACAAGTTTGTTCAACTGAGGACATAGAACCTTTCGAGGAATAGGTACGAGAAGAGTTGGCTACATTCTTTTCAGTCTGCATCAAACTTCAAACTAAGTAGAGATTGAGGACAAGGTCCGTTGGTGGTTGAGGCAGAAGTTCAAGCCTTAATTCCTTGAAAATTCTGCTGTCGGATGTGCAGTAATCTACATGGACGGGATCGGTCGTTCGACAAGAACAAAGTTTATTAGCTTTCACGGTTCTTGTTGAAGGGAAAACTGTGAAAGAAGATAGCGGGCTTTTTGTCTTGACTACAAGTAGCCTGACTACGGAGGTGATGGCGGTAACATAAGCAATGATGTGACTAGAAACACAACATTTTTCCCCATGCTTGCTTTCTCGTCGATTCATTGAGCATGCTTAAGAAGATAAGAGACAGGATGGATTCGAAGCAAATGGTTGGAGTCGCTGGAAATCTCGTCTGAAAAGAATTCGTTTCATTTTTGTGGCACGACACTTTGTGGTGAGAGGGAATGAACGAGCGGATTGACTTGCTGGCAGGGCCACGATAAGTACAGGAAAAGGAAGGGACCTGGCCGAGATTCTCGGTGCTCTCAACGAGGCAGCACGAGAAGATGATTTAAGAGACGACTTTGAATCGGCAACACTCAAAAGACAAGAATTTCAGGTCAAACGAGGTGTCGCCAATCATGAACACTATAGAGGTAGCCAAAGAAGAATAGTAAACCAACACAGAACTGGTGTTATCAGTCGCCACACGCTGACGGATATACTGAAGATGGGATCCGAGCGCTTATGGACTTGCCCGCTTTGTAGTGAGGATAAATCTTTTGACTGACTAACTACGTATTATGTAAGTAAGTAAGTGCCTGATGCGTGTCTTCTGCCCATCATGTATGTATAACGTTTAACAGAAAGGTAGCGCTAATGGCTGAATATTAGACCCGATCTGTGTATCAATGCTCTTAACCTTCAGAATGTCAAATTTGCCGACTGTGAGTCCTTCATCTCGTTTGCTATCCATTAATGTCTGTTTGAATAGTTTCTTATCCTGAGTTGAGGACAGGTGCATTCCATATCAGGTGGCGGGAAACTGGCTGAACATAGAACACAGATCGGGCAGTTTTTTTTAAATCAAACCTATGATAACATGTCAGTTACGCAGACGACACGAATTACGTTCAGACAACGCGGAGGGATTATTCCTATCTGTCAATGGACACGGGGACTGTCATTGTGTCGGCTCCAGTGTCGATTGAGGGGAAGGGGGGGGGGTGGCGCAGTCTATCTCCTCTTTTATCTGTCTCTGAGCAAGCGTGTCGTAAAAATCGACTAATTATGGATGTTTCCTTCGAACGAAGCTGGAGTGCATCTACATGAGAAGCGAGGAACTAGTAGTCTGCTTGGGGGAAAAGCTGTATCGGTAAAACGGATGTGCACGCGAAATTTACGTTCAGGAAGTGGTCGAACAACCAGAGTTTACAGCTCGTGAGCGCAAAGAAGAAGATAAAGAAGAAGAAGCAAGAAGAAGATAAAAACACTGAACCGCGCGGAAGTAGCGGACGATCCGATAACGTAGAGTTGGAAATTCTTGTTAGGGCATCGGGACATTTGCTGATAGCTTTTTCTTAAAGCAAACGTTGTCCTACATGTTTGCTAGCCAAATGCAAAACAGGACTCATGTTTACAGAAACAGAAAGTTCAAGGCTTGTGAAAGTCTTCATCTTCAGGCTGGGTCGTCGGCAGACTGTGCAGTGATGGCTCAGCCTTTTGGGAAGTGGTTTTCACGTTTTCTTTTAGATGCACTACAAAGTCGCAAGTTTTACTGATTAAAATATAGGCAAATATACAATTACACTGGTAATTTTTGCTTTTAAGAAATACATTATAACATAAGATCAAAGGGCCAATGTTTACTACTTTCAGAAAAATAATCAGAGCCACATTTTGTACTGATAACAACTTTCAGACGTAAATTTCAACCGGCAATTGTGACGAATAGAACATATAACAGGGTTCGTAGTGGACCGGGAAATCGGGAAATTACCGGGATTTTTTTCGTTGACCTTAAACCGGGATTTTTAGCTTATAAAAGACATTCCGACCTTAAAAAGCCGTGAATTTTGACCGCGGCAATGAAATCGTCAGAAATCCTGTGTTTTTCAAGCACAGGCAATTTTGGGGGAGCCATTTGGCTTTTTTGGCCATTTGGCTAGTTTTTGGCTACTTTCATTGTATGGTCGTTTCAGGTGTGAGGGCAGCTGATTATTGGCTATTTTCAGCCGAAATGGCTTGTTAAAGGCCAGGGGAGGGCGGGCTTTGTTACAGATCATAAATACATGCAGACAGCAGCAGTGTGGCATGGGGCGGGAAGGAGCAGCTTCCGTCTCGCGTGTGTGTGTGTGCCTTTGTTTCTAGCAAGTCGGGCAGAATGAACAGTTTAAATAGTTTATGGCCGTGGTTTCTAGAAAGGATTACATTGGGAGATGGTGGGGCTCGGTTCAGTTGTATTTATAAATAGAGTCGCCGTGGTGGGGCTAAGCACGGCCTTCTCTATTAATTAGAGATGGCATTGGGGCTAAGCAAAGTGACTGCAGCTGGATTTCCCAGTTCTATTTTTGGCCTGGATTTATCTTTACAGTGTGTTTGGCGATCAGTATTGTAATTCCCCGAGATTCCCTCTTCTGTTGTCTCACCCCTCTCTCTCTCTTCCCTCCCTCTTTCACTCTTCTACCTATTGCTCCTTCCTTCCCGTCTCCTGCATTGTCTCTAACCCTCCCTTCTGATCTTCATCTTCTTCTCTTTCTCTCTATCTTTCCTTTTACTCTCTCATTTACTGTCCCCCCCTCCCCCTTTTTTCCTATTTTATTTCTTGTTTAAATGTTTAGTAAATGTGCGGCTCCATATAACTCTTCCTAGCAACTCAAGTACACAGGAAGTTGTATTGGGGGGGGGGGGGGGGAATTCTGTGTGAACATGGTGGATATTTTCTTTTGATGTGTTTGTTTTCCTAGCGGCCTTAATCTCTGTCCATCTCCCTTCCCGCCCCCTCACATTTTGTCCTACCTGTTCCTCACTCTCTGCCTGTCTGTGTCACTGCTTTCTTCTTTCACTCTCCCTCACTCCCTCCCTCTCTCTCTCTCTCTCTCTCTCTCTCTCTTTCTTTCTCCATACCTTCAGTTGGTGTAGAAGGTTATGTGTTGCCTAGTGCAGAACATTTCATGTCCACCATTCCCCCTCCCACACATTAAATATATGTGTACTTTTAAAAACACATTTGCCGGTCACCCCCCCCCCTTTTCTCCTCCCACATTGATGACACCTAGGGGAGGGAGTGCACCCCTTCCTGCTACCTTCTTCCCTCTATATCTCATCTTATTTCTTACTCCCTTCTTTCTCTCCCTGTCTCATTCCCACTTTATTTTCTTAAACTTTATTCTCTCACCTCCTCTGTCTCACCCTTACCACCTCAGCCTTCTACACCACTTTCCACCACCTCCTCTCTCCCCTCCTTTCTGTAATTGGAAAACCAGAAATAAAAACGAAGTCCACTGCTGCCCTGACCTATTTATGTGTCTGACCTATTTATGTGTCTGACCTATTTATGTGTGTGGGTAAACTTCTCTATTTTCCACCAGTGGTGGGTTGGGATCCCCTGGACTTTTATTTTCTTCATAAAATGACCTTGGCTCTCAGGTCACCAGCCTTAAGTGTAAGAAATTGAATTATTGTTGTCACACACAGATAGGACAAGCAAGGGGCAGTAGGGGTTAGCACTGTTGTTTTTGGACCACATTCACATTGGGAGAGGGTAGGAACCGGAAAAGTGGCCTCACTTAGAGATTTCCTAATTCTATTTTTGGCACTCATTGTTCTTACACTCCCACCCCCACAACCGTGTCTTACCTTTCTCTCACCCCTTCTCTTTCCTTTGATCTTCTACTATTCTCCTTTCTCTCTCCATTCTTCCTCTCTTTCTTTCCTTGCCCTCTCTCCTGTCCCATCTCTTCTTTGTCTCCTCTCCATCCTGTCTTTTCATTTTCTCTAGATTTCCTTGCCCGCTCCCCTCTCTCATTCTCTCCCCCCCCCCCCATAATTTTTTTTTTAACTGGTTCATCTACGTATTTTTTTGCCCATAACTATCTTTTCCTAGTGGTTGTGTCCACTACACTTGAAATTGTGTGTGTGGGGGGGGGGGGGGGAGTAGGTGGCTGTTTTTTTTTTCTTTGATGTATCTTGTCTCCCTTCCTGCCCCTCTCTCTTAATCTGTGTTTGTCACTGCCTTCCTTACCCACCTCTCTCTCTCTCTCTTGCTTTATGTCTGTTTGCCTCCCTTCATCACTTCCTCTTTGTATACCTCCCTCCCATTCTCCTGCTCTGCCTTTTTTCTCTTTCTTTGGTTCTCTCCCTCTGTCTGTTTGCCTCTCTGTGCTGTCCCTTTGTCTCTCTCTCTCCTTTATGTCTACATCTCTCTCTGCTTGCATCTGCTTCTCACCCTGTCCGTTCTCTCTCCCTCTGTCTCCCTTCTTTCAACTCTTTGTCATAATTTCCTTCTTCCATATCTCTATTTCGTTCCCATTTTCCTTCTCTTTTCATCTGCCCATCTCTGTATCTGCATTCCCTCTTTCTGTATTTTTTTCCCTCTCTGTCTTTCGCTGTTCCTTCCCCACTTTTCCTCATCATGTCTCCATCCCTCCCTCTCATTTTTTCCTCCTTCCCCAGACTTCTTTTCCTTCCTTTTTTCTCTACCTTCATCTGTCCATCTTTACACTGTCTCTCCCAGCCTACCTCAGCGTGTGTCTTCCTCTCTCTTCATGACTTTCTCTCTCTCCCCTAACCCTCTCAGGTACCAGGTCCAGAACAGACAGGACTTCAGTTTGCTGCCCTCTACCACCAAGCCCTAAAAATAATTTCAAACACTATATCAAGCTCAGGGGCCGACCAGCACGAAGATGGGCACAGGATAAAAGTGACTCCTTGAGTATAAAAAGTACATGAGGCGGGAGAGCTGGTGAGAGACCGAGGTTTTTTTGTCAGGACAAAGGAAATGCTACATGATGATGATATCTGTGCTGGTATACCAACACATGTGGCACAAATGAAGTACCTTGTGTGCTCAGTACACCCTTGAACAAGGCAAAAATCTTGTTTCAGTATTACACCGAGACAACCTTGAAAAAAACTAAGGAGACCTTGAAAAAGACCTTGAAAAGCCTTGAAATTGATTGATAAATTTGGCTATGAACCCTGATATAATTATACCGACTCCTAGCAGTTCTTCTATTCGTTTCAGACTATACGTTTACTCCGATAGCTTTCTTTTGTCGTATTAGGGCTCTCAGCACAGACGAAAAGCTAAATTACACTCTGGGAGCACTTGAAGGTAGTTACTTTAACTCTCTCTCTCTCTCTCTCTGTCTGGAGATATTCTAGTTCAAAACACTCAACGTTTGGGTCGCAGGAAGTGACAATAGTAACACAGTGGGAGTTGTTGGCACTTTTCTTTCTGGGACCTTATTTCGGAAGGAAAAGTCACAAGAATTTTGTAAAAACCGACTAATTAACTTGGTTTTCTTCAAAGTTGGCGTGCATCTGCCTGAGTGGCGAGGAATCAGCAGTCTGCACACAAGTAAGCCAGCTCTGTAAAACGGGCATTTAGGCAGAATTCAAGTTTTGGAACAAAGCTGTAGTCCAGAAGTGGACGAACAACAAGAATTTCTGCCGTAGTATAGTGCCGGTAAACATTAAGAAACGTTAGTGGCCCCTTGTGCTGTAGGGTAGTGGCCCCTTGTGCTGTAGGGTAGTGGCCCCTTGTGCTGTAGGGTAGTGGCCCCTTGTGCTGTAGGGTAGTGGCCCCTTGTGCTGTAGGGTAGTGGCCCCTTGTGCTGTAGGGTAGTGGCCCCTTGTGCTGTAGGGTAGTGGCCCCTTGTGCTGTAGGGTAGTGGCCCCTTGTGCTGTAGGGTAGTGGCCCCTTGTGCTGTAGGGTAGTGGCCCCTTGTGCTGTAGGGTAGTGGCCCCTTGTGCTGTAGGGTAGCGACCCCTTGTGCTGTAGGGCGGCATGGCAGTCACAACCGGTGAGAATGGGGAGTGTGACTAGCAAACCCTGCTGGCGTTAAGAAGTGACTAACAAGCCCTGCTAGCGTTAAGAAGGGACTAGCAAACCCTGCTGGCGTTAAGAAGTGACTAGCAAACCCTGCTGGCGTTAAGAAGTGACTAACAAGCCCTGCTAGCGTTAAGAAGGGACTAGCAAACCCTGCTGGCGTTAAGAAGTGACTATCAAACCCTGCTGGCGTTAAGAAGTGACTAGCAAACCCTGCTGGCGTTAAGAAGTGACTAGCAAGCCCTGCTGGCGTTAAGAAGTGACTATCAAACCATGCTGGCGTTAAGAAGTGACTAACAAACCCTGCTGGCGTTAAGAAGTGACTAGCAAACCCTGCTGGCTTTAAGAAGTCACTAGCAAACCCTGCTGGCGTTCAGAAGTGACTAGCAAACCCTGCTGGCGTTAAGAAGTGACTAGCAAACCCTGCTGGCGTTAAGAAGTGACTAGTAAACCCTGCTGGCTTTAAGAAGTGACTAGCAAACCCTGCTGGCGTTAAGAAGTGACTAGTAAACCCTACTAGCGTTAAGAAGTGACTAGCAAACCCTGCTGGCGTTAAGAAGGGACTAGCAAACCGTGCTGGCGTTAAGAAGTGACTAGCAAACCCTGCTGGCGTTAAGAAGGGACTAGCAAACCGTGCTGGCGTTAAGAAGTGACTAGCATTAGCAAACCCTGCTGGCGTTAAGAAGGGACTAGCAAACCCTGCTGGCGTTAAGAAGTGACTAGTAAACCCTGCTGGCGTTAAGAAGTGACTAGCAAACCCTGATGGCGTTAAGAAGTGACTAGCAAACCGTGCTGGCGTTAAGAAGTGACTAGCAAACCGTGCTGGCGTTAAGAAGTGACTAGCAAATCCTGCTGGCGTTAAGAAGGGAATAGCAAACCCTGCTGGCTTTAAGAAGTGACTAGCCAACCCTGCTGGCGTTAAGAAGGGACTAGCAAACCCTGCTGGCGTTAAGAAGGGACTAGCAAACCCTGCTGGCGTTAAGAAGTGACTAGCAAACCCTGCTAGCGCTAAGAAGTGACTAGCAAACCCTGCTGGCTTTAAGAAGTGACTAGCAAACCCTGCTGGCGTTAAGAAGTGACTAGCAAACTCTGCTGGCGTTAAGAAGTGACTAGCAAACTCTGCTGGCGTTAAGAAGATTCTTTCTCAATGTTATGACTGTTGCTATCACATGTTTTATACGAATGATGAGAATACACTGGACAGATAAAAAGAGTAATGAAGATGTATTGAAAGAAACTGACTCACGAATAGAACTGATTGCCCACATCAGAAAGAGACAATCTATATTCTTTGGTCATGTGACGAGATGGGGACAATTGGAGTATATTGTGACAGTGGGAAAGTTGGAGGGGAGGAGAGGCAGAGGGAGACCGAGAGAAAAGATGCTGGACACTTTGACATTATGCATGGAGGGTCATCTTTGGCAGAGTTGGTTGAAAGTACAGGAGGCAGAAGGTTGTGGATAAACATGACTACCAATGCCACACAGCATGGACATTAAGAAGAAGAAACTATCATATGGGCTATCCTCCAAATAACAGGCGGTAAAGATGGCGGCCGCAAAATATCCTTTCAAGCCACAGTCACGTGATCTAGTTTGCGTTTCTCCGGCGACTACTGCCACCGCCGCGAGTCTCCCACGCCGCTCACGCGTCGTGGATTGGGGCTAAACTAGATGGCTAGGACTCACGAGCTTCAGGAGATGCGGAAGCTGCTGCTCGTGGGTCCTAGCCATCTAGCTTAGCCCTAATCCACGCCGCGTGAGCAGCGTTGGGAACTCGTGGCGGTGGCGGTAGTCGCCGGTAGTGCGCAATTGACACGTGACTGTGGCTCGAAAGGATATTTTGCGGCCGCCATCTTTCTTCATCTTCTTCTTCTCCTTCTTCTTCACTTCCTCTTTTACCGCTGTGGGTGTCGAGGGAGATAGAAGGTTCTGTTTCTAGCTCTTCTGGCCGCCTCAACGATAGGCACATCGTGCTGTTGTAGAGTTTCTCTGATGTTATCCTTCCATATTGATTGTTCTTGGTCTACCTCGTGCTCTACGTCCTCCTTCTCTTACCATGTTATTCGTTATTCGGAGGATAGCCATCATATGTATTTGACTTGTCTATCAGACAGATGCAGTCTGACTCCTGAGAGCCTGGTCATTATGGGGTAAAAACCCACCACAGTAAAGTTGACCCTTCACCTTCAAACACCATTTATAACCCAGTCTTCTTCAGGAACCAACGTTTGTTGTAGTCACTTGTGGGCGAGATTTCCTCGCTATAACCTGTTGATATTTTCCTAGAGGATCGATCGGGGACCGTTGTCTCGCTGGTAGACGACTTCGTCACTGGTCGGGACAGTATTAGGTTCTCCTTGGATCGTATCAGCACTGCAGGAGTCCTTTATAGGGCGTTTGGTGGCGTGCAGTGCTAAACTATTTAATGTGGCACACATAAGCTAGTCACAATTATAACCTAAAGCTCCCCCTTCAGTGATGCTAGTTGAACGTGACAGTTTTTTTCCCAGCAAAGCCCCTACGTACCAGAGGATCGTCATTGCCCGCCTAGGACTCAGTCACACCAGGATGGTGTAACTGTTACAGGGGGCTTAATGATAGCTTCTTTTTGAGACTGAACGGGGTATATGAGATCTGCCTAGTTGGTCTGCCGTCCAGATGGAGATGTTTAATCACATGATGGTGCAGTCAATCTTTAACTAGCCTGCAGAAGGCGACACTGTTTGAAGGATCCAGACGATAGTGTTGCATTGTGGCATATAGGACTCGCATTCTTCGATGGCGAGTTGGACTAACAAGCACCGCTCGCGTTGGCTATAACCGTGTGCGATGATTATGCTGTCAGTCATGACAAAACGATGAAAATAATCGACCACTTTACACAAGTCAAATATGCAGTTCCCAGCACATGCCGCACAACAATAGTCAGCTTGTTAACGCCTTTACCAAACCTCAGACGAGAGCGGAAATTACGTCACTGCAGTGAGACGTTAAGACAACACGGCCTGTTTGAATGCACCGTGTTTTCAGTTGTGTGAAAGCAGGTGTCTGGCGGCTCTTGTGTTGCTGCAAAACATATGTTATTAACAAAACCCGGACACTGTAAACTATGATCATACTTATGCACCCCATAAGATTTATGAAAATAGTACGATGTTCCCATTCTTTCCTCCTCACTTCTTTGTCTGTCCAGATAAAACCTTTTTGGAAGAATGCCGCAACTTGGAGAATTATCTTTGTGTGTGCGCGCAGAGTCCTATATATGTAAATATTTCGTCAACGGTAACAACCAAACAGTGTATTGATCGGCACTCATAGAAAGAAGTATACCTATCTACTTAAAGCGGGGCTATTCAACTCGCGGACCTCGGGCCAAATCTGAGGCCTAGAAGTGGCCCGCTGATCGATGCCAGCAGTATTGTGTTAATGATCTGTCTACATTTCCAAAATGTTGGCTCTGGAGTAAAATTAGTTGAAAATAAGAGGTTAGTGAACTAGTTTCACAGTGCATTCCTCGTAGTTCACCAGGGTTTGATTCCTTTGGTAGAACGGTTTAGAGAAAACTGTTCTTTTGGCTTTCAGGCAGTCATGCGAGAGAAAAGATTAGGGCCTAACACACATTATTTTCCTTCAGTTATCAACGGACACATGGATTTTGACACATAAATATTCTTTAGTCAGTCCAACAGGTAAACTTATACATACACACAGACAGACAATGGTTAGTACCTAAAATATGTTTACATGTCTTTGTATCTGTGTATTTCACAGCCAGTGAGCCATCACTCCTCAGCCAATCAGGAAGCTCGAAACAAGTCATCATCCCCAGTTCATTGGTCAACTCAACCGAGGGACCGCCCCCTAGTGAAACTGACAGCACCAGTTTGAAAAGAGGCATACTCAACAGGAGGGAACTGTTTACACAAGATAGTCATGTTCATCAACAAACAGCATTCAAATCTAGGTAAATTTGATTCCACTATTCTTTTTTAGACCTTTGCTTGCAACCCACATGTCTTAAGTTCAAACCAGCAAAAAGATTTTTGTCTTCAAAACTGACCTTGTCCCTCTCTACCTAAGATGGGTGCTAGGTAATACTGTTGGAAGTAAAGGTGACATGAGGTTGACAGCATCACCCACCTAGTGCTATTTAGCCCATACAAAAAAGAGTAGCATCATATGCCCGCTGTTCCACTGCCATAAAGGTCCTTTTTTTTTTTTTAACTGCACGTACACATTCGCTGGCAGTTGGCTACATTTGTTTATTTTATTTATTTTTAAATCTATAGCAAACCTAACACCAATACCCAAATGGAAGGGGATATTCTTCTTCCGCCTTTCTATCCCCCAATGGAGCATAGGCCCTCAACCAGCTCACGCCAAGTCGTTCTATCCTTCACCATTGCATGGAGGTCTCCCCATGTCCTCCCCATCTTTCTAACTTCATTCTACAGCTCTCTTCTCCATGTTTTTTGGCCTTCCTTTATTTCTATGCCAGAGAGTTCTAACATTCCAGGTGCCAATTCTGGAGAATTCTAGAAAAGAAAGGGGATATTAAACCTAGAAAAATTGTCACAAAAAAATTAGGCAATAAAAATATTACCCCAATTATATATCCCCCCCCCCCCCCCCCCGTGGGTTCCAGGGCCCTTTTATGGGGGTGGAGGGGGGGGGGTGGAAGAAGAATAGACCCACTGCCTACCCAAAAGCATGTCTTAAGAGTCAACTAATTGGGAGCTTCCTTTGAAGTCAGAGTGCATCTGTCTGAGAGACAAGGAACCAGCAGTGTGCACACAAATGAGACAGATCTGTAAACCGGATGCACACGCAACACTCAGGTTCTGGAACAGGACTGCAGTCCAAAAGTGGATGAGCAACCAGAACTTTCCTTCCACCAGAGTTTACAGCTGGTGAACGTGAAGAAGAAGAATACTCTGTTCAAGCAACAACAACAAAAAGATATGCATAGTTATTAATTGACGGGAAATCCTGCATGCCTATAAATTATCGATGACCCGGCTGGAAAAGAACTGTCAATTGATTGGTTGAACCCTACAGTGTTCTTGTGTGCAATTTCAAGTTTCACTTATTCAGTTTCACAGATTTTGAATGGCAAAATTAGTTTCCTTTCAGTGGCGGAATTTTTTTTTTTTTTATGTGTTGAGTAGTATAACATATACGGTTGAACAGTTTATATAATTTTAGCCTAATTTTCACTAAACTGTGATGTTATGACCTATGGTTTTTTTATTTTTTTATTATTTATATTTATTTTTCACCAACATTCTACATTTGTGTCTTTATCAGGTCAGATCCATCTTCACCTGTTGACCCTTCCCACAAGCCCTCGTACTTGAAGCTCAGTTGTGCAGTTAGTGGATACGGAAAATACTCTGGATACAGCATGTACAAAGATGTTGCCAGGCGCTCGCCATGTTCAAGCCAGAGCTCTCTAAAGTGAGTGATCATTTGTTTGTGAGAGTATAACAGTGGTACCAAATGTTTGTTTGCATCTTTCTGTTTTTCCTAGATGACTGGTCTCTAACGTCAGGGTTGCAAGGAAGTTTCAAGGGGGCAGCAAACAGTTTTGAAGTTGAGCGTATTTGTACTTGTAATGACCCCGATTTTGAGCTTTAGCAAGTCATGACAACACAAAAATGTTGCCAGCTTGATATGGAGGGTGATCTCCCTTGTGTGTACCTCGTCCAATATTCCAGACAAAACCGTGTCAGCCGTCACATTGACATTTGGACTCTTAATTACCAGTTGTTAGTGGTTGTTTCTTTTGTTATTTGACACTTTGAATTATTTAAATAATGCAGATACAAGCAATACATTGCTCAATCTTTTGCCAGGCATATTTTGCTGTATCTCATCAGGTGCGTTACTACAGAGTTACATCAACATAAAATAAAGCACGAAACTAAATATAATTTTTTTTTTATATAGAACATAAAGCGCAATACTGAATATTATTTATTTTATGTTGATGTAACTGTAGTAACGCACCTGATGAAATAAGCAAAATATGCCTGGCAAAAAAATGTATTGTTTGTATCTGCATTATTTAAATTCATTACGGGTAAAATTTAAATTATTTTTGTTTTCCCCAGTTTCTTGTTAACAGTACTTAGGAATTTTCTTGTTGTCCTCCAGTTTTTAATCACATTTTGTTATGTCATGTCTTGTCATATACTTTAAGCTGGTCGCCACCTGAAAAAAAAAGGTTAAGAATGACTGTTCTAGAAAATGGTGTTATATCCTGTTGTAGAGAGGCCTGGGGATTACAACCAGTTGGGTTGCCTGGGTGAAATTCTTCCTTCTCATAGCACAAAGTCTGGGCAGTAAGTATTATAGGGGACCATGTGTTGCCCATGCTACATGATCCCTCCCTCTGCCCGTCTTGTTTACTTTAAAGAAAAGGCAACACACCCTTGAAATAAAGCATGCTGCTGGATCAAAAGAGCAGTACCCTCTGTGTCCACCTGTTGAAGTATCAAATGTTAAGGTATCCCTAATATAGTGCAGACTGCTTAAGGTGAGTTTGTAAACAACAGTTTGTTTTATCTCAGCAATGTTTCTTGCTAGAACTCTTATCTGGATAAGAAGGATTTCTGATAAGAAGAACCATTTCTTGTGTCCCCAGTGAGCTCTGCTTATTAGGTCTTCACTGTAATACATTTTTTAAGGACAAAAAGGGATAGATATTTGTTATTGGATTGATATATTTGGATCAAAGCTCATTGGGTCACTGTGATGTCAAACCTTTATGTAGCAGAGCCAGAACTGCAAGAGAAATTTTAAGGCAATCAAATGACAGACATGGCTCAGAGAGCCTGAAGTAAGAATTCACATTTGTTAGGTCATGGCATAATGGAGTGACAGAAATCTTTCATGACTTTTCTGGTCTGAGAACTCTGGGGTGCTCATTTGGCCATGGCCATTGAGTTAACCGTATGTGTCGATTCCTTCCCACCTAAAAAAAAAAATAGTTGACACATTCCGTTTCTAGGGACAGCTGAAGTACGGTCCTCAATGAAATAAGCACACCAATCACATATTAAAATCGACAACCAAGGAATTGATAATGTCACATATTTTGTTGAATATTTAGGCTCATTAATGAACAACAGCAGGAAGTGCACTGCACACAAAAAAGTCAGAAAAAGACTTAGAATGTGCTTTAGCAGTGCAGAGGCTTAACAACATGAAAAACCTGTGGCATAGCACATGCAAGCAAGTTAAAGTCAAAATTTTGAGATTATGCATCTTTACAACAGCAACTTATGGGTGTGAGTCATTGACTGTCACTCAAGTCTTTGAAGAAGAAAATCTGAGCTTTTGAACTGAAATGCTACAGAAAAATTCCTAGAATGCCATGTACCAAGAAGTAGAAACATTTTGACACCCTACATGACCTGAACTCACGGAGAACTGGCTCATAAACAGCATCCTCTCTCGAAAACTTAGGTATTGTGGACTTGTGGGCCGCCGTTG
This sequence comes from Candidula unifasciata, assembly GCA_905116865.2. Lineage (NCBI taxonomy): Eukaryota > Metazoa > Mollusca > Gastropoda > Stylommatophora > Geomitridae > Candidula > Candidula unifasciata. Next base: position 736,890 of record CAJHNH020000280.1, on the reverse strand, counting down.
TGGTCTGGAGAGAACGGTGATGGGAGGGTGCATTTCTGGAAAACGAGGCAGAGCTGACCACTAGAAAGGTGGATGCAGAAAATTGAAGAGGTATTGGTTATGAAAGCACACAGGGTTGAAGAATTGGCTAGAGACGGAGAGACTTTCAGGCTTGACCGGACAAGAGAGCTGTTCTGTAGAGGACATGCTGACTGATTTTCTGTGAATAATTTGTATATAAATTCTTCACTTTGACTATTAAAAGGTCTGCAGTCCATGGCAGACCTCCGATAATAGGAGAGGTTCTCATGTCTGAGCTAATTTGGAACAACGGAGATATGTGATTGAAATATTGTCATCTTACAGTTTGGTGTATGCATCCTTTTTTTAATTAGGTCAGATATGAGTTCGCCAGACACCAGTATGCTGGCTGGACATGCATCAGAAGAAGAGTCCATTTCAGAGAAGAAGGCTAAACACAGATCACTGGGTGGTCAAAGGTCAGGCAATGTGACCTCACCTGTCATTGCTGTTAATGGGCATGTCCCGAGTTACCCAACAGGAGATACTAAGAAAGTGAGTATGCAGATATGTGTGTAACCCCACCTATTTCTAGACTGCATGTATGCTAAGTTCTTCTGGGAGCTGCCGCCGTGGTGTAGCGGCTAGCTGCTGTGCTGATTTCTAGGTTCAGGTCCTGAGAAAGCCTGACCGTTTTCAAAAATGACCTTGGCTCCCAGGTCGACCCAGCTTTAAATGAGTACCAGGTAAACTCCTAGGAAATAAAGGTGGCCAGCGTGATGTTGACCAAATCACCCACTGAATGTCGATGGGTCTGTGAATTATAGGTCTAGCCCTATATGCCCAATACACCTGAATGCAGGAAAGAGCGTCCTTTACTTTGAGTTCTTTTTTTTTTAGTATGTTTTTTCCTGGTGATGATAAAAATCGAGTCCCATCAAGCTAAAGTTGTAAAATTAACCTGGGCTTTTAGCTTTTCACCTGTATAACGATATATTCTGCTATATTTGTAATGTTCTTTATAACTAGGTCTTATGTCAGTATAGTTTTGAAGCAGAACATCAATGAAATATTTTTTTTTTTAAATTAAAAAAAACACAGCAAATTATGACTATATCAAAACTCATTAAGACAGAATAATCCAGAATCAAAGATGAGAAAATCTCATTTCCTTTTGCCCCACAAACCCTTTGGATATAATAGCTAGAGCCCAGAAATTCTTGAAAACATCCTTAAAAGAAACAGGTTACAAAAATATGTCATCAACAAATTATCAATGTATATATATATATATTTTTAAAATTAATTTTCAAAGAAATATATGAAGAGTAATCATAAACATGAATGGAGCGGAGAATTGAACAACTATAGTTCATTAGGCTTAAAAATAATTTGTATGGTAACTCATACTGTGATCCTGATTACTAAATACAATAAAGGAAATTAAGAAGACATAATGACTAAACAAACCATTTTCTCCCCACAATAACGGATGCTGTTTTTAGTAAATAGAATAATTTCCAACCCTCATAAACACAGTGCAGCGCCAACAGAACCAATGTCAATATCTAGCCTTATATGGGACTGGCCAATGCAACAGTTTCAATTTAGAGCCTTCATTCCAAGAAAGACATGGTTTACAGAACCTGACTGACTGGACAGACCTCAGACATACCACCATGAACTGACCGCTAAGGGTAAAGAGAGCTGATCAGTCAACAGAAACTGGTGACCCAACGAGACGTAGTGTTTCGGGATGATGATGATGTAGTCAGAGGGTTAAGAGTTAATATCCTGCATGAGGTCACGTATTGTCTTGCACAATAAAGGCAGGACCCATATATTGCTCTTATAACTTATTTTAGTATCTTCAACATCTTTTTTAACTGTTGACAGTGGCGTGTAATTTCACAATGTACACCATAAACTCTCTTTCTTTCTTTTTTTCTTTTTTTCTTTCTTTCTTCCTTTCTTCCTTTCTTTCTTTCTTTCTTTCTTTCTTTCTTTCTTTCTTTCTTTCTTTCTTTCTTTCTTTCTTTCTTTCTTTCTTTCTTTCTTTCTTTCTTTCTCAGTAGGATGCATAACTATAACCAAGCCATGATTTTCTGTTTGACTCCAGGATGGGGAGTATTTTCTCCAGCACACTCAGTTTGAGGAGGAGAGAATCAGAAGTTTGTGCCTGCGGGCTGAGGCACATACAAGAGCACAGGATCTTCCTGATGAAGGTATGTATGTGTCAATCATGGTACTGTTAGATACAAATGATGGTATTGCACATGGGACAGACCAGCAGGTGTTCAGTCTTCTCCAGCAAATACACAATGCAGATTAGTGTTCATTATGTGACACCCGTTTGTGATAACAGTGATATAGTCTAACACCATGTGAATCTGGAAGGCAGTGACAAACTCATCTCAGGAAATGTGTTATGGCAGCTGAACAGGAAAACATAGCAAGAGACCAAAGATTTGGAACAGCATTCTAAAAAGGACCTGTCACAGTAAGGATGATGATGGATGGACCATAAAGCTGATGGGCGAAAAATCAAGCTCTGTTGAGGATTAAATCTGAAACCATTGAGATGCTTAGCAAAATATGCTGGGTGCTAGAAAAAGATGCCAAGATTGTAGTTTCAGACATTTATGAAAGAGTGGATAGACTAGCTGATAAAGTTAGTTGTGTATCCTTTACAGGACATTGCAGAACCAACCCTAGCATTGTTTGGATATTGTGTGGTTTTATAGGCAAATATTATGTTCAGTAGGATGCCGTTGCTTTCTGAATGGTCTGCTGTTGGCACCATTGTCGAAACCAGTTCAAGACAAACTGTCAGTAGCTGGGATCTAACCCGGCACCTCGGCATTACGAAGCGCGTTCACAGTGCTTAATCCACACACGCCGGCTAGCTGATACCAACCCTATATCAGGGGGTCAGCTAGTGGGTTGAGCAGATATCATCAATGTCTTTAGAGAGGCTGTGGCTAAAACTAAAGAAATTATCATGTGTAATCTCCCTTGGTCCCATATCCGAGGAAAGAGAAAAAGAATAGATCCTCTGCCCCTTTAACAAGCATATTGTTAAAGTCAGCTAATTATGGAGTTGCTGAAATCAGATTTTTGGGGTCAAAATGTGCAGATATTGCTGCCTAGTAATAGCCCACAGATCCCTTTTAACCTTTTCACCCCGGTGATGCTAAAAAAATGGATCAAAACTTCATAGGAATTCTTGAAAGAATCCTTTAAAAACAACAAATGCTATGTTTAGTTAATATATTCACATCCCGACCTCATAAACGTTTGTAGAGGCCTGAACACAGCTCTAGCATTTACTATACATTTCAGGTAACTATAGACAAGTTGGAAAAGGGACATTAGTTTAGAATTGGCCCCAGCCATAAGTGCCGGTTTTGTGGCTTCCTAGGGTAAAAGGGTTAAGGGCAAAAGAAGAAGAAAAAAATCTCATTGGTCAGAATGATTAAAGATTGATGTGGCTAGGAAAGAACAGCACATCAAGTGTGTACAAGGAGGCTTCTCAGTCAATACCTGATGGGCAGAATTAGTCGCTCTTTGCTAGAGGATTGACTGGGATGGGGGGGGGGGGGGGGGTCAGAGCAACATTGTATGTGTGTCTGGAGTGCAGTGATGCTAATGTTAACTCAGTTAAATATTTTTTTACTATCTTAACAATCTGCAATGCTATACTGTTTACATACGCACGCACAAAAAAGAAATGCATAGTTATCCAACGCCTCATGATGTTTTGCTACTCAAAAAAGGAAGTGCATAGCTGCTGAAAGGAGCATAATGCAAGTATAATAACTATAGGTTTCGGTTTTTTTTTAAACAGTAAAGTGCCATTGCATAACTACTTTTTTTTCTCCAACAGCATCAGGTAAAATCCGGGCAGCAATCGGCAAAGCAAATTTGTTGATCACTCAGAAGTTTACCCAGTTTAGAGATCTTTGTCAAAACCACATGGTAATTGTAGTTCTAATTACTTAAATAAAGCTTAATGTTGATTTGTTATGTGTGCGCCTACAATTTATTTAAAGGCATGATTGACTATGAAAAATACAGTGTTGGTTTCTCCTTGTCTTCTGCCAGTTTTTTATGAGAAGCGGGAACCGGGAAGATGTTGTGTCCACTAGAAGATGTTGTGATCACTAGACGATGTTGTGTCCACTAGAAGATGTTGTGACCACTGGAAGATGTTGTGACCACTGGAAGATGTTGTGACCACTAGAAGATGTTGTGTCCACTAGAAGATGTTGTGTCCACTAGATGTTGTGTCCACTAGAAGATGTTGTGACCACTGGAAGATGTTGTGACCACTGGAAAGATCTGCGATAAAATAGAGAAGATGATTCTTGACAGTCTTAAACCTGGCGTGGAGAGGCTTGATCGCCCACGCCAGTTGGCAAAGCATTAGATGATGATAATGATGTGCGGATCTGGTTTACAGTAGCCTAGTGGTTAGAACTTTTGCCTTCTATAACTAGGGAGCCATGGTGGTGTAGTGGCTTGCCTGTCACCTGCCAGCCATAAAACCTTTGGTTCAGTTCGGCAGCAAGTCAGATCTTTTTCAGATTTCACCTTGGGTGCCATGTCAACCCAACCCTACGATGAGTACACGGTAGTTGTGTCTTGGGAAGTAAAGGCGGCTGATGTGGTTTTGATCACATCACTGATTGGGTGCCACTTCTACACAAGTCTAGTCCACCACCAAAGCATGATGGACCACTGGTGTGAAGAGGGTTCGTTACCATCAAGTACTGCCTGTATTTAGGGAGCCGCCATGGTGTAGCAGAAAGAGGCTTGCCTGCGCTTCGGAAGTTCATGGTTTTGAATCTTGATACCAGACTTTTTTCAAAAATGACCTTGGCTTCCAGGTCAACCCAGTCTTGAAAGAGTACCAGGTAGAGTCCTGGAAAGTAAAGGCGGCTGGCTTGATTGTGGCTACATCACCCTCCGATTGGTGCTGATTGTCTATAAAATATAGGTCTAGCCCTCTGTGCCCATGCGCCTGAAGACGTGAAAAGGGTCCTTTGCTGTACTTGAACTGCCTGAATTTACTACTTTCATAGTGTAGGTGTTGGCACCTTTCCATCTTTGCAGACGATTGTGTTATATTGTGCTGTTGTATGTAAGCAGGAAGGTCTTTAAGTCTGAGGATTTATTTGGGGCCACATGTCTAGTGCTGTTGCCACGGACTATGCAGGTTAGAACTTGTTATACTTTTCATCTCACAGTAGAAGTCTTAGGTTAGCCAAGTGATTCTTTCATTTTCATAATATGAGACTGTCCATCCTTATTACCACTGCTCCCACTTTGACTAAATAAACATTGCTGTACCCTAGCAAGGTTGGTTTTTTTTTTCAGGCATTTGATTGTTTAGGTGACTTTTTTCTTTCCAGCAACGAAGTCCGGACGAGAGGGAAACCAAATGGGAGGATCTCCAGGGTTACTGGGATATTGTGAGGATTCAGCTTGACCACATGGATGACATGTTTGCTGAGATTGAGTTGATGCGAGAGAATGGTTGGCAAGAGGTGCTGGATATGGTAAGTGGTTGCATTCACACAGACACATCAGCTGCTTGCATGTCAGACAAATAGGCTCATGTTTTTCTTCAGGCTGTCAAGATTGGGTTTTATTTTTATAAGCTTTTGTTAAAGTCACTTTTGTTTGTTTGTCTCGTTCAATGTTTTAATTAACTTAACTTGGCTTAAAGGTCAGTCAGCCTTGCCAGCTGGCGTAGGCGTTCATGCATCTCCACAGATCTCAATCTTTGGTGTTCTGAATCAATTCCCTAGTTTACCAGTGATCTTTCTAGTCATCACGATAATTTCCTATGCTCCTTTACTCATCACATGACCAAAGAACTTTGTCTTCTTCTCATTATTATGTATAGTGTTCTACTTTCATTACCCTAAAACCATTCAAGGCTGATACAGCCTAAAATTCAAGGCTGATACAGCCTAAAATTGGTACTAGGAAATATTCTGGTAAGTAAAGGTAACCAGTGTGATTTTGATTACATTACTTGATTGATGCTTGATCTTTAAGGCATATTGGGCTAGCACCATTTACTCAGTGTGGTTTGCACAGATGGATCAGTCACCTGGGGCAAGCGAAGTGCACGGGTGTTTACTGCAAGCGCAAAAGGACAAAACAATTAAAGAGCCTTTGCTGTTGCAACCAGTAAGTTCACAGAGAGAACCATGGCTTCAAAAAGGGCATTGACATGGCTGGGTACTCAAGAATTCACACATGCGTGCTTACTGAGCGATTCAATAATGTGCTAAAAAAAATCTTGGTCGGCTTCATCAGACAAGAATGGGTTCTCTAATTAAATGCATCATGAATAACTTGCCTAACTATTATCTTTGTGACCATCGGGCTCTCTAGCATAGTTGGTTAAACCTGACTTTCGCGGTGGCCGGGTGATGAACTCCTTGAGGTCCGGGTTCACTCCCAGGGGTAGGCAGAAAAGCCACATTTCTCCCAAATTTACGGTACCTATAATGGAATCAAGGCCGAAAGGTTGCGATATCCATAGTACCGAGCCAAAGGGTTTACAACTTATGGTTTCTGGATACTTAAAAAAAAAATGGTGTAGCCAGTTATGAACATTGTACCAAGGGCACAAGGTGTTTGGTTGGTCAACACAGAATGGCATATTCAGTCATTTTACTATTGTGAAACTATTATTAGGGAGAAGATGGAGCACGTTTGGATCTGTACTGAGTGCTGTGATGATAGTCATTGCCAATCACCATATACTGAAAACATCTTAAGGTATGGACAAGTGGCTTTGGCTGACTGACTGTCAGTTTGCTACATTGTCTACGTGCTAGATAAAGGATAAATGGATGGATAGATAGATAGGTTAGATTTATTGATGAGGTTTGAACAATGGATCATCATCATGGCACAAGGGTAGTAACCCATAAGTGCTCCGTTCTTCTTTTAACTCAAGTCTTGAGTCCAAAAAAGCTCAGCACAGTGCACAGGCTCTGTTGCATTGGCGAGGATCCTGAAATACTTTGGGTAGATTTTTAACTCCAAATTTTTGCCCGGGCAGCGCCATTAGGCTACTCTTTTCTATTTCCAACTGCCAATGGATTTTTTTTTACGTGAGCAACAATGCACACGGGCGTCTGATCTGACTACCCAGAGACCAGAGGGAATTACTAGAAGTCCAAGTCCACATGAAAAAAAATCTCATTCCTTACCAGGTATTGAACCCGGAACCTCTAGCACTCGAGGCCGACACCATGCCTCAAGACCACGCGGCCCAAACCTATATGAATGGATATATTAGCTTTATATGGAGGTACCTTGGTATACATCCTTAATTCCATGATTTTTGATGCTGAGAAGGGAGGAGGAGATGTTATTGTTTCGAAAGAGAGTTCCCTTCCAGTAAAACTTCAGAAATCTTAAACTCAAGCTATTCTCTCTCAATCTATCTTTTTTTTTTCTGTCTCTTTTTCATACTTAAACCTGGGTTACTCTTTTTAGGCTGTTTACAGAATTCTAAGAATTCTCTGTAAAACATTATTTCCACGGCCTCAAGAAATTGTTCAATGCTATACCAATCTAAAAATGTATTAAATGCAGACAGGAAAAAGTTAAAAAATGAAAATGTATTAAAAAAATTTTTTCCTCAAGATTACTGTTAAAGTATATGGCGTCTGACGATACCTGAGATCTTACTATATCTGATATTATTGTTCCTAGGGTTCCAGATATAGTTCTGCAAGTTCTAGTCCAAAATCAGGCACTGTTTCTCAGAGCAGCACACCAGCTGTCACACCGTCACATACACCAGGTTAGTATCATACATCATGTTATAACCGGCTTGATGTCTGTCAGTCACTGTCATTATCATTAGCCTAATGTTTGTCACTGCCACTATCATTATCCTAATGTTGGTCACTGTTGTTATCATTAGCCTAATGTTTGTCACTGTCATTACCATTAGCCTAATATTTGTCACTGTCATTACCATTAGCCTAATGTTTGTCATTAGCCTAATGTTTGTCACTGCCATTATCATTAGCCTAATGTTTGTCACTGTCATTACCATTAGCCTAATGTTTGTCACTGCTATTATCATTAGCCTAATGTTTGTCACTGCCATTACCATTAGCCTAATGTTTGTCACTGTCATTATCATTAGCCTAATGTTGGTCTCTGTCGTTGTTATTAGCCTAATGTTTGTCGTTATCATAAATATAATATTTGTATCTGTCGTTATCATAAACCTAATGTTTGTTTTTTGTTATCATTAACCTAATGTTTGTCTCCGTAATTGTCATAAATCTAATGTTTGTGTCTGTCGTTACCATAAACCTAATGTTTGTTTCTCTGTATCTTTGATTAATTTAATGTTTGTGTCTGTCGTTACCATAAACCTAATGTTTGTTTCTCTGTTGCTTTCATTAATTTAATGTTTGTGTCTGTCATTATCATAAACCTAATGTTTGTTTCTCGTTATCATTAACCTAATGTTTGTCTCTGTCATAAATCTAATGTTTGTGTCTGTCGTTATCATCAACCTAATGTTTGTTTCTCTGTTGCTTTCATTAATTTAATGTTTGTGTCTGTCGTTATCATAAACCTAATGTTTGTCTCCATCACTATCATTAATTAACACTTGTCTCTGTCATCAAGTAGCCCAGTGTTTGTTTCTCGTTATCATTAGCCTAATGTTTGTCATTGTCATTATCATTAGCCTAATGTTGGTCTCTGTCATCAAGTAGCCCAGTGTTTGTTGGTATAGTTATCATTGCCGCTGTGTGCGGTCTCTGTCATCAAGTAGCCCAGTGTTTGTTGGTATAGTTATCATTGCCGCTGTGTGCGGTCTCTATCATCAAGTAGCCGAGTGTTTGTTAGTATAGTTATCATTGCCGCTGTGTGCGTTCTCTGTCATCAAGTAGCCCAGTGTTTGTTGGTATAGTTATCATTGCCGCTGTGTGCGGTCTCTGTCATCAAGTAGCCCAGTGTTTGTTGGTATAGTTATCATTGCCGCTGTGTGCGGTCTCTATCATCAAGTAGCCCAGTGTTTGTTGGTATAGTTATCATTGCCGCTGTGTGCGGTCTCTGTCATCAAGTAGCCCAGTGTTTGTTGGTATAGTTATCATTGCCGCTGTGTGCGGTCTCTGTCATCAAGTAGCCCAGTGTTTGTTGGTATAGTTATCATTGCCGCTGTGTGCGGTCTCTGTCATCAAGTAGCCCAGTGTTTGTTGGTATAGTTATCATTGCCGCTGTGTGCGGTCTCTGTCATCAAGTAGCCCAGTGTTTGTTGGTATAGTTATCATTGCCGCTGTGTGCGGTCTCTGTCATCAAGTAGCCCAGTGTTTGTTGGTATAGTTATCATTGCCGCTGTGTGCGGTCTCTGTCATCAAGTAGCCCAGTGTTTGTTGGTATAGTTATCATTGCCGCTGTGTGCGGTCTCTGTCATCAAGTAGCCCAGTGTTTGTTGGTATAGTTATCATTGCCGCTGTGTGCGGTCTCTGTCATCAAGTAGCCCAGTGTTTGTTGGTATAGTTATCATTGCCGCTGTGTGCGGTCTCTGTCATCAAGTAGCCCAGTGTTTTGTTGGTATAGTTATCATTGCCGCTGTGTGCGGTCTCTGTCATCAAGTAGCCCAGTGTTTGTTGGTATAGTTATCATTGCCGCTGTGTGCGGTCTCTGTCATCAAGTAGCCCAATGTTTGTTGGTATAGTTATCATTGCCGCTGTGTGCGGACTCTGTCATCAAGTAGCCCAGTGTTTGTTGGTATAGTTATCATTGCCGCTGTGTGCGGTCTCTGTCATCAAGTAGCCCAGTGTTTGTTGGTATAGTTATCATTGCCGCTGTGTGCGGTCTCTATCATCAAGTAGCCCAGTGTTTGTTGGTATAGTTATCATTGCCGCTGTGTGCGGTCTCTGTCATCAAGTAGCCCAGTGTTTGTTGGTATAGTTATCATTGCCGCTGTGTGCGGTCTCTGTCATCAAGTAGCCCAGTGTTTGTTGGTATAGTTATCATTGCCGCTGTGTGCGGTCTCTGTCATCAAGTAGCCCAGTGTTTGTTGGTATAGTTATCATTGCCGCTGTGTGCGGTCTCTGTCATCAAGTAGCCCAGTGTTTGTTGGTATAGTTATCATTGCCGCTGTGTGCGGTCTCTGTCATCAAGTAGCCCAGTGTTTGTTGGTATAGTTATCATTGCCGCTGTGTGCGGTCTCTGTCATCAAGTAGCCCAGTGTTTGTTGGTATAGTTATCATTGCCGCTGTGTGCGGTCTCTGTCATCAAGTAGCCCAGTGTTTGTTGGTATAGTTATCATTGCCGCTGTGTGCGGTCTCTGTCATCAAGTAGCCCAGTGTTTGTTGGTATAGTTATCATTGCCGCTGTGTGCGGTCTCTGTCATCAAGTAGCCCAGTGTTTGTTGGTATAGTTATCATTGCCGCTGTGTGCGGTCTCTGTCATCAAGTAGCCCAGTGTTTGTTGGTATAGTTATCATTGCCGCTGTGTGCGGTCTCTGTCATCAAGTAGCCCAATGTTTGTTGGTATAGTTATCATTGCCGCTGTGTGCGGACTCTGTCATCAAGTAGCCCAGTGTTTGTTGGTATAGTTATCATTGCCGCTGTGTGCGGTCTCTGTCATCAAGTAGCCCAGTGTTTGTTGGTATAGTTATCATTGCCGCTGTGTGCGGACAGTTTGCTGATTATAGTTGATCTTCTCGTCACTGTTGACGAAAAAGAAGGTGAAGATGGCTAGAAAAGGTTTGCGGAATGCCTCAATGAACGGCAGATAAAAATAAGAAACCTGGACAACCTAAGGAAACGTGGAAAAGAGTATATAAGGGGAAAATAAAGGAATGTAAAATTACGTGGGATACGCTGGGCAGAAAAGCCCAGAAGGGCCAGCATCAGGGGAGATCATGGGTAATGGATTGTATGTCTAGCTTTCTCAGATAATGGCCCCCAAAAATATGGTAATAAGTGATCAACACATTATTTCCCCCAAAGTGAACAAGGATAAATAAGAAGAAACAGACTTTCAGGATTTAGTCTTTAAAATATGTTTCGTGTAAGCAGAATTTGATATTTTTGTTAAAGTACAAAAATAAGTTCAGCGGTAACTGATTTTTTTTAAAAAATTTTAATTTTAAATAAGAGTAAAACACTTTCCATTGTCTAGTTTTAACAAATTTTTTTGTTTTTTCTGCATCTAACTGTTTTTATTAGACCAACCAACTCGAAAGTTTTTGTCTTCTCTTTCCAGGCTCAAAACGCCGAAACTTAAGACAAAATAAAAACAACAAAGACACACCAGACTCTTCCCCTGAGGAAGCTCAGAAAGCCAGGCAGACTTTGAAAGCCAGAGATGAAGCCAGAAAAAAGCTACTGGCAGAAAAACGAGCAGCAATGAAGATAGCCACGGCAGCTGCCAGCGCAGAACCGCAAGTGGAGATATTTTTACAAGACCAACCTGGCAAATGATTGCATAGATGAGTATTTTCAGTAAAGTGTCTTGAGACTGTAAGACATGCAGGTCATGTGGTTGTTACACAGCATGCTGGAATGTCTGAATGACGTAGACAGACAACAAAATCAAAGGATCAAACATCTGTGTTATTTCATCTCAGTCTGCCAGTTTGAAGCCGTGTCTGTTTCTCTGTTAATCAATTCTGTCGATTCCAGACAGTTGCTAGTTCATGCATGTTTATCCTAAAATGTTTTTCTTTAGAGGAACATTTGTTTTAATGAGTTAAAATTATGAGACAGACAAACAGTAATGAAGATGTCTTGAAAGAAGATAACTCACGAAGATCCGCTTACAAGGAGACAGCCAGTCTGCTTTCTTTGGTCCCATCGTGAGAAGGGGAAAACCGAAATTAGTCATGATAGCAAGAAAACTGGAGGGAAAGAAAAACAGAGAAAGACGTAGAGAGAGAGAAAGAAGATTCTTGACAGTTTGCCAACATGGGTGGATGAAAGTCTGTTTTGGAAATGACTAAAAAGTACACAAGGCAGAAGACTGGACAAGCATATCTACAAGTGCCACATGGCATGGTATTGTAAGAGCAGGAAACAGAGCAAGCTAAAGTAATAATATATAGAAAAATAGGTCGTATTTCAGGGAAACAAAAACAATCCAATACAGAGATTCTGTGAAGACTGGAAATAAAAAAGAGAGTTTGCTGATAGAAATAACAAAGAATATTGGAGGGGGGGGGGGCGTTGGAGGCAGGTGAGCAAAAGGTAGACAATGAATACAAGTGGGAGGGTAACATCAAGAGATGGGTGAACAGCAATGTGAGAGTGTACATCTAGGACGAAAGACAGCATGTTGGAGATCTGTTGCAGTCAGTATTTATGGTTGTGATGACACTTGATTGATTGAAAGGAATTCATGGAACAGAATAGATTCCTGTGAAGCTGGACTATGCAACTGGCAGCCTGTGATCCAGATCCGGACCGCAGAAGACTAGCAAGTGGCCCACGGATTATTGCCACAGTTTTACTGTAGTTACTCTGTGGGCCCTAAAGAACGCACCATGCATTGATTTCAAACTAATTTGACTGGGCCCTAAATAATTCATGACCTTTCTAAGCTGGGCCTCTGTACCCCGACAACCCCTGTTTCAATATTTTGGCCTCTGAGTAAAATCAGTGGAATCGCCCTGATGTACTAAAGGAACATTGAGGCAGATATTGTAAAAATGTGTACCTTGTAGTTTTTTTTCTTTTTCTTCTAAAAAATATCCAGAAACCATGAATTGTAAACCCTTTGGCTCGGTATTATAGATATCGCAACCCTTCGGCCTCGATACCATGACAGATACCTTAAATCTGGCAGAAATGTAGCTTTTCTGCCTACCCCAGAGCGTGAACCCGGACAACAAGGAGTTTGTTACCCGGTCGCCGCGCAGTCAGGTTTAACCAACTGAGTTAACGAGCCTGGCACCATGTGATGATAAATGGATTGATTTGCACAGTATAATCTGAGTAGGAAGAAGCATGGCTGACATTCTGGTAACATCAGCACACATTTGAGTTGAGAGACATCAGCTTGGTTAGAGCAGTTTCCACACATCGGCAAATCTTTGAGTAGATTCCGACCACTCACCGGATTATTGTTAGTTTGTGTACCATCCTTGTCCCCCCCCCCCCCCTCCCCCCAATCCCAATCTGCAGTACATTTTTATGTCAACTTCCTAGTCATAGACTTTAATTTGCATCACCGTTCAAAAGCTTGTTCATTTTTGGTGCTTGTTCTCCAGAATGGATGTTTTAGTGTCTACACTTATTTATTTCTTGTGCTATTCAAACAGTTTATTTCTATATTGCTTTTTTTTTTTTTAAATTTACCCACATTTATTAGTATTTTAATTGTTAAATTTTTTTTTAGTGATGTTAGAAGCATCAGATACTGGAAAGAGATAAGTCCTCATTTCTGCTATGTAGGGGGGGGGGGGGGGGGGAGAGAAAAGAAACAGGAACATTGTGACGAGTGGAAAGAGACGAGAAGGAAGACATTGCCAGAAATGTCTAGACAACCTATTGTCATGGCATGAAAGGGTGTCAGCACAGGAACTGTTGCATCCTGTTGGAGATCGCAGGTTGCGAAGAGGCATGACCAACTTCACTAGCCAGCAAGACACTTGAGGATGATGATGATAATCATAATGATGTTAAAGGCATGTTGATTAGTGCAGTGCTTATCAAAGCATTGATCTGAAATTCAGTTGTTGATAGTGCCAAACTGTTCTCTTCATTCATGTGATTCTGAGTTCAACAAAAGCAGTACACTGGACATTTGAGGTTTTTCTCTAAATGATGGTGAGAGAGCTGGTTGTTACATCTGTATAGCAGTATCCTTGACTTTATTTATTTTGAAATCTTTTATGAACATAAATTGTGCAACTATCTGGTTAGGGAAATTGTATATGTCAGAAGGTGCATTTCCTGTTAATGCAAGTGGCTAGAAGTCAACAAGAAGGAAATAGACATCCAAGAAAATGAAGAGAAAAATGGATTGTAAAGAAGGATAGATTAATTGTAAAGAAATTCATAGAAGTAGTCAATACAAAATGTGTAATAAAAAAAATGGATTGTAAGGAAGATAATAATAATTGTAAAGAAATTAATGGAAGCAATACAACATGTGTCTTCTCTATTTGTATATTACTGATTTTATATACCATGATGAACTTTTATTATGGACAGATAATTACTTTTGTATTTTCTCTTTATTTATATACATTGCTTACTGATCACCATTCAGTTAAACTTTTATGTTTAACCTTTTCCTGTTTAAATCCTCCTGCCTGTCTCTATCTCTGTGATTGCGGACACTATGTGCGGCATCAAACCAGTAACAGCATGGACAGAACCACATATTTATAAATTAACTTTAACTCTTTCCTTGCTAAGCAACTCATCATATATTTAACTTCTTATTATCAAGGACTTTTGGTTTATTAATCCACTGAGTAGTTCTTGTTGCTGTTTTATCTTCTTTTACCCGTGGGTTGGTAGAACTTATGCAGCTTTGAGGTTAGTGCGATTGTTTTATAATCCAGACCAGTGTTGCCACTTTTCTTTGACAAAAAACATCCAAAACGGAGTCAAAAAATATCTCAAAACATCTAAATTTGCATGGAAAATATCTAGAAAAAAGATCCAAATGGACAAAGTCACAAATTACATAGCAATTGATATGACTTACCCTATAGAATCATGTCCTCATCTTTATTGAAGTCTGCCTTACAAGATCCACAGGATAAACTTAGCTTGGATGATGAAGTTGAAGCTTCAGATCCAAAATGACTGGTATGCTATATATAGAGAGAGAGAGAGAGCGGTGTCTCACCTTTGAAACTTTTGTTTGTTGATTTAGTTTTTGGCTATACATGGTGTGAAAACTGACTATACTTTTTGTTCTCTTATTGACAGTTTATATTTTTTTTTATTGCCAGGAAAGATAGGATCCTCACAAATTATAACTTATTTTTAACCAAAAATATTTTTTTGTACAGCGACCAAGATCCCAATTTTCCTTGTTGCATATTTTCATGAATTCACACATACTTGTGTGGATTTAGCAAATCCTGTACATGCAGACTTATATAGGAATAGAAAACCCCAGATATTTGTGTGTGTTCTTAATTAGGCTATTGTGCTAAATCGTTACCATGGTAGCACACCTAGATATTGTGTTGTGACTTGATTTGTTTTGTTTCCGTTTGATTGTCCAACCCATTCATAGATAACAGTGACACTTGTCATTTTATTTTTCAGCTAGTATTTTGTTTCACTTTTCTAGTAATTCTTGAGGTTAATTCTATTCTCAATTTTAAATTCATTTTTTTGTATTGATTGACTTGCCAGTTGTACCATTTTGTACCTTGATTTTATCTCTATTTTAAGATAGTTTTCTTGTTTTCCTTTTGAATTGATATTCTTATATTTTATTTATACTTTGATTATATGTCAGCGTATTTGCTATGTCTCGAACGTCAAGCAGCATAAGGAATATTTAAAATAATCATTAAAATTAATATTACATTATTATTTTTAAAAATCAATGTCTATGTGTTAGAGCCTAGACATTTAAAAACAGGTCACAAAATTTCTTGAGACCTCAGAAATGGGATTTTTTTATAGATTAGGCAAACCAAAAAAAATTTAATTGCATGGAGAGGTGTCAGTACACAAACTGATACAAAATCACAGGTTGTGGAGAGGCATGATCGCCAACGCCAGTCAGTAGTTAATGATGTGTTAAAAGGCCTTAAGTAAAACAAAAATAGCAACAGTGTCCGCAATCAAGTATGTTGTGAGAGGCGTCTAAAGAGTTGTACTATAGGTTGACTCCTGCATTTCTTTATAAGCTGCATCCAGAAAATCCAGCCAGATGCGATCGAGTCTAAAAACAGACTTGACGTGAATTCATTGAGGGCTCATGCTCCATTGGGGTTTAAAGGACAGAAGAAAAAATAAGTTGACCAGCTGTTAACTTTAATTTTTACTGCACTTCCTGGCAAGAAAGTCATCAATTTGTGCTGCCATTATTAACTTACATTGTTATCAATAGTCATTTTTTTTTTTTTTCAAATAACAGGTAAACTGTTATCATATCTGTGTTGTGATACTCTTGGAATGGCTCTGTGTATTTATAATGTGCTAGTATTTTGTTTTGTTTTGTTTAATCCTTATTGATATTTCAATAGTAGTCATATCTTATTATGTACATAATGCAGATAGTCAACTTGACATGGTGTGTCATGTAGCCAGTCATTCATTCATTTAGAGTCATAGATAAGGGCTGCCATGTAAACCATCGTACCTTCAGCTTGTCATATAAACCATGATATCCCCAGGTTATCAGGGTCAAAACCAGGTTACTTAAGTGCATGAAGAAGATATTTCATTGTCTTCATATAGTCCATGCTGTATGATATGTGTCATCATATTTGTACACCGTCTTCTGCAAATAATTTCTAACATGGATTTTTGTAAATGCCATGTTACCAAACTAACATCTTTTCATAAAGTCTCCTGCTACCTCTCTTCCTCTCCAGATTTCACTTTATCATGTCTGTCTAATTTTCCCCTTCTCATTACATACCTAAAGGTTTGAGGTTTGAACAACGGATCATCATCAAGGCACACGGGTAGTAACCCATAAGTGGTCTGTTCTTCTTTTAACTCAAGTCTGAGTCCAAAGAAACTCAGCACAGTGCACAGGCTCTGTAGCACCGGCAAAGATCCTTAAATATTTTGGGCAGATTTTTTAACTTCAAATTTTGTCCGGGCAGTGCAGTTTGGTTACTCTTTTCGATTTCCAACTGCCAAGAGATTTTTTCTTGCGCAACAATGCACACGGGCATCCGATCTCACTACTCAGAGACCAGTGGGAATTATTAGAAGTCCAAGTCCACGCTAAAAAATCCCAGCCCTTACCGGGGATTGAACCCGGAACCTCCAGCACTTGAGGCGGCCTGAGACCACACAGTTTCCCATGACATACCTAAAGAATGTCAGGTCCCCATGACATACCTAAAGAATGTCAGGTCCCCATGACATACCTAAAGAATGTCAGGTCCCCATGACATACCTAAAGAATGTCAGGTCCCCATGACATACCTAAAGAATGTCAGGTCCCCATGACATACCTAAAGAATGTCAGATGTCTGCTTCTGATGTGAGAAAAATCAGTTCTCTGTGATAGTCAATTTCTGTCCAAACATCTTCATTACACTTCTTCTTATCTGTTGATGATGTTCTCCTCATTGTTCTTTTAAATAAACCACATGCCTGCAGCTTCCACATAGTTTCTTTTCTTTTTCTTCTTCTTCTTGGTTTGTTCCTGCAGTTACCTCTTGAATATGTTGTTGAGAGTTTGATGTAAGGATCTTCTCTTTGCTCCTTCTGATGCATTGCACAAGTTAGTATGCATTCATTTTCTTGAGATTGTATTAAAAAGTGAACTAAAAATGTGTGGAAATGTCACATACTTTCTCACGTATCTGTTGCTCGCCCATGATTCACTCCCACACACTGAGAGTAAAGTTCTCAAGACCTTTTTTGTATTTGATTTTACAGTTCTTCATTATTTTCAGTCAAATGTGCATCTAATAGTTTGTATATTTTTTGTCTCAAATTTACAATAGGAAAAATTGCCTTGATAAATGTACATATGTTTGAAACCAACAACCATTGCATATTGTTTGATTTGGAGAGGTATCTCAACAGGAACTTATGCAAAGCATTAGAAAGAAAACACAGATGGTGCTTACCTCTTCTCCTAACACCTCAATGAGGTACCTGAAGGAAATGAAGAAGAAATCACAACATATGAGAACATTTGAAGTACTTGTGTTTATCCACACATACTCCTGTTTGCTTACATTAAAATCTCCATTATCATCCGCATGAACCAGTTGCATGAACAGCTGTGACTTTTATCATCATAATATGCAACATTTGTTCATTGGCTGATATATCATTTCTGTTGACATTCTGGCAGTAAGTGTATGCGTGTTCTGCATGTATACATATGTCAGTCATAAGCTAAAGGTGAACATATTTTAGCCATTTATGTGGTCATCTTCTTCTCTTTGTTTTACTTTTTCCTCCATTTCTTCCTCTTCTGTCCCCTTCACTTCTTCTGGTTCTTCTTCTTTCCCCTTTACGTCCTCATTGTCTTCCTCTTCCTGTTTCACTTTTTGTCTTCCTTTTTCATTTATTCTTGATTCTTATGGGTTTTTTTTTTGTTTGTTTGTTTGTTTTGTAAATAACTTTTGTGCAATTTTTCCTGTGACAGGGATCTAATCCAGTGTTTTTCAACATTGTATACCGGCGACTCACCCAGCAGATAACAGAAACAAACACATTTAGCAAGCAGTTTATTTGTTGAATTTGATGTCACAAATTAGAATTTTTCAGCTAGTGTGACATCTGCTGCTTAAAGGTCAGAAAATCTGATATACATTCTTGAGAGTTGTTTCTGTTAGACAGAGCACTGCAGTAGCATCCAATTTGTAACTTTTATGCAGAAGAACAGGATTTTCCATCTGTTTTATTCTCACTCTTGTAGTATGATAACCTTACAGGCTGCAACCCTGGAAAATAAAAATTACCTACCCGATCTTACATGATCGGGGGAATTTTTGGCGGCCCACCTGAACTTTTCTGTGGCCCACTAGAGGGCCGCAGCCCAGCAGTTAAATAAAGCTGATTTAAACCATAACTTATTATATAAGTCAGGTCCTTTGATATTCATTTTGAGAGAGTCAGTTTCTCTCAGGCCTGTGTCTTGTAACCTTTATTTTCATTCACATATACATAGATAGTTTCCCCACAAGCTTGTGTTTTGTAACCTTTATTTTCAGTCACATATACATAGATAGTTTCCCCACAAGCTTGTGTTATGTAAGCTTTATTTTTAGTCAAATTTACTGAGAGAGTTTCCCACAAGCTTGTGTCTTGTAACCTTTATTTTAGTCAAATTTACAGATATATTTTTCCACAAGCTTGTGTCTTGTAACCTTTATTTTCAGTCAGATATACAGAGTTTCCCACAAGCTTGTGTCTTGTAACCATTGTTTTCAGTCAAATGTACAATAGGCAGATAGTTTCCTACAAACCTGTGTCTTGTAACTATTGTCTTTAGTCAAATGTACAGTAGGCAGATAGTTTCCTACAAGCTTGTGTCTTGTAACTATTGTCTTTAGTCAAATGTACAGTAGTCAGATAGTTTCCTACAAGCTTGTGTCTTGTAACCATAAGTTTCAGTCAAATGTACAGTTTTAAACAAAACTTTTTTTTTTAAACCATCATCATCATTTCTTCCACCGTTTTACAGATGTTTGTAAATAATCTTGTCAGTGATGATGATGGTGTTGTCTCAGACAAGGTGATATGCTCACTTGGTTGGCTAAACTGCTGCACTTGTCTTGTAATGGTGTCATGTTGTTATGTTTCTTATAATTGTATTTCCTTCACGTTAACATTGGTTGGTGGCAGTGCAGCAGACACTTTTATCTTTTCTTCGTGTAAATTATTCATATTTGTTTGCTTTTATTGCTGCTGCTGCCACCGGATTATATGTATTATTTTGTTGTTTTAATTTGTATCTTGATCTTCTTTTATGCATTCACCGGCTGTAAACTCTGGCATGGACTTCTGGTTGTTTGTCCAGTTTGTGGACTTTGGTCTTGTTCCAGAACTTTAATTCTGCGTGCACAGATCTGATTTAGTTGTGTGGAGACTGTAGGTCCCTGGCCTCTCGGAAAGATGCCGTCCGACTTTTAAGGAAGCACCCTTAATTAGTCATCTTCCATGACACGCCTGTAAGACGAGGGCAGTAGGTCTACCACTATGCCCTTTCCCCCCACAAAGGGTTAACACAAGGAGTCTTTAACAAGTGAGTTATGTATCCTTTACACAACTTTGCAGAACCAATCCAATCATTTGCTAGCCATTTTTCTGTAGACATCACCTCTGTAGTCTCACACAGCCCACCTTTTGCCACAATACATATTTTAGGCTGCGTTCTGAGTGCAAAAGTAAATTTGTTAAATCTGTATCCATAGGGATTTGAACCCCCGGGTTGGCTGGCAGGCAAGCATGCTAACAACTGTGGCACTACAGCTCCCTGTTTTAAGAGTATTCTGTGACTTAGGGGTGCTGGATTTGCCCTCAGCTATGAGTATTTTGGCAGCAGACTAACTTTCATTGGCCTCAACAGTGGTATAGAGAACTGACCAGTTATAAAGCAGTGGCAAACTACTGAATATTTAATTGTGCAATGAAATCACAAGTGGCCTAACAAATGCTGGAACTGGTTCTGCAGTATCCTTTATAGCAGCGGTTCTCAACCTGTAGGTTGCGACCTTTTTTGTTGGTCAAACGACCCTTTTACTAGAGTCGCTTAAGACCACAGGAAAACACATATTACTGAAGTTCTGAAGTAGCAGCGAAAATATTATTAAAGGGTCAAGTCCTTAGGAAAGTTTAAAAACACTGCATATAGGATTCACAACTAGCTGAAATGTTTTCACATGTTCTGTTGTTTCTAATTCTTATCTACATTTTGTGATGAATGGTGATTGAGGCAGTCCTTTCATGTTTTTCTTTTCTTTGAATATGATTCTCCCAGATTCTAGGGCTTAGTAGAAGACATATTTCTGACGCTAATTATCCTTCGATATTCTCCCACCACAAGTAGAAGAGGTCGTGTCTGACAGCCAGACCCAAAAGTAAATTACAAAATGTTTTTTGTTGTTGACAATTTCTATGTTGATATTGCTTTCAGATTTCGAAATATACATAGTATCACCAGAAATTGTCATGAATTTTAAAACATACATTATTGCAGTTTCAAAGATTTTCTCTTATATCATCTCTTCTCTGCAGTAAATTCATCCTTACGTCATAGATGAGTTTACTTTCAAATAACAACTTAAATTATATAGAAGATTTGTGTGTGATATAATAAACAAAAAAATAGGTTTCCTTTTCAGTAATATTAATGGAAGATTTGATTATTTCACTTCTGTTTTTTTTTTTTTTTAAGTAAATTGAATGCCGAAATTCTTTTTGTTGTTGTTGCTGTTATTGAACATAACAAACAAATAGAAGATGTTTCTTTCAACCAGAAATGGAAGATTTCTTCTAACAAAAAAATAGAAGACATTTTTTGTCAACATTAGAACACCAGAGTTATGTTAGGGTTTTTTTTTAAATAACAATTTTATGTGGAGAAGAAGGAGACATTGGCTCGCTTTAGACTTTCTGATGTATTATATCAAGCCCTAGATGATATCAGCTTCATCTGATTTGGGAGCTGTCACTTTCGTTGTTGGGTGGTGTGGGTTTGTTGTCACTTCCTTTGTTGGGTGGCATGGGTTTGTTGTCACTTTCTTTGTTGGGTGATGTGGAAGTTTGTGACAGATGGTTGTGGTATTGTGAAAAATTATGCAAGTAGGTTGTTATATAATGATGGTAAAGATGGTATCGAAGGGTTGTGATAATTCGTAAAAGGATTGTGGTAAAGATTGTAACATATGGTTATGATAATGTGAAGATTGTAACATACGGGTGTGATAATGTGAGAAGTTTTAATGAGATCAGCTATTGTTGGGGGAAACATGTTTCAATGGTTGATCCACAGTGATGTCATTAAGATGCCCCCCTTTGGTGAAACTGACGTCATTACTCTTGTGACTGTTTTTGAGACCCAATATAGTATTGGTTTTATAATGAATGTCATTGAAAAAGTTGTCAGCTGCACTTTTTGTTGTTATGTTTTCAGGTTATGTTAGCATAGTTTACCTACCACGTTTCCTGTGAAATGTAAAACTTTTAATGTGTTCTTTAAGTAAAAGTTTTAGTTGAATCTACTGCTTGCTAACAAAATGTTGAATGTTGCCCTTTGTGAGTGAGTGAACAGTGCAAAGGCACAAATAGATTATTATGGTCTGAGGAGAAATGCGCTGTGAGAAGTTACGAGGGGATCTGGTCTACGCTGAACACTCAGAGGAAAGGCGAGATGGATGAACAATCAGACTGTTACTGGCACTATTGCAATTGGAACTCTTGGCTTGCTGCCGAAGATGGGGATGCAACGCTTATGGGAGTGTGCCAAGTGCGGTGATGTTGATTCTTAATTCAACATTCTGTATTTGACTTCTCTTTCTTTGCCTTTGCTTTGAACATATTTCACCCCTGTATAAATCTCCTGTTTTAACTTTCCTAAATTTCGTAACATTTCGTGTGTGAAGGGAATAGATTCATCCAGTTTTTTTATCCATGTTTTAAATCAAGAATATATTTCTTGATAAAACAATTTCGGGTGGATGGACAACCTGGTGTGTCAGTGAATCTAGTTTTCCTCACGTTTAAAAAAAAAATATTTTGACCTCTGGAAAGTTGAGAATGAGATTTGTGTATTTTTGGTTTTATGATTTCTCTCATGTTTTTGTATGTTAGAATGTAAACATTACAGCAAGAGCCTTCACAACATCCACTTTATCAGAAAGCAGCTAACTCAGAGGAGCAGCAGCAGCCAATTTATCAACCTGCTTATTACCCCACACCCTAAAATATCCTGGGCAGAAAACCTGTATTATGATCAAGGATAACAAACAATTCCTACATGACTTTCCTTTATTCCTGTTGAATTTAGTTAAGATTTGGTCGAAATAGTTGTATTTTTATGCATCTTTTTTATTTTCCCTTCATCAATCTACTTAGTCATAGTTTGTGTTCTGTTAGTATCCTTCTTGTGCATTGTTCTGTTTGTTTTATCTTGTACATTTTTAATGACACATGCCCAATGTTGCAGTTGACTGTTACATTTCTGTTCTGAGACTCTCTGACAGTTAATCAGCTGCCTGCCTGTCTGTCCTGCTGTACCCATTGTGGACGTTTTACTATCAGTGACTATATTACTGTCATATATGCAATGTGTATATTGATTCTTTTATTGTGTTTGAGAAAATTTGATAAATTTTACACCAAAAAACATCATGTTTTGTGTCCATGGTTGGGAGATACATTTATCTAAATAAATTGTATTGATACAGTTTGTTTGTTTGTTTTGGCAGAGGTTTGCAGGAGAGAGAGAGAAGAAAAATGAGCAGGAAGTGGGTGTTGCATCCTATGTTTGTTTTTGACAAAGTTTAAACAAAACAGCAACAAAAATCAGTCAACACTTAGAGCGTACTACATGAGAACAGCAGGTTGCAAGTCAAGAGGCCAACCAAGAAAGAGATGGTTGAGGGTGTAAAAGAGACACTACAGAAACACACTGTTAACATAAGTTATGCAGCTAGCAAAATACAGGAAACTATATATAACTTCCCTAGGCGATGCTTTGCAGGATATGCTGTAGGACGTAGGACAAAAGAAGAAAAACATAAAAACTTAGACGGCTTGCTAGTTAACAGGAGATAGTGGTACAAAGCACATATCTCTCTCTCTCTCTCTCTCTCTCTCTCTCTCTCTCTCTCTCTCTCTCTCTCTCTCTCTCTCTCTCTCTCTCTCTCTCTCTCTCTCTCTCTCTCTCTCTCTCTCTCTCTCTCTCTCTCTCTCTCTCTCTCTCTCTCTCTCTCTCTCTCTCTCTCTCTCTCTCTCTCTCCCCCTCCCTCCTAAATAAACCACACACAAAAACAAAACAAGGAAAAGTAATTCTCAAAGTAAATAACACTTGATGACAGAGAAGTAAAACTGTATACACCAGAAAGATAGAAAGATGAATAGTCGTAGACCACGAGGGAGACCAAGAAGACGATGGAGAGATAATATCCAGACAGACCTGCAGACACTTTGTGTTACCAGTTGGAAAGAGAAGGCCAACCAGAGAGATGAATGGAGGCCGGTTTTATCTGCAACAATGAACCTCAAGAGTTTGGAATGCTGAAGAAGAAGAAATAACACAGTAAAAATATGCTATCAGAAAATGTTCTACCAAGTAACATCAACAATGAGGCATTGACCATATCCCCAATCAAATACTGATTGGTGGATTAAAAAAAAAAAAACACACTATATATGATTTTTTTTTAAACATTTTCGTGTGGCTCATATAATGTGTAGAGGAAAATTTCCTTTCAATGCAACAATGACCAGTCTTTTACTGTCCAATGTTATCATCTCCCTCTCCCACATGCCATTTCTAGACAGCAGATGGTCATATTTTTCCTGGGCCATAACCTCACTGCAGCAATGAACCTCAAGGTCTAAAAAATGCTGAAGAAAAAGAAGATAGCCCAACCATACTGGTCTATAAAATATAGGTCAAGCTTTATATGCCCAATACGCCTAAAGATGTGGAAAATTGTCCTGTACTTTAGTTGGAATTGTCTGTGGCAAAATGTCAAGCTCTTTGCCATATGCTTTGAAGGTAGTGGGATTATTTCACAGCTGCGTCATTTAGTTCAGGGGTGCATTTTTTTAAATAGAGATCCCTGGGGGTGATCAACGCTTGTTGAGATGTTTATGTTTGTGATTATTCAACGGATCAACATCATGGCACACAGGTGTAACTCATAAGTGCTCCATTCTTCTTCTAACTCAAGCCTGAGTCTGAAGAAGCTCAGCACATTGCACAGAGGATCCTTAATTCAAATTTTGTTAGACTACTCTTTTCTATTTCCAGCTGCAAAGGGATTTTTTTACGTGCACAACAATACACATACATGGGCATCCGGTCTTACTAGCCAGAGACAAGGGAAAATTACTAGATGTCCAAGTAAAAAAATCCCAGCCTTCACCAGGGCTTGAACCCGGGACCTCTAGCACTCGAGGTTGACACCATGCCTTGAGACCACACAGCCACTTTGTTGAGATGTGTAGTCAAGAGACTGACTTTATTGCATGGAGTTTATCCCATATAGGTTGGACTCTCTCCACAGAATGGCTAGCAGCCTGGCGAGAGCATTGCACAAAGCACAAACACCTAGTTACGGCAATGAACCCCACCAGACTGTAAAACTTGCACGCATGAACCAAATAACAGCTGAGAAACGAACCGTGGACCTCTATAGCGCAAAGCAAATAGTTTGACTACTTCGTCACAGAATGTATCTAGTCCACCATCGGGAAGTCTGCTTCTCGGAGCTGCACCTCCAGTCATCACCTTCTGCTGTGGAGCTGACTTTGTATCAGATCTAGAACAGGAGTTGCTAGAAATGATACTGACCATATCACCCCTTCAGTGCCTCAAGAGTATATGAGATTTGCAGCAAATTCTGAAAGTACCATAATAGCATGGAACTGGGGGGTCATACACAGAAAATAGCAAGCTGTTGTGTAGTGGGTATACATTTGTCTTGTGTGCTCAAAGTCCTAGACTGAAACCCACACTGAGCCTCATTTGTTTCTCAAACATGATTGTCTCCCAGGTCGACCCAGCCTAACATGTCTTTTTTTAAACCGTAAAGGATCCTTTTCTATGCCTGCAGGCATATAGGGCTAGACCTATATTTTATAGACCAATCGACACTTGATGGGTGATATGGTCAACATACTGGCCACCTTACTTCGCCAGGCTGGGTTCATTTCTGAAAAAGGTAAAGATCCATTAGGACCTAAACCCCAGGTGAGCATCTAGCCACCACATGATGGCGGCTCCCAGCCTAAAATGGGTACAATGTAAAGTCCTGGAAAGTAAAGGCGGCCTGTGTGATGCTGACCACATCCCCCACCGACTGCTAATGGGTGCATAAAATATAGGTTGATGTGAGGAAAGTTTCCTTCATGTTTTACACAAGATTCTTTACTCCACATTTTTGTGTGTGTGGGGCTTGAATTAGTTATAAAACAAAGATAATGGCAATATACTGGGCTTTTCTTCTCTCCAGGCCATGCCGGCGTGGTGGGTAGTGAACAGGCAGACGGATTGACTGGGCCTGCTGGGTAGTGGAATGATGCCTGACAGGGCGGGTGTGGTCAGGGCCCTTCGGGAGCAAGCCACGGAATTGGTAGAGAAAAAAGATTATGGCCTGGAAAGAATGAGGCACCTGGGTGGAGCCGGAGGGTTTGGCTGGCTCACTACACTCTGAAAAGGGGCAGGACGGATATATAGCTAGATTGTGACCGGTGCCGTCAGTGTTAGAGCTCTGCGCTGGCTGCTGAAGATGAGGATGGAGCACACATGGAAATGTCCCAAGTGCTGTAATGTCAATTCTTGACTCAACTCAACGGGCACATCATGAGGAGAAATGGATGGAAAATTACCAATCCAGAATTGAAATGGCAAACAAATGGATTGAGAATATCGAAGAGCAACCCACAAATGAACATCATTGGGAGAAGCTAAAGGTGCTGGAATAGATTAAATCCATGATTCTGAAAAGATTGCACATGATAGAATGAAAGGGAGTAAAGATTGAAAGCCCTGTATGACACACAGCGGTAAAACAGAATGATGATTTTGGTTTTGGAGAAGATGAATAGGATTAAAACAGTATAACTTGACTCACAACAACATGAAGTACTCATAAGAAAAAGCTTTTTTTTTTTTTTTTTTCAAACAAGTGGAAAATATGGTCAATAAGATTATGTTTATTGCTAGCTATAATGTACATGATTGATCATCTGTTTCAGAGTTGATTGAAAGTACACGAGACAGAAGGTTGTGGATAAAATGACTACAAATGCTACATCTTATTGTTTTACATGGTCACAAAAATTTGTTATCACTATCTCAGACATTCACATTTTTCCCTATCGCAAACTCTTGTGTTGTTCACAGACATTCCTTTTTTTATTTTCCTAATCAAAACCTCATGTGGTTTTAATATCATAAACATTCATTTTTTTTTTCCTCTATCAAAGCTTCATGTTGTTTCAATATCAAAGACGTTCCTCTTTTTTTTTTTTTTCA
Organism: Candidula unifasciata; assembly: GCA_905116865.2. NCBI lineage: Eukaryota > Metazoa > Mollusca > Gastropoda > Stylommatophora > Geomitridae > Candidula > Candidula unifasciata. Next base: position 710,001 of record CAJHNH020000280.1, on the reverse strand, counting down.
ATCAAAACCTCATGTGGTTTCAATGCCACAGACATTCCTTTTTTTTTTCAATGAAAACCTCACATGGTCTCAATATCACAGACATTCCATGAGCCTCTTAGACAAACAAAATTACGTCTGCTGACCAGGTGGCATTGCAGTTTTGCAAGGACACAAAATGAATGACCTCTTGATTGGATGACATGCTTTGCTTTCGTGGATGGCATTTTTTTGTCTGGGCTATAATAAAATCAGTCTCATTATTAAATTGCCGAGCAGCGTACATGCATAATTAATTAATTCATTCATTACATTGCATACATATATTTTTTTAAAATTTACATACTTCCATACTTACAGAAACAAGCATACATGCATACATCTATGATATATACCTACATTATTCACATATACATACATAATTACATAACATTCAGTTTTTTCTTCATAGAAGCAAGACTTATTGCTAAATATCATGTAGAATTGTTCAATAAACATCAACAATTATAATGTTTGATTAGTGTCACAAACAAGATGCTGGCTGCATCAATGATCAAATAATCATAGTTGATTTATAAAGCGCAGACATGACAAGGAGAACTCAATAGGGACCCAAGAAATGGGTCTTCTTATAAGAAATTCCTCTTATCCAGACTAGAAATAAGCATGAAAAAAGTCTGACGCAGAAAAAAGGATGAAAATTTTTTTTTCTTCCAGCTGTGACATGTAAAGAGAACATTGCTCAATGCTCATCCTCGGTTAATTCTCAGTGTCGTCGTCAGCGCGCTGAGGTGCACCACAACAGCAACCATCTATCGGATGGCTAAGCCTAAATGTCCGACAAAACTAGATCATACGGATCAAAATCTGACCATCAAAATTTGCACTGAAATGATAAAGGCCGAATGTCCACACCCAAAGACCCCACTCGCCCGAGTGTTGGGACAAAACTGGTAACGATATGCCTGATTCAGGATGTGAAATTCTGTCGGGCTAATGTACCTATCTGTGTGGTCACAAAAGTCCAAAACCAACGGGCTGCTCCCCACTGACTTCCAGAGGGCGCAGCCCCTGTTGAGCGGGAGGCCTGATACGGTTGTGAGGTTAAGCAGGCATGTGCAGGACGTGACGATTCCTTGGGTGAGCCCAGAACCAGAGCGCCATGTGCCGGCTCTGCATGCATGGAAGCCTCCTTGGATGGCGGGGAATGCCCATGATCTGCCCCTGCCTTCCCTTGAGGGCCAACTGTTCCACAGGGGGCTGCCCCAAAGGGGTACTCCGGGGGCAATACCTGCGGCGAAGGAGACAAGGCGGACACCACACAAATCAGGCAAAGTCTCGACCCACACAAAACAATGGCCACAGTCACCCTAGAAATAGGCCTGACGTCTTCCTTCGAAGTCGGCGTACAGCTGCCCAAGAGGCAGGGAAATGAAAAACGGTTGTACACGCAAAAATCAGGTCCAGGTGAAGGCCAAAAGTCCAAGCGGACGATTAACCGGGACCTTCCACTGGAATTCACAGCCGGTGTTCGATGAAAAAAAAAAAGTATTCGCAGTACACAACATTTAAAATCAGCCATTTGCACATTTCGACTAGCACCTGTCCTCAAAGACTGCCTCAAATACAACATATCAAGGCAAAACTTTTGGTCAAGAGAAACATTGGTGCAAGTCAAACTTTACGGGTCATTGCGTGAATTACAAAAGACAGTGAAGTTCATTCTAGAGACATCATTGCAGATATAGATAATCTATTTCAAGGGAACGAAAGAAGAAGAAGAATAACTTCAATGAATATGTGTTTTCCGATGGTCTTTCTTTAGGGACTCCTGTGAAAGGGTCATTCACCCCAAAACAGGGCGGCGACCCACAGGTTGAGAACCACTGGTGTCTATCAATCATAATTAATTTATATTGTCATGGAACTAATGACACAAGTATTGATGTCATGAGTTGTCACTCCGGGTGTCAAAACCCTAAACAAAGTTTCCACCTATCAATGTCTGTGGTTAATGTAGAGATTCTTCTCCCATCTCATTCCCAAAATTCCATGTATATGGGCACTGTGCTGCAGAGGTCTACTTGCCCTTCCACACTAAGAAACCATGAGGTCATGTGTGAACCATACAGGAAAGGTTTTGCATACCACATAGTGGACAGTTCACACCACACAGGGGACCTTTCACATTACACAGTGGACGATAATCCACACAATATTGTGGATAGTCCAAATCACATTGTGGATAGTCCAAATCACATTGTGGATAGTTCATATCACAGAGCTAAATTGTGGATAGTCCACACCACACAGTGGACTGTCTGTACAAAGTAATGGATAGTCCACATCTCAGAGAGTTTAAACCAGTCTAATCTTTTTAAATTTCCAACTGCCAAGGGATTTTTTATGGGCCAACAATACACACGGGCGTCCGATCTTACTACCCAAAGGCCACGGAATTTATTACTCAAAGTCCACGTGAAAAAATCCCAGCCTTCAGCGGAGCTTCAACCCGGGACACCCAGCACTCGAGGCTGACGCCATGCCTCAAGATACCTTGAGGTTTTCAAAAAATATGTACTGGGTGTCTCATGCAGTGACCATGTGTCCTTTAGTGCTGGGGCTAATGGAAAATTATGACATCAGAATGGCTTTAAAAAGCCATGTGATTCACAATAACCTCCTCCCGCCCTTAAATACTGTTTTAAGTAAAGATATTCATATCCTGACCTAACTGCTGCGAGGCCACAAACACAACCAACAGCATGAACTAAACATGCCAGGTAAGTACCATTTCCAGGGAGCTGGAGTCTACTAGAAATGCCCCATTTGCGGTATTCAAAGGACAAAAGGGTTAAACAGAGATACTTGAACACATTTGTGATATTTATAGAGAAATTTGTACAAATGAATGCTAAGTTTAAAAATTTATATTCAGTGATTGGATTTGAAAATTTGGAATATTTAATTATTGGAATGTATGTTGTAAAATCAATTACCAATGGAATCACCTAATGTTCCCTTATTGGCATAATTTGTTAGGATAAATTGAGTATTTTGATGAGTAAATGTTCCCTTCCTATAAATGCTCATCAGATTTCTTCTTCAACGACCAGGTTGTTAACAAATACCAACACTCCGCTCATTGCTCTTCTTCAATGACCAGGTTGTTAACAAATACCACACTCTGCTCATCGCTCTTTTTCAATGACCAGGTTGTTAACAAATACCAACACTCCGCTCATTGCTCTTCTTCAACGACCAGGTTGTTAACAAATACAAACATTCTGCTCATCGCTCTTCTTCAACGACCAGGTTGTTAACAATTACCAACACTCCGCTCATTGCTCTTCTTCAATGACCAGGTTGTTAACAAATACCACACTCTGCTCATCGCTCTTTTTCAATGACCAGGTTGTTAACAAATACCAACACTCCGCTCATTGCTCTTCTTCAACGACCAGGTTGTTAACAAATACAAACATTCTGCTCATCGCTCTTCTTCAACGACCAGGTTGTTAACAATTACCAACACTCCGCTCATTGCTCTTCTTCAATGACCAGGTTGTTAACAAATACCACACTCCGCTCATCGCTCTTTTTCAACAACCAGGTTGTTAACAAATACCAACACTCCGCTCATTGCTCTTCTTCAACGACCAGGTTGTTAACAAATACAAACATTCTGCTCATCGCTCTTCTTCAACGACCAGGTTGTTAACAAATACCAACACTCCGCTCATTGCTCTTCTTCAATGACCAGGTTGTTAACAAATACCAACACTCCGCTCATCACTCAAAAACAATTATTGCCAGTTAGGATCACAAAGCCATACAGGTTAACATCGACAGCATGACAACATTGTCCTCAACATCACCTGTTAGTATCATCAAGATTTGCCTTTCACTGTACTTTGTTTTTATGTGTATCAAACATTACATAACAATAACTATTGCAAGACTGTCACCACAAAGATATGATGGGGTGTTAGGTCAAGACAAACTGGGGGGCGGCACAACTCAGCAGTCTTGTTATATTGGGGGAGGGGGGTTGGATTTTTAAGTGTGCAATAATAATAGTAATTTTTATTATGTTCTAAATGATAAACAAAAATTCTAATATTTGAAATAATATGAAATGTATAAACAAATACTAAAAATTGGCAGTATACACATGGCTGGAGGGGATTAGCCAGTTCCCTTGCAAATTGTCAGGAAGGGAGGAGCGTGATAAAGGGGCTTAAGCCTTGTATAAGGCTAAACTAAATGGCAAAAAAATTTGCTGAATGGCCAATAAATATAATATATGTGAAATAATATGAAATGTGTAAACAAAGAGAGATAGTCTAAGCACAGGAAAAAACAGCCCCACCCCTGCACATTTTCTGGGAGGGGAGCGGCTCAGCCAGGAGGAGAGAGGGTTGCTCATGGCGCCTGAAACCCAGGTCCTCCCACCGCCCATGGACAAATAAATTTATAAACATATATTAACAAGGGTACAAGTCCATTGGATTAATGCCCAATGCAACAACTTTGAAACTGAGACAGTCGTTAGAATTGTCATGTAGGCAACATTATATTTACAGTGAAAACAGCAACATATGAAGAATCAGATCAGCAATACATCTTTTCTGGAAAAATAAAATGGTTTGAGAAAAATCTGGTCTGAGATTTCTTCTTTTTTTCCCTCAAATTCACCAGCTGTAAACTCTGGCAGGAAGTTCTGGTTGTTGTCAACTTCTAGGCTTCAAACTTGCTCCAGAATTGAGTTTTGTGTGCACATTCGTTTTACAGATTTGGCTTATTCATGGGCAGACTGTTGGTTCCTTGCATCTCAGGCAGATGCACTTTGAAGGAAACTCCTAATTAGTTTACACTTACAACAAGCTTGTTGGGAAGGTAGTGGGTTTGTCCCCCCTCCCCCTTTCCCCAAATAGGGTCCCGGAACTCACATGAGAAGTTTCAGAATTCATTATCATCTTTCTCATTTTTCTTTGACAGTCGCCGTGGTGGAGCTGCTAGACGTTCGTTGCAGATCCAAAGGTCGTGGGGTCGCTCCCTAGCGGAGGTGGACTTTTTTTAAAAATGACCTTGGCTCCCAGGTCAACCCAGCCTTGATTGGGTACTGGGTGCAGTCTCAGGAAGTAAAGGCGGCCAGCATGATGCTGACCACATCACCCATCTTGTGCCGACTGGTCTATAAAAATATAGGTCTAGCCCTATATGCCCTATACGCCTAAAGGCGTGGGAAAAGGTCCTTTGATTTTTTCCTTTACTTTTTTCTACTTATTTTTCTTCTTCTTTAATCTGACACAGAGCATTAGCCCTCAACCAATTCTTCAGTTGCTACTGCTCCCTCCAAGCCTTCCCTATATTATGTATCGAATTCATTCCTCCTATCTAACTGTTCCTCCATGCCTTCCCTATATTATGTATCGAATTCATTCCTCCTATCTAACTGTTCCTCCATGCCTTCCCTATATTATGTATCGAATTCATTCCTCCTATCTAACTGTTCCTCCATGCCTTTCCTATATTATGTATCGAATTCATTCCTCCTATCTAACTGTCCCTCCATGCCTTCCCTATATTATTATCGAATTCATTCCTCCTATCTAACTGTCCCTCCATGCCTTCCCTATATTATGTATCGAATTCATTCCTCCTATCTAACTGTTCCTCCATGCCTTCCCTATATTATGTATCGAATTCATTCCTCCTATCTAACTGTCCCTCCATGCCTTCCCTATATTATGTATCGAATTCATTCCTCCTATCTAACTGTTCCTCCATGCCTTCCCTATATTATGTATCGAATTCATTCCTCCTATCTAACTGTTCCTCCATGCCTTTCCTATATTATGTATCGAATTCATTCCTCCTATCTAACTGTCCCTCCATGCCTTCCCTATATTATGTATCGAATTCATTCCTCCTATCTAACTGTTCCTCCATGCCTTCCCTATATTATGTATCGAATTCATTCCTCCTATCTAACTGTCCCTCCATGCCTTCCCTATATTATGTATCGAATTCATTCCTCCTATCTAACTGTTCCTCCATGCCTTCCCTATATTATGTATCGAATTCATTCCTCCTATCTAACTGTCCCTCCATGCCTTCCCTATATTATGTATCGAATTCATTCCTCCTATCTAACTGTCCCTCCATGCCTTCCCTATATTATGTATCGAATTCATTCCTCCTATCTAACTGTCCCTCCATGCCTTCCCTATATTATGTATCGAATTCATTCCTCCTATCTAACTGTCCCTCCATGCCTTCCCTATATTATGTATCGAATTCATTCCTCCTATCTAACTGTCCCTCCATGCCTTCCCTATATTATGTATCGAATTCATTCCTCCTATCTAACTGTCCCTCCATGCCTTCCCTATATTATGTATCGAATTCATTCCTCCTATCTAACTGTTCCTCCATGCCTTCCCTATATTATGTATCGAATTCATTCCTCCTATCTAACTGTCCCTCCATGCCTTCCCTATATTATGTATCGAATTCATTCCTCCTATCTAACTATTCCTCCATGCCTTCCCTATATTATGTATCGAATTCATTCCTCCCATCTAACTATTCCTCCATGCCTTCCCTATATTATGTATTAAATTCATTCCTCCTATCTAACTGTCCCTCCATGCCTTCCCTATATTATGTATCGAATTCATTCCTCCTATCTAACTGTTCCTCCATGCCTTCCCTATATTATGTATCGAATTCATTCCTCCTATCTAACTGTCCCTCCATGCCTTCCCTATATTATGTATCGAATTCATTCCTCCTATCTAACTGTTCCTCCATGCCTTCCCTATATTATGTATCGAATTCATTCCTCCTATCTAACTGTTCCTCCATGCCTTCCCTATATTATGTATCGAATTCATTCCTCCTATCTAACTGTCCCTCAATGCCTTCCCTATATTATGTATCGAATTCATTCCTCCTATCTAACTGTTCCTCCATGCCTTCCCTATATTATGTATCGAATTCATTCCTCCTATCTAACTGTCCCTCCATGCCTTCCCTATATTATGTATCGAATTCATTCCTCCTATCTAACTGTCCCTCCATGCCTTCCCTATATTATGTATCGAATTCATTCCTCCTATCTAACTGTCCCTCCATGCCTTCCCTATATTATGTATCGAATTCATTCCTCCTATCTAACTGTCCCTCCATGCCTTTCCTATATTATGTATCGAATTCATTCCTCCTATCTAACTGTCCCTCCATGCCTTCCCTATATTATGTATCGAATTCATTCCTCCTATCTAACTGTCCCTCCATGCCTTCCCTATATTATGTATCGAATTCATTCCTCCTATCTAACTGTTCCTCCATGCCTTCCCTATATTATGTATCGAATTCATTCCTCCTATCTAACTGTCCCTCCATGCCTTCCCTATATTATGTATCGAATTCATTCCTCCTATCTAACTATTCCTCCATGCCTTCCCTATATTATGTATCGAATTCATTCCTCCCATCTAACTATTCCTCCATGCCTTCCCTATATTATGTATTAAATTCATTCCTCCTATCTAACTGTCCCTCCATGCCTTCCCTATATTATGTATCGAATTCATTCCTCCTATCTAACTGTTCCTCCATGCCTTCCCTATATTATGTATCGAATTCATTCCTCCTATCTAACTGTCCCTCCATGCCTTCCCTATATTATGTATCGAATTCATTCCTCCTATCTAACTGTTCCTCCATGCCTTCCCTATATTATGTATCGAATTCATTCCTCCTATCTAACTGTTCCTCCATGCCTTCCCTATATTATGCATTTCTGTGTCGAATTCATTCCTCCCGTCTGTTTAAGCCTTTCCTCTATTACTTTTGTTGGGGGTTACAGAAGAAGCATTGTCTAGCTATACTATTACCATGCTTTCTTAATGTTAATTCTAGCAAGAGTGGGTTCCCCTAATCTTTTTCATGTTCATTATTCCACTTTAGCCCTTCTGTTCTGTGCAGGTACCTGTTAATGAATGTCTGTAGTTCATTGGTAACTGATATTACCATGCTTTCCTAATGGGCAACATGTGGTCTCTACAATACTGTCCAGGCTTTGTGCTATGGAGAGGATGAACTTCATTCCTGGCCGTTAATTGGCTAGTCCCACTGGCCACCGCCAAGCATTGTGAGTCTCATGCCTCCTCATAGCATAATATAACACTATCATCTGGAGAGACGGAAAGGTGCCAATCATCATCAATCATTAGCCAGAGTCTTAAAATCCCTAAGCTCAAGAATCCCGCACCCCGTCCTACACCACTATAAAAAATGGTTGTTGTTATCAATCCAGCGGCAAATAAGCTTTCGCCCTCTGACCCAATGCCATGTAGTGGAATTTGCATGTACAAGGTGTTTCACTTGTCTGGTCTCGGAGGGAGTAGCATTCTTCTAGTCTCACTGAGTGTTGGGCACTCAAAGAGATGGTGTTCAACAGTTTTGTAGGGATAGTTACATAGCTGACACTCTGGGGAGTTTTGTGGATGTATTCTGTTTAGATGTCCACTGAGTGAAGTATGTTGCGTTCTAAGTCTGAAGATGGTGGCTTGGTCCCTTCTTGTTAGATGGTTAATGCTGTCATTAGGATCAGGGCCAGACATATGTCTATAAACCTCTCTTCCAGTGTCTCCCATGGCCCATCTGTTCGACCAAGTCTCTTTGTTTATAGCTCTTATAAGTGTTTTTGTTGTCTGAAGGGTTGTCGCTGTAGATGGTTGTTCTTGTGTTGCTCCTTTCTTTGCCAATCTGTCAGCTCTGTCATTACCTGGTGTGCTGGAGTGGCCTTGAATACACAGCATCACTATTCTGATGTTGTATGAGGTAATAAGCTGATCAGCATCCAGGATTATCTTGGCTATGTCAGTTCTGCAGCGTTCACTGCCCTCCAGAGCTTGAAGGGCAGACATTGAATCTGTGAAGATGACAATATTTTGGGCCTTTGAAGGGTAAAACATCCATTACAGTCTTTAGGTGGTATACTGCTGTTTCCAGTGCAATTATTTCAGCTTCATAATTTTCGAAAATTCCCTGCATGCACCAAAAATCTCTTGAAACAACGGATCCATCGGGATAATCTATGTAGATTCCGTAACCTGCTTTAATGGTAGCTTTAAATGCAGATCCATCAGTATAAACATTCTTGGGGGTAAGAATCAATGGTCTTTAGCGATGAGTTTTTAAAGGCGATTGGATCGGACTGTTTGGTTTCTTCATCTACCAACAAATTCATTTAGACTTCTGGAGCTTTAAAGCAAGCATGAGGGGGTTAAAAAAAATGGTAAATAAGAGCAGTGACATTAAAACTGAATTATATATAATTAATCATCGACATAACATCTGACTCTGCCTTTCTTGTCCAGTGTTATCATCTCCCTCTCCCACATATCATTTCTAGACAGCTGTCGGTCATTATTTTCCAGGGCCGTAGCCCCACCACACTGCCCGCTTGTTGGAATGTATACACCACCATACAGTCCCCCATCTGGGAGTCTGCTTGCCGAAGCCGCACCTCCAGCCAACACCTTCTGCTGTGGAGCTGCCTTTGTATCAGATCTGGAATATGAGTTGCTAGAAGTATCTGTCTTAAACATGCGCATAAACTTCGAAGTCAAATTGCTTGAACTTAGCGGCTCTTTGCTCAGACTAGGATTTGAACCCGCATTTTTATCCGCCAAGGTTTTACTTTCACCACCACCACTGTTAGTAACACAACTGTCCTTTAAGAAACTGCTTTTCTCATTAGCGATAGAAAAATCGTGAATCTCCACCATATTGTTTGCCCTTGCTCTGACCTCAAAGTCCTGAGCTGTAAAATCAGGCGGCTGAAAATCGGGTGGACTGGGTGCATCATTACCATGCTGTTCAGAAGCTCTCCGGTTGTTGTCTTCATAGAGGGCAGCACTTAAACTTATGTCTGTTTCAGGGGAAGTCAATCCAGAGTTGAAATTATCTCCCCCTCCATACTGACTCCCACTGTAATCGTCATTATGGCGGACATCATCATCATCAGCAGCAATGTCTTGGGAGAATGGTATAGTCCCGTTCAAGATGTCACGAACCTAGAAATAATAAATACAAAAATATCGTTAGTTACGTATCCTTTACAGGAAGCTGCAGAACCAACCCCAGCAATTTTTGGCTGTTGTGGGTTTTTTTTTTTCTAGGCAACTTTTACGTTCAGTAGTTTGCCACTGCTTCTGAACAGTCACCTCTCTGTAACACTGTTAAAACCAATACTTCCTTACGTCCTTTTTAGGACGTAATTTTTTGTTATTTAAAGCCCCACTCTGGCTTTTGCCAGGGGCCGCAATATAGACAGGCCATCAATATGGCCAATTGTCTGAAGGCGGTTTCTGGGACCTCTCCACGGTGATCCTCATCCGCATGGTGGCACTTTGTGTCATCGGGTGTTTATCGCTTGTGTGATGTCCTGATGGGGTAGAAAGTCAAGTCAAGTCAAGTTAAAACCAATACAAGACAAACTATCCACAGCGGGGATCAAACCCGGCACCCTGGCACTACAAAGCGCGTTCGCAACGCATAAGTCACAGATGCCGACTGGTATATAACGCAGAAATATCACATAATATCCATACTACATAACATATCCGTAAGAATATAACCCTTCTCACTGTTAGCTGCAGGTCCTTTACAGTTTGCAGAACCAACCAGCTTTTTGTGTGTGTGTGGCCATTCATTATTTGTCTAGGCAAATTTACATTCAGTAGTTTGCCACTGCTTTCTTAACAATCATTGTCAATACTGTTGTCGAAATCAACATAAGGCTATCTGCTGCCAAATTGCTTGCAGCTGGAATCGAGTCTGGTATCTGAGAGTTATAATATTGTATATAGTAAAGTAAGTAAAGATCCCTTTTCACGCCTTTAGGCGCATCGGGCATATGGGAAGAGCACCCATTTTTTTACAGACCAATCGGCACTAGGTGGGTAATATGGTCAACATTACGCCGGCCGTCTTTACTTTCCCAGGACAGCCATCCTGGTACCTATTTTAGGCTGAGTCAACCTGCGATGCCCCTTACCACGATAAAAATCTACGCAGCTAGCAGTGGGTTTCTATCACGGTATGTTGGAATTACGAGTCTGACTTGTAAGGCCTAAGCCATGGATGCCGCATAATACCGAATATAATACTGTATATTGGTATTGGTATAATTTCTCTATACCCTGTAAACCCACTTTTGCTGTGGGTGAAATGGGGGAGGGGGTATCATATACTAATAACAGAAGTTGGTTGGTTCAGGATCCTTTGAAAGACAAGAAGTTCTAACTCATGCATTCTCAATCAGTCACCTCAGCTTCAGTCTGATACATTCTCAGTCATCTCAGCTTAGTCTGATACATTCACAACCAGCTTAAGTCTTATACATTCTCAATCAGTCATCTCATCTTAAGTCTGATACATTCTCAATCAGTCATATCAGCTTAGTCTGATACATTCGCAACCAGTCATCTCAGCTTAAGTCTGATACATTCTCAAACAGTCACCTCAGCTTAGTCTGATACATTCTCAATCAGCCACCTCAGCTTAGTCATACATTCTCAACCAGTCATCTCAGCTTAAGTCTGATACATTCTCAATCAGCCACCTCAGCTTAAGTCTGATACATTCTCAACCAGTTATCTCAGCTTAAGACTGATACATTCTCAATCAGCCACCTCAGCTTAGTCTGATACATTCTCAATCAGTCATCTCAGCTTAAGTTTGATACATTCGCAACCAGTCATCTCAGCTTAAGTCTGATACATTCTCAATCAGTCACCTCAGCTTAAGTCTGATACATTCTCAATCAGTCATCTCAGCTTAAGTCTGATACATTCGCAACCAGTCATCTCAGCTTAAGTCTGATACATTCTCAATCAGTCACCTCAGCTTAAGTCTGATACATTCTCAAACAGTCACCTCAGCTTAGTCTGATACATTCTCAATCAGCCACCTCAGCTTAGTCTGATACATTCTCAACCAGTCATCTCAGCTTAAGTCTGATACATTCTCAATCAGCCACCTCAGCTTAAGTCTGATACATTCTCAACCAGTTATCTCAGCTTAAGACTGATACATTCTCAATCAGCCACCTCAGCTTAGTCTGATACATTCTCAATCAGTCATCTCAGCTTAAGTTTGATACATTCGCAACCAGTCATCTCAGCTTAAGTCTGATACATTCTCAATCAGTCACCTCAGCTTAAGTCTGATACATTCTCAATCAGTCATCTCAGCTTAAGTTTGATACATTCGCAACCAGTCATCTCAGCTTAAGTCTGATACATTCTCAATCAGTCACCTCAGCTTCAGTCTGATACATTCTCAATCAGTCACCTCAGCTTAAGTCTGATACATTCTCAATTAGTCACCTCAGCTTAAGTCTGATACATTCTCAATTAGTCATCTCAGCTTCAGTCTGATACATTCTCAATTAGTCATCTCAGCTTAAGTCTGATACATTCTCAATCAATCATCTCAGCTTCAGTCTGATACATTCTCAATTAGTCATCTCAGCTTCAGTCTGATACATTCTCAATTAGTCATCTCAGCTTCAGTCTGATACATTCTCAATTAGTCATCTCAGCTTCAGTCTGATACATTCTCAATTAGTCATCTCAGCTTAAGTCTGATACATTCTCAATTAGTCATCTCAGCTTCAGTCTGATACATTCTCAATCAGTCATCTCAGCTTCAGTCTGATACATTCTCAATCAGTCATCTCAGCTTCAGTCTGATACATTCTCAATTAGTCATCTCAGCTTCAGTCTGATACATTCTCAATTAGTCATCTCAGCTTCAGTCTGATACATTCTCAATTAGTCATCTCAGCTTCAGTCTGATACATTCTCAATTAGTCATCTCAGCTTCAGTCTGATACATTCTCAATTAGTCATCTCAGCTTCAGTCTGATACATTCTCAATTAGTCATCTCAGCTTCAGTCTGATACATTCTCAATTAGTCATCTCAGCTTCAGTCTGATACATTCTCAATTAGTCATCTCAGCTTCAGTCTGATACATTCTCAATAAGTCATCTCAGCTTCAGTCTGATACATTCTCAATCAGTCACCTCAGCTTCAGTCTGATACATTCTCAATTAGTCATCTCAGCTTAGTCTGATACATTCTCAATTAGTCATCTCAGCTTAGTCTGATACATTCTCAATCAGTCATCTCAGCTTCAGTCTGATACATTCTCAATCAGTCATCTCAGCTTCAGTCTGATACATTCTCAATTAGTCATCTCAGCTTCAGTCTGATACATTCTCAATCAGTCATCTCAGCTTCAGTCTGATACATTCTCAATTAGTCATCTCAGCTTCAGTCTGATACATTCTCAATTAGTCATCTCAGCTTCAGTCTGATACATTCTCAATTAGTCATCTCAGCTTCAGTCTGATACATTCTCAATTAGTCATCTCAGCTTCAGTCTGATACATTCTCAATTAGTCATCTCAGCTTCAGTCTGATACATTCTCAATTAGTCATCTCAGCTTCAGTCTGATACATTCTCAATTAGTCACCTCAGCTTCAGTCTGATACATTCTCAATTAGTCACCTCAGCTTCAGTCTGATACATTCTCAATTAGTCATCTCAGCTTCAGTCTGATACATTCTCAATCAGTCATCTCAGCTTCAGTCTGATACATTCTCAATTAGTCATCTCAGCTTCAGTCTGATACATTCTCAATCAGTCATCTCAGCTTCAGTCTGATAGAATTCTCAATTAGTCATATCAGCTTCAGTCTGATACATTCTCAATTAGTCACCTCAGCTTCAGTCTGATACATTCTCAATCAGTCATCTCAGCTTAAGTCTGATACATTCTCAATTAGTCATCTCAGCTTCAGTCTGATACATTCTCAATTAGTCACCTCAGCTTCAGTCTGATACATTCTCAATTAGTCACCTCAGCTTAAGTCTGATACATTCTCAATTAGTCATCTCAGCTTAAGTCTGATACATTCTCAATTAGTCATCTCAGCTTCAGTCTGATACATTCTCAATTAGTCACCTCAGCTTCAGTCTGATACATTCTCAATTAGTCATCTCAGCTTAAGTCTGATACATTCTCAATCAGTCATCTCAGCTTAAGTCTGATACATTCTCAATTAGTCATCTCAGATGTGAAAAAGGTTCACATCTAATGAAATAAGGCTAGAGTAGATAATTGTTTGAAAGACTTCTGCTATTGTGAATTACACATTTTTTTTACTTGTGTACACACAAAAATGTATACCATGATACAAGATTTATACTTGTGTAAAAATATACTGTCATACATAGATTTATCCTAGTGTAGAAAAACCAGTCATACACAGACTCTCTCTCTCTCTCTCTCTCTCTCTCTATATATATATATATATATATATATATATATATATATATATATATATATATATATATATATATATATATATATATATATATATATATATATATATATATATATATATATATATATATATATATATTTTTTTTTTTATATATATATATATAAATTCTGTATATTTACCTATTCTCTCCCTATACACAAACTATGCTGTTATACATATATACCCAACACACACACACACACACACACACACACACATATATATATATATATATATATATATATATATATATATATATATATATATATATATATACTGTTATATATATATATATTTCCTTTCCATACATATAGACATGCTGGTATACATCTTCTTCTGCCTTTCTAGCCCCCAATGGAGCACAGGTCCCCAATCAACTCACGCCAAGTTGTTCTGTCCTTCGCTACTGCATGCAGCTGTCCATTTATCCTCCCCATCTTTTTAACTTCACTCTTTATCTCCCTTTTCCATGTGTTGGTCTTCCTTTATTTCTATGCCCTTGTGGGTTCCACTGCAACACAACGCCAGCGTCTTCTCTCCGCCTCTTGATCCACTGGAACTTGTAGACATGCTTATACAAAAATATACTTTCACTCTCTCAATATTCTATTAAAATTCACTCCTTATGTAAGTAAATATATATTTTCTCCTTATATTAAAAAATATACCATCATACTGACATTTTTCATCTCTGTCATCATCATCATGTGCCTGGCCGACAGGTGTGGGCAATTATACCTCTCCATAATGTGTCATCTGCAACCGTGTGTATCAGTTCACGTGTTGAGACCCTTTCATGCCACGACAAAAGGCTGGCAAGAATCTTCTTGCATTATCTTCCTCTTTCTCTCTTTCCACACATCCTTCTAGTGGTCACAACAACGTTTATATTAATGATTGTGCAATGTATCAACATCACGGCACAACCTATAAGTGCTCCGTTATACTTTCAACTCAAGCCTGGATCTGAAGAATCTCAGTGCAGTGCACGAGCTCCGTAGCACCGGCGAGGATCCTTAACTACTTTGGGTAGATTTTTAACTCCAAATTTAGTCTGGGCAATGCCTCTTTCAAAACACCTTGGTTGCTCTTTTTGGCTGTCAAGGGAATTTTAAGGATCCATCTCTATATAAACATATATTGTCATGCACATATTTTCTCTCTGTATGTGAAAATATGGTCGACCCAGCCTTGAGTGGGTTCCAGATGCAGTCCCAGGAAGTAAAGGTGGCCAGCGTGATGCTGACCACATCACCCATCTTGTGCCGATTGGTCTTTAAAATATAGGTCTAGCCCTATATGCCCTATACGCCTAAGGGCCTGGAAAAGGGTCCTTTACTTTACGTGAAAATATATGATCAAATATAGCAATATGAGATCAAATTTGGCAATATATGATTAAATATAGCAACATATGGTCAAATATAGCAATATATGATCAAATATAGCAACATATGATCAAATATAGCAATATATGATCAAATATAGCAATATATGATCAAATATAGCAATATATTTTCTTCGCACCAAAAAAAAAAATAATGCTATAAAATATACCCTGTCTCTCTACTGTATCAAATATATTGTGATGAAACTGCTCCAATACAGCACAGGGAGCCTGCATTAGTGATATGTAGTTCAGTCACAACTTACCAGTTTAAGACCAGCCAGCGACAACATAATATCTTCATCCACTTTCACATTCTGTCTGGACAAGTCTTGCTGTAGTCGAACTAGGGTATACAAGAATATACATTCAGGTCTAGATGAGGTTAATTCTTTTTGTCAAAGCATTGCACCATGTGCACTCAGCATATGTCTATGTCTATCAACGCAACACATTGTCTGTCCTTCTTCTTCTTCTTTAGTCAATATCTGCTTATGCCGCTAGGCGTCACAGTTTATCATACTATCAGCAGCCGAGCCAGGGCATGCTCAGTCACTTGATATGCAGTGATGTTTTGCAGTCTCAAGGTGTCAGTGACTCCTTCAATCCTTCTTCTTCTCGGTCTTCAACTGCCTCTTGATGTTTCGATTTTTCAGGTTGTACGCTCTTGCTGCTGGCATCGTTGGTTTTCATTCTCATTAGATGGCCAAACCATTTTATTTTTTGTTTCTCAATAAATCTGATGATGGGTGTTGTTCCAACAGTTCTTGTGATCGTGTCGTTTCTTACTCGATCTCTTCTGGTTTTTTTTACAGCCATTCTCAAACATCTTATCTAGCACATGGTTAGTTTTATTTTGTGTTCTTTTGTCAATTTCCAAGTCTGACTTTGGTAACTTAAGATCGGTATAAATTTGCATTTATAATTTGTATTTTATGTCTCCACTGGGATAGCATGGCTTTTGAAATTGGAGCAAGTTGGTACATGACATTGCTGGCTTGTTGGATGCTCATTTTCAATCTCTCTCTCTATTTTACCATTGTGTGTAAAGATGCTTCCCAAGTATTAAATTGTTGCACTTGTTTCAGACTTTGATCTTTGATCTTTATGTCGATGGTTTGTTGCTATCTACTTATTCTCATGACTTCTATTTTTTCAATATTAATCTTCATGTGAAGTTTGAGTCAACTGACATATAAATGGTTTATGTGGTCCTGCAGCTGTTTACTTTCACTGTGGAATATGCATTGATCGGCGTCAAAGAGCAATTCATTGAAATCCTCCTGTCTATCAACATCTGGTAGTATGTCTATTTTATTAATATTGTTCATAAATATTATAAAAAGTAAAGGTAAAAGAATACACCCTTGCTTTACTCCTGATGTTACTGGGAACCAGTCTGTGAGGCCAGCTCTTGTCCTGACGGCGCTTTCACTTTCTCTATAAATAGCTCTTACACAATCTAGCACTGTTTCATCTATACCATACATTGTGTGTTATAATTTTTTTTCTGGGTATGCAAAAGAAATCTGGCCAAATATTTTAAATGCAACATAGTCTATGCTGTGTCTTTGAAAGTCATAGGCTGGTGCCTTTTTAATTGTGATTATTGTGTTTCTACTATGAAACCATCTGGGACTAAAAGACTAAACAGAAAACAAAAGATATTTACTGCCTGCTTTAGCACTTCTAGCCCTGTAGAGTTGCCTGCCACCAAGCTCATTGGCTAGAGCACTGGTCTTGTAAACCAGAAGTTATGAGTTCGATCTTTACTAGGGGTTTGATTTTTTGAGCTTCTCTGTGGTAAAGTGGTCAAGCGGTTTGCCTCGCGCTCTGAACATTAAGGGTTTGTTTCAGGCTGTGTCATTCAGTTCATGAGTGCAATTTGTATGGAGATCCCTGGGGCTTATCGCTGGTTCTACGAAGTTCATGCTTTAGGTGACTCTCTCAGCAGACGACTAGCAGTCTTGCAAAGACAGACTGAGCCATATGGGATAAAATCCCAGCACAATGAAGTCAATCCTTTCAACTTTAACTGGTTAGGGTATGTTGGTTGTGGGTCTGAGAATTTCAGGCCGCATGGCTGGTCACTGTGCCAGTTAGGATTTTTATTTTGTCCCCATTAAAAAAATTGCCATCCCTTACCAGGAATCTAACGTAGTCTCCCCCATAAAAGTGCAACATTCTAACCATTCAGTTTATATGTCATACAAAAAGTATATGTGACTGTATGTGTGTGTATGCATGCATGTGTAGGTGTATATATATGGAATGTGTGTGTGCATATATGTCTATGTATATATGTATGCATGCGGGTGTATATAGGTATGTATGTATATGTATGTAAGTGCATGTATGTCTGTATATGAGTGTGTATATGTATGTATGAGAATGTAAGAGTATGTGTACATGTGTGTGTGTGTGTCTGTGTATGATTGTGTATACATGATGTGTGTATGCATTATTCTATAATGTATATTTTTTAAATTTTAAACAAAACATACATTATTGATAACAGGCAGTGATACTCTGAAAGATGAGTGCTTAGAAGGGCCGAATGTCAGACGGGCCTGTGTGCCCAATTTGTAGCCCTTTGAAAATATAGTTTGTCTGTTCGTTGGTTCATTCAGTGATGAACAGAAATAAGCATAAAACCCAGAGATTCTCCTTACGGAACTCTCAAACAGATCTTATATTTTTAAATTTATCCCTCTGAGGTTTTCAAGTAAGGCATAACAATGAAATATCTAGGTTACACAGTGATATCTTACAGGAGAAAGGAGATAGAAAAAAAAACCATCGTAACTATGGCTGTTGGCCATCATTATATTTTTAAATTTATCCCTCTGAGGTTTTCAAGTAAGGCATAACAATGAAATATCTAGGTTACACAGTGATATCTTACAGGAGAAAGGAGATAGACAAAAAAACCATCGTAACTATGGCTGTTGGCCATCATTAGTTTCCCCAGACGGCCCTTAATTTTGTTTAAATATTTTTTTTTAAATGTCACATCTTGCCAAAAAGCAAATATAAAATTTTGAAAAGTCATAAAATTCAGCAATTAAAATCTTTACAAATCATTAAATTTATACTTCTGACCACAAAATATTTGTATCCTTGTTCGAACTACTTGCCTCATTTTGTGTATCAGAGAAGTGGCAGATATATCCATTTAGTTATCATCCATCTGAGCGAGCAAAGTTTAACCCCACTAGGACCGCATAATGAGTGATTTACACCCGGTGACCTAAAGAGCCACTTTTCAGATGAGAATCCCTAGTACAAAATCTCAGTCTGGATGGCCAGACAACAGGGCAAATCCCATATACCCGTTCAACCTCTAAGGAAGTTATAACTGGGGGTAAACATAATGACTACACCAGCCCAATGTAACCTGCAGTCCTATATGGGTAAATCAGTCAACAGATTATCCTCACTGCACACGGAACCGATCACTCCTTTAGTACTCAGATCCCCTCAGTAAATTCTGCGACATGTAGTGACAGATGACATCAGTTCTGTTGTGGTTTCTTATTCTTTTCTTTGTTCTGCCTACATAGTGCTCTTGTCTGGCCACACCCTTTATAACATGCTATTCCTGCAGTCTGCTCATGGCTGCAGATCGACAGAGCCCACTTAGTTCCTGAAATAAACCAGCTTCTAGAGCATCCAGTATATCAATATCAACCTGGTCCATGGCTGATCAGCTTGCTCATTTCCTTGAACCCTTGCATACCCTGACACGAAAACAAAACTGATCCTTGTCAGTACTGACTGCCTCAGCGGATACGGTAAGGTTTGGTAAGTTGTACCCCACCAGGACATCACACAAGCGATAAACAAATGGTGATACAAAGTGCCACCATGCGGATGAGGATCACCCTTAGAGAGGTCCAAGAAACCCCATTCAGCCGTCAGGCCCTATTTAAGGCCCGGCTATATTTAGGGCCGGCGTCCATGGCTAAGGCGTTGCGAGTCCGACTCGTAATCCAACATACCGCGATTGAAACCCACTGCGGGCTGCGTGGATTTTTATCGTGGTATGGGACGTCGCAGGTAGATCCAGCCTCAAGTGGGTACCAGGATAGCTGTCCTGGGAAAGTAAAGATGGCCAGCGTAATGCTGACCACATTACCCACTGAGTGCCAATTGGTCTGTAAAAATATGGGACGCTCTGCCCATATACCCGATGCGCCTTAGGCGTAATAAGGGATCTTTACTTTTACTTTTACTATATTTAGGGCCCCGGCAAAAGCCACGGTGGGGCTTCAAAATAACTTAAAATTGCAACCCACAAGGGGATGATGATGTATAATATGAGCGGATAAGGAACCCATTTAGTTATAAGCAGTCATCAAACCGCAAGCCATTCCTATTCCTGTCTCTTATGTATAACATGATAACACACATGCAGCAGAGACTTTAAGATCAAAGGCTAATGAAATGGCTCGCACAAAATCAAACAGGACTTTTAAATTCTACAACAATTACACACAAAAATCATACTGATGTGCACATCCAGCTTGCTTGAACAGTATCGGCACATGGAGTTTTTGTTACTTAGCTCCCTTTGTAAACGTGAGACAGAATCCTGGAGTTCTCTTTCCTGAAAAAAAAAAAGGTTTTAAAAACAGAATCAACATAGCAGTGAAGTTGGTGGGCATACTGCTGTTTTCCTCTCCTTTGTTTCAAAACATAAACGATGACCAAAATTAGGTTTTAATAAACATAGTCATATAAGACATGTTCACCCAGAAAAAAACCTTGGTCTTGTGTATACAGTATTACCTCAGTATACATCCTAAATTCATTCCAGATCCTTGGACAGACTAAAGAGGAATTTTATCGAGCAAATTTTCATATAAGAAATAAAGGGAGAATGACTCATCCATAAAAACACTTGTAATTAGATTTACTGAAAAACAAAGGCTGAAATAGTTTGGCCATCTGGTCAGAATAAACCCAGCATCACCATTTACAAGAATGGAAACATCAAGATGCAGAGGAGGAAGGCCAAAAAGAAGATGGATAGATGGAGTTAATAGCTTATTGAAACCCAACAATATCACCATGCAGCAAGCTAATGAGCGTGCACTATCTCAGAAACTGATCATTAGCTGTGCCTGCAGTGTCTAACAGCATTAAGCAGACAGGCAATAGATAGATAGATTAATCTGTTCCAATGGAAAAATCCTATTGTTATTGGCATATCACGCGCTACTTTTAAACTTTTCAACAATATCTCCCCTCCCCTGACCCCCATCTCTCTCTCTCTCTCTCTCTCTTTCTCTCTCTCTCTCTCTCTCTCTCTCTCTCTCTCTCTCTCTCTCTCTCTCTCTCTCTCTCTCTCTCTCTCTCTCTCTCTCTCTCTCTCTCTCTCTCTCTCTCTCTCAATGAGAATATAAAATAGGAATACTATTTTGTTTATTGTTTTGTTTTATAGGTGTTTTTTTTTTAGGTTCCCATGAAAAAATCCTATTGTTATTGGCATATCATGGGCTACTTTTATACTTTTCAACAATATCTCCCCTCCCCGGACCTCTCTCTCTCTTTCTTTCTCTCTCTCTCTCTCTCTCTCTCCCTCCCTCTCTCTCTCTCTCTCTCTCTCTCTCTCTCTCTCTCTCTCTCTCTCTCTCTCTCTCTCTCTCTCTCTCTCTCTCCCTCTCTCTCTCTCTCTCTCTCTCTCTCTTCCTCTCTCTCTCTCTCTCTCTCTCTCTCTCTCTCTCTCTCTCTCTCTCTCTCTCTCTCTCTCTCTCTCTCTCTCTCTCTAAAATAGGAATACTATTTTGTCTATTGTTTTGTTTTATAGGTGTGTGTTTTTTTTAAAGCAATACCATTTTTGTCATCTTCTGCTGGTTTGAGGATTTGCCAGGTAAACTGTTGTAAGTTGAAGGACTGTCATTTGTCCCAACATCATCTAAGAGAAAAACAATATAATTATTAGCATACATTTACGTATGGGCCATGTCTGCTGTAGTCAGTAGAGGAAGAAGTATGGGCAAGACAGAAATAATGAATGCTCTGCTTTCCAGAGACGCTAAGACACAGGAGTCAGAGACGCTGAGACACAGGAGTCAGAGATGATGAGACACAGGAGTCAGAGATGCTGAGACACAGGAGTCAGAGACGCTGAGACACAGGAGTCAGAGACGCTGAGACACAGGAGTCAGAGATGCTAAGACACAGGAGTCAGAGACATTGAGTCACAGGAGTCAGAGACACTGAGACACAGGAGTCAGAGACATTGAGTCACAGGAGTCAAAGATGATGAGTCACAGGAGTCAGAGATGATGAGTCACAGGAGTCAGAGACAATGAGTCACAGGAGTCAGAGATGATGAGACACAGGAGTCAGAGATGATGAGACACAGGAGTCAGAGATGTTGAGTCGCAGGAGTCAGAGACAATGAGTCACAGGAGTCAGAGACAATGAGTCACAGGAGTCAGAGATGATGAGACACAGGATTCAGAGACGATGAGACACAGGAATCAGAGATGATGAGCGGCCTGTTGGAAATGAATCAAATGTATTAAGCAAGGTTTTAAATGAGAACAAGTAGGCAGAAACCAGCTGCGGGGAAGAGAAAGAAAATATGCCAGTCAACTCCTACTGGGTAGGGTGAGCATGGAAACACAGAGATAGCTGCTGCATCCGAGGACAGAGCATGGAGACACAGAGATAGCTGCTGCATCCGAGGACAGAGCATGGAGACACAGAGATAGCTGCTGCATCAGGGGACAGAGAATAGAGACACAGAGATAGCTGCTGTATCCAAGGACAGAGCATGGAGACACAGAGATAACTGCTGTATCCAAGGACAGAGCATGGAGACACAGAGATAGCTGCTGCATCAGGGGACAGAGCATGGAGACACAGAGATATCTGCTGCATCAGGGGACAGAGCATGGAGACACAGAGATAGCTGCTGCATCAGGGGACAGAGAATAGAGACACAGAGATAGCTGCTGTATCCAAGGACAGAGCATGGAGACACAGAGATATCTGCTGCATCAGGGGACAGAGCATGGAGACACAGAGATAGCTGCTGCATCAGGGGACAGAGAATAGAGACACAGAGATAGCTGCTGTATCCAAGGACAGAGCATGGAGACACAGAGATAACTGCTGTATCCAAGGACAGAGCATGGAGACACAGAGATAGCTGCTGCATCAGGGGACAGAGCATGGAGACACAGAGATATCTGCTGCATCAGGGGACAGAGCATGGAGACACAGAGATAGCTGCTGCATCAGGGGACAGAGCATGGAGACACAGAGATATCTGCTGCATCAGGGGACAGAGAATAGAGACACAGAGATAGCTGCTGTATCCAAGGACAGAGCATGGAGACACAGAGATATCTGCTGCATCAGGGGACAGAGCATGGAGACACAGAGATAGCTGCTGCATCAGGGGACAGAGAATAGAGACACAGAGATAGCTGCTGTATCCAAGGACAGAGCATGGAGACACAGAGATATCTGCTGCATCAGGGGACAGAGCATGGAGACACAGAGATAGCTGCTGCATCAGGGGACAGAGAATAGAGACACAGAGATAGCTGCTGTATCCAAGGACAGAGCATGGAGACACAGAGATAACTGCTGTATCCAAGGACAGAGCATGGAGACACAGAGATAGCTGCTGCATCAGGGGACAGAGCATGGAGACACAGAGATATCTGCTGCATCAGGGGACAGAGCATGGAGACACAGAGATAGCTGCTGCATCATGGGACAGAGAATAGAGACACAGAGATAGCTGCTGTATCCAAGGACAGAGCATGGAGACACAGAGATATCTGCTGCATCAGGGGACAGAGCATGGAGACAGAGATATCTGCTGCATCAGGGGACAGAGCATGGAGACACAGAGATAGCTGCTGCATCCGAGGACAGAGCATGGAGACACAGAGATAGCTGCTGCATCAGGGGACAGAGCATGGAGACACAGAGATATCTGCTGCATCAGGAGACAGAGCATGGAGACACAGAGATAGCTGCTGCATCAGGGGACAGAGCATGGAGACACAGAGATAGCTGCTGCATCAGGGGACAGAGCATGGAGACACAGAGATAGCTGCTGCATCCAAGGACAGAGCATGGAGACACAGAGATATCTGCTGCATCAGGGGACAGAGCATGGAGACACAGAGATAGCTGCTGCATCAGGGGACAGAGCATGGAGACACAGAGATATCTGCTGCATCAGGGGACAGAGCATGGAGACACAGAGATATCTGCTGCATCAGGGGACAGAGCATGGAGACACAGAGATAGCTGCTGCATCCAAGGACAGAGCATGGAGACACAGAGATAGCTGCTGCATCAGGGGACAGAGCATGGAGACACAGAGATAGCTGCTGCATCAGGGGACAGAGCATGGAGACACAGAGATAGCTGCTGCATCAGGGGACAGAGCATGGAGACACAGAGATAGCTGCTGCATCCAAGGACAGAGCATGGAGACACAGAGATAGCTGCTGCATCAGGGGACAGAGCATGGAGACACAGAGATATCTGCTGCATCAGGGGACAGAGCATGGAGACACAGAGATAGCTGCTGCATCAGGGGACAGAGCATGGAGACACAGAGATAGCTGCTGCATCCAAGGACAGAGCATGGAGACACAGAGATAGCTGCTGCATCAGGGGACAGAGCATGGAGACACAGAGATAGCTGCTGCATCCAAGGACAGAGCATGGAGACACAGAGATATCTGCTGCATCAGGGGACAGAGCATGGAGACACAGAGATAGCTGCTGCATCGGATGATGGAACACAAATGGGTCGGACCAATGTGCTAAGATGTTGATAAGGATAACAAGTAACTTATTTATGTATAAGAACAATCCTTATAGAAGACTTTAGTAAGGGGTCTCTGTGGTGAAGGAGTCCAGTCATTTGCCTCATGATATAAAGGTAGTGGGTTCGTTTCATGAGTGCAGTTTTTACAGAAATCTATGGTCGGTGGTGCTAAGGAGTTTGTGCTTTGTGCGATGCTCTTGGTAGACAGAGAGACCGAACCATACAGGATAAAACCCAGTGTAACGAAATTGATCATCTCGACTTTACTGTGAGGGCCTATGCTCCACTGTTATGTAGATAAATATTTTTTTTGTTAAGCCTGAGAGGTAAAGAACCAACAGTCTGCACACAAATAAGTCAGATCTGTAAAATGGATGTGCAGCAAATTAAAGTTCTGGAACAAGACCAAAGTCCAGACGTGAATGAACAATGTGTATTTACATATTCTCTCCCTGTTAAAACAAAATAGGCTGTTAAACATATATATATTTCAGGGGAGCTGAGTGGTCTCAAGGTATGTTGTCTGCTTTGAGTGCTGGAGGTCCCGGGTTTAAACCCCAGTGAAGGCTGGGATTTTTTCACGTGGACTTCTGGTAATTTCCCCAGGGTCTCTGGGTAGTAACATCAGACGCCCATGTGTATTGTTGCACACGAAAAAATCCCTTTGGCAGTTGAGAATTGAAAAGAGTAGCCTAATTGCAAAAATTTGGAGTTAAAAATCTAGCCAAAGTATTTCAGGATCCGCGGGTGCAACAGAGTTCGTGCACTGCGCTGAGATTCTTTGGACTCAGGCTTGAGTTAGAAGTAGAACAGAGCACTTATGGGTTACACCCGTTTGCCATGGTGTTGATCCTTCGAATTAACAAACAAACAAATATATATATTTCTATATATCAAAATATCCTGTCATAAACATTTTTTTCTATCCATATATAAAAACATGCTGTTACACATGTTAACTTTCTGCAGGAGTTTACAGCCGGGGAATGCTAAGAAAAGGAGAAGATAAACAGAATGTAGAAGAAGAAGAAGAAGCAGAAGGAGAGGAAGAAGAAGAAGAAGAAGAAGAAGGAGAGGAAGAAGAAGAAGAAGAAGAAGAAGAAGAAGGAGAGGAAGAAGAAGAAGAAGAAGAAGAAGAAGAAGAAAAAGAAGAAGAAGAAGAAGAAGAAGAAGAAGAGGAAGAAGAAGAAGAAGAAGAAGGAGAGGAAGAAGAAGAAGAAGAAGAAGAAGAAGAAGAAGAAGAAGAAGAAGAAGAAGAAGAAGAAGAAGAAGAAGAAGGAGAGGAAGAAGATGAGTTGAGGCTTTCATCTACAAATGGTCAATACCTGGAGTGAGCATGAACATGGCGGAATGATGGATCCCTGGGCTGGATTGGGCACTCCGGAGGTTCGAGTCCTCAAGCTGAGCAAGACTTGAAGCTAGCTGGTTGTGTCTGAACATGGATTCTTCAACGTGGGATAGGCTGACAGTGGATCCTGCTGGATTGTCGACAAAGTCTGTACAGAAAACACAGCACAGTGAAAGTACTGTCCCAAAGTCATGTACAGTAGCTGATGATCATGTCAAAATGATTAACTGATGATACAACACAGCACAGTGAAAGTAGTGTTCCAAAGTCATATACATTTAGCTGATGATCATGTCATAATGATTAACTGATGATATAACACAGCACAGTGAAAGTACTGTCCCAAAGTAATGTACAGTAGCTGATGATCATGTCATAATAATTAACTGATGGTACAACACAGCACAGTGAAAGTAGTGTTCCAAAGTAATGTACAGTAGGTAATGATCATGTCATAATAATTAAATGATGGTACAACACAGCACAGTGAAAGTACTGTTCCAAAGTAATGTACAGTAGCTGATGATTATGTCATAATGATTAACTGATGATACAACACAGCACAGTGAAAGTACTGTCCCAAAGTCATGTACATTTAGCTGATGATTATGTCATAATGATTAACTGATGATACAACACAGCACAGTGAAAGTACTGTCCCAAAGTCATATACATTTAGCTGATGATCATGTCATAATGATTAACTGATGATATAACACAGCACAGTGAAAGTACTGTCCCAAAGTCATGTACAGTAGCTGATGATCATGTCAAAATGATTAACTGATGATACAACACAGCACAGTGAAAGTAGTGTCCCAAAGTCATATACATTTAGCTGATGATCATGTCATAATGATTAACTGATGATATAATACAGCACAGTGAAAGTACTGTCCCAAAGTAATGTACAGTAGCTGATGATTATGTCATAATGATTAACTGATGATACAACACAGCACAGTGAAAGTACTGTTCCAAAGTAATGTACAGTAGCTGATGATTATGTCATAATGATTAACTGATGATACAACACAGCACAGTGAAAGTACTGTCCCAAAGTAATGTACAGTAGCTGATGATCATGTCATAATGATTAACTGATGATACAATATTCTGCAGAATTAAATGATAACAGCTCTTCTTCTTCTTTTTAGCATTCACTATCTGTAAACTTTATGGTTGTTCATCCATACCTGGACCCCGGTTCTAATCCAGAAGCTGAGCTTTGCATGCACATTTGTTTTAGTCTGGCCTTCTTGTATGCAGTCTGTTGGTTCCCTGCCTCTCAGGCAGATGCACTGCAACTTTGACAGAAACACTCCTAATTAGTCCCCTCCAATAAGATGCATGCTGGGGGGGGGGGGGGGGGGGGAACCCTGAGTCTATTCTTTGTTCTCAAAAATGGAGCCATGAGAAAGAATAACTATAAAGAGAACAGGACACACAGAGTGTGTAAAAAAAAAACTTCTTTTTCTTTTCCTCCGGCAGTGTGCACATGAAAAATTGTGAGGTGGCCTGTTCTGTTCAGATGATTCACAAAATCTCTTTTCATAGTTATAACCTGTGATTGTTTTCCAATCTGTTTCTCATTTTCTTTTAATGAGGGTTTTGACTTCTGAAAAAAAAAAAAGAAAAAAAAAAAAACTGTAGCTGGTAGATTTAGTGAAATATACAAATCACACAACTTTCCATTAAATACAAGTAGTTAAAAGGAAGTGTGGGAAAACAGTGCTGTGATTATCTGTGTGCTTACCTGGTGACACGTCAGTCTGAAGGTTCATGGGCACACTTGATGATTTGGGAACCGAAAGTGTTCGAGGACGACTGAATTTCCGGGAGAACGATGAGAATCCCCCGAGCACATTGTTCTGTTTCTTCTGATTCTGCCCATTTGGATACTGAGCTGGAGAATTTAAATAGAATTCACTTTTCTCTCCTGTTTTATTGTTATATCAATACATATTGTCATATTTTCTTTACTACATATTTCTGACTACAAGTAGTTTGACTATGAAGGTTTTGGCAATAACAAAAGCAATGACCTGGCTAGAGAGTCATTTATTTTTCAACTGAATAAATTACCATGCTTACAAAGATTGGGGCAGGATGGATTCCTAGACAATGGTTGGAGTCTGTGAGGAAATATCAGTCAAGAATCAAATATTAGTTTTGGGCCAGGACACTCAGGGTAAGAGGCAATAAACGACTGGATTGGCATGCAAGCTGGGCTATGCTAGGCACAGGAAAAGCATTGTACTGTGCCAACATTCTCCGCACATTTTTAACGTCATTTTCTAGTTCCCTTTTCCACGTATTTGAGGAAGAGGAGGAGGGGGGTCTGCATTTATTCATTTGACACCATGGATTCCAAAGAGTTTCTGTTTCCAGAGTCCTGTCTGTTCATCCACTTTATGGTCTTTAGTTTTGTTCCAGAACTTGAGTTTTGTGTACACATCTTTTTTACAGATCTGGTTTATTTTCACGCAGACTGTTAGTTCCTCGCCTCTCAGGCAGACGCACTCCAAATCAGTTGCCCTTTACAACATGCATTTTAGAAGGGCAGTGGGTCTATTCCCTCCCCCACCCCCTAAATGGGGCTTCGGAACCCAAATGGGGGAACACCATGTGACGACCTACATTTCCTGAAATCTTTGGCACTTCCATCATTGCTGATGTTGTCTGTGCTGCTGCCCATGCTGCTGCTGACACGGATACTGCCCTGGTGGGTGTAGTTGGCCGGCTGTGGGTACACCTGCAGAATCAAGAAGAAAACAATAACTCTTTAAGCTGGCAGATACAAGAAAGCAGCTGCTGAGGATGGGGATAGAGTGCTTATTGAAAGTTCCAAGTGCTTAACTCAGCTTAAGAAAGCAGTACATGGGAACATGTATTTAACTGGAACACATATTTAACTGGACCACGTATTTAACTGGAACACGTATTTAACTGGACCACGTATTTAACTGGAACACGTATTTAACTGGGAGTCACCGTGGCACTGGCGGCCAGACGCCTGCCTGCGGATCAGAAGGTTGTGGGTTCATGTCCTGACAGAGCTGGACTATTTTCTTTTAACAATAACCTTGACTCCCAGCCTTGAGTGGGTACCAGCTGCAGTCCTGGGAAGTAAAGGTGGCTGGCGTGATGCTGACCCCATGACCCACCAAGTGCCGATTGGTCTATAAAAATATAGGTCTAGCCCTATATTCCCGATTAAAGGAGTGGAAAAGGGACCTTTTTTTTCAACGTATTTAACTGGAACATGTATTTAACTGGAACATATATTTAACTGGAACACGTATTTGACTGGAACATGTATTTAACTCTTTTAGCATTAGAAGACAGAAATATCAGTTACAATTAATAAAACAACATTCAGTATTCCTGGAGACATAATAAAAAAAAAATACTGGGTAAATCTGTAAACATAAAATTAAAATACTTGGTAAATCTGTAGGAACTAAATTAAAGTACTTGGTAAAAATGTGGAAACAACATTAAAAACACTCAGCTAAACAAAACAAAATGTGGAAACAAAATTTTAAAACTTGGTAAATCTGTAGAAACAAAATTTTAAAACTTGATAAATCTGAAAAACAAAATTAAAATGATAAATCTGTGGAAACTAAAAGAACTCTTTGAGTCCCAAGAAACGCATCATGCACTAATCGGTTACTACACAGATGTCCAATCAGTGCGTGATGTGTTCCTGTTTTTGACTGACCATTGCCAGTAGAACAACGCAAACCGGCAGTTTTTAACAATACTTCCCATTCTTAGCGTTCAAAGTCGCACAAGGTGACCATATGGGATAGTCTAAAAAAGTGGTTGAAAGCACAATTTAGCATGTTTGTGAGCTTTACCAAGTCACTAAGTGTCTGTGTCTGAAAACAATATGGCCTCCATGCAGACTTCTCCATGCATGCCAACAAGATTGATGACTTCAGAAGCCTCATACTTAAATAAAAGATGTGTTTTTCAGATTTATCCCAGGCTAGAGAAAGAGAGTTACAAAGTAGACTTGTTTCAGTCATTTATAGTCAAACTGATGAAGGATAGCTCTGACTTATACCTCACGCAAAGCCTACAACGATAACAAAGTCGGCGGGTACAGAGAATAAATGTTTGTGAAAAAATCAATTTCGTCAGTGCCAGTTAGGTCTGGTGTAATTCCCTTATTATTTGGGAACATAGACTATAAAATTACGGATGAACTGAGTGCTATATGAAGTTCACTTTTTTTAAAAATACTTTTTTCGAAGGTCATTTTTCTATACAAAAAAAAAAAAAAAAAAGGTGCTCTTTTATGATATTCTAAAAGTTTCTCTTGAACGAGAACTAATGGGCAGACTAGGTTTATATTTTATTTATACAGTACTAAGCGGTTCACGTTCACTTGTGATTCATTTTGGATATATTTTATTGAGTTTTCCTTGAGTGCTATAGTGGTAAAAGGAAAAATTATAATTTATTTTTATTAATTTCTCTAAACATACCATCTGTTTATTTACTAATACATAACTACTAGCACAATTTATTTTTGTAGCAGTATTCTAATATTTAAAAAAATCCCTGGTCACTTTGATGTATAATATGTGTGTGTGTTGCTTGGTAGTTGAATTAACATGGTCTGTTTTAATGTGTAACACTTGTGACATTTCAAAATTACATTACCATCCCTTGGGCCTCCGACGCTAAACCCCCTGGGACTCAAAGAGTTAAAGCACTTGGGAAAAATATGGAAACAAATTTAAAATACTTGGTAAATCTATAGAAACAAGACTAAAACACTTTTTAAGTCTGCAGTAAAAAAAATATTAAAACACTTGGTAAACCTGAATGTTTAAGAAATTAAAACAAGTTATTTACATTTGGTTGACGTATCCACAAAGCTTTGGCCACAAAGTAATGCACGTCAGCAACCGGTGGAAACTTCATGAGGACAGTCAGGCAGACTGTATAATCACTGGTCAACACTGAAACAGAGATTATACCTGTGTAAATGGATTTATCTTGGTTTCTAAAGAATCACACTCTATGTACACTGATATTTTTATTTGTTCTCCACTGATCACACAAAGAGAACATTTACAGATAATTTGTTTCTTCTTCTTCTTTTTTGCATTCGGTTTTGTATGCTCAGATCAGACTATCAGGTGGGTTGCCTCTAAGAACTCGCATGCTAGCTGCAGGTCCTGCATGGTTCCCCATAGCTGGCTCTGCACACTTTGCTCTTGGGGCCAGGTGTCTTTTTGAAGTTGCAGGTAGAGTGGGCAGGTCTGCAGAATGTGCAGAGGTGTTTGTGGTCCTGTTTGACAGGCACACTGTGGGGACTGTACAATCTTTATTTTATGCATGTGGTAGTTGAGCCTGCAGTGTCCTGTTCGTAGACGGAAAATTGTTATATGTTGCTTTCTGTTGAGTCTGCTGATGGGATCTTGTGGATGTTTACTGTTAGTTTGTTCTCTCCACAATCTCTTGTATTTTCCTGTGATAAGTGTTCTGATTTTTAGTAATGACAATAAATGGGCGTGTAGTTTCTCCTTTGTTCCATTTTTTGC
Organism: Candidula unifasciata; assembly: GCA_905116865.2. Lineage (NCBI taxonomy): Eukaryota > Metazoa > Mollusca > Gastropoda > Stylommatophora > Geomitridae > Candidula > Candidula unifasciata. The sequence goes on along the minus strand of CAJHNH020000280.1, from coordinate 678,496 downwards.
AAGTCTGTCTGCTAGCTCATTTCCTGGTATGCCGCAGAGAGCCGGGATCCACTGGAGAACAATTTGATTGTTTTCTATGAGTCTGTTTAGCTGACGGGTCAGTTGTTTGAAGATTAACAATTTAAAAAAGGTGGTTACACTAATAAACAGCATTAAAAGTCTATGGTTAAGCATTAACAAGGAAATCAAAGTTAAAACTGTGATAGCATGCATCTTTCCTGTAGCAACATACAGATGTGAGTCGTGGACTATCTCCAGTCTTTAAAGAAGAAAATATGGGCTTTTGAGCTGAAATGCTATAGAAAGATTTTCAGGATACCATGGACAAAGAAGAAAAGAAATACTGACATTATAAAAGATCTAAACATCAAGGAAGATTGACTAATAAATAGAGCATTGTCTCGGAAGCTGAAATATTTTGGCCATATTAGCAGATTTGAAAAAAATAAAAGCAGAAGGCATGGTACCGGGAAGGAGGGACAGGGGCCGACCAACATGAAGACGGGCACAAGATATACAAGACATAAGTGACTCCGTGGATATGAAAGTGCATGAGGCAGGAGAGCTGGCGAGAGACAGAATTTCTTTCAGGCAGGGCATGATGGGAGCGATGTTCTGCAGGACCTGCTAAAAGATGATGATGATGGTTACACACTTTTCACAGAAAATCACAAACCAACCACATTTGTTGGCTGTTTGTGGTTTCATGAGGCAATTTTCTGTTTAGTAGTTTAACATTGCTATTGTGTGGCCAATGCTCCTACTATTTTCACAATCAATGCAAAGGGGTCGACTGACAAATTGCCTGCAGCTGAATTAAACATGGTACCTCAGAACTGAACTAACCACCTGCAAAATGAGATGTTTAAGAAAGGCCATGAAAAATCTAGATGAGATCATGTGAGAAATGAACAAATTGCAATAATTTTTGGAACATCTAAAATAAAAATCATGGAAAAACAAAGACTGAAATGGTTTACATATGCATGAATGATTCAATGATCACCAATGTGGGGATAAACCAAAAGAAGATGGATTGAAGGAGTCACTGATGTAATTCACTCAGCAACTCATAAAGTTGGTCATGAAACAACCCCCTGAAAAGGACCATCTTGTGGTTGCAGCATGGGAGGGTGCTGAAAAGGACCGACAGGTTCCATATATACTGGTGGGTTAGGGTTAGGGTAAGGATGATATAAATACATACAAAAGTCTCACTGGATATTTGTCACTACTATTACAAATATTTCACTAGATTTACTTACAAATGTCCCGAAGATACAGAAGCATGGCCACAAAGATGTAGTCTACCAGGCCAAATGCAATGCCGTCACCAAAAATTGCATCCCACAACATTAGCAAGTCCTGCATGGGAAATTCTCGGCCAAAGAGCAGCCGCAACCACCGGCTAGTTATTCAATGCAATGTAACAAATGTGTTAACACTTTTACCTAATAGTAAATTAGGGACAGTAGATGAACAGAAATGCAAGTCAACAGACAAATGAACAAGAAAGTCAACAGGGATACAGGCAAACAAGCAAGTGACCACAGACACAGATAGGAAGATTGACACACAGGCACAGAATTTAAGAATAACAGAGTCAGATGGTAATAATATCAACAGACACACAAACACTACAAGGTAATTCACTCACACATGCAAGCCCTCATGCATGCATGCACGCATGTGCCCACATACATACAGACACACAAGGAAAAGCACAAAGTAAAAGACTACAAAGACAAAAAAATAAAAGAAACCTTTTCCACGCCTTCGGGTATACTGGGCATATAGGGTTAGGCCAGAGCTGTGCCGTGCTATGATACAGAGATGCTGCTGCATCAGGCAGCAACGTAAAATGTGTGACATAAGCAGCGAAATCAAATACAATTTGAACTTTTCATCTGACAGAGCGAAGCTATTAGGGGCGTTATTCAAAGACTTGCATCATACTGAGAAAATCTACAACACAGTAGATTTTATAGCACAATCAGCACTTAGTGTGTCATGTGGTAAACACCACGCTGGTCACTTTTACTTCCCAGTACTTTATTTGATACTCATTTAAGGCTGGGTTGACCTTGTAGCCAAGGTAATTTTTTAACAAAGTCCAGCTCCACCAGGATCCGAATCACCCTCGCATCCGTAGGTGAGCATCTAGCTGCTACACGACCGCAGCTCTCCTACAAAGACAGACATGTCCTAAAATGTGGAGCAATCATGTGTCAAATGGAAGATCCAATATATAACATATTTTATACTTGTGTAAGATAAAAGAGCAGCGTCCGTGGCTTAGGCATGGTGAGTCCGACTCGTAATTAAAACATACCGCAACTGAAACCCACTGCTGGCTGCATGGATTTTTATCATGGTATGGGGCGTTGCAGGTCGACCCAGCCTAAAATGAGTGCCAGGGTGGCTGTCCTGGGGAAGTAAAGATGGCTGGCATAATGCTGACCACATTACCCACCTAGTGCCGATTGGTCTGTAGAATATGTCTGATGCGCCTAAGAGGTGAAAAGGGATCTTTAGTTTTGAGAGTCGCAATGGCGTAGCAGCTAGATGCTCGCATGTGGATTGGAAGGTCATGGGTTCGCTCCCTGGCGGAGCTGGACTTTATTCAAAAATGACCTTGACTCCCAGGTCGACCTAGCCTTGAGTGGGTACCGGTTGCAGTCCCGGGAATTAAAGGTGGCGGGCGTGATGCTGACCACATCACCCACCTTGTGCCGATGGGTCTATAAAATATAGGTCTAGCCCTATATTCCCTATATGCCTAAAGGCGTGGAAAATGGTCGTTTTCTTTACTTTTTAAGATAAACGATGTCAAAGACTCAAATGTTATAAACTGTGAGACAACCTTGTGTAAGATAAAAGATGTCGCTCAAATGTTATAAAATGAGAGACAATCTTGAGTTAGATGAAATATCTCAGGCTCAGATGTTATTAACTAAGAGACAATCTTGAGTTAGATGAAAGGTCTCAGACTCAAATGTTATAAACTGAGGCACAACCTTGTGTAAGATGAAAGGTCTCAGACTCAAATGTTATAAACTGAGGCACAATCTTGTGTAAGATGAAAGACCTCAGACTCAAATGTTATAAACTGAGGCACAACCTTGTGTAAGATGAAAGGTCTCGAAGACTTACATGCCATGCATTGATGAGCTCCAGGCTTTTTGTTGACCCAGTCTGCAGTTTCAATGTTTAACTTTTCACAAGTGAATCTAACTATTTGAATGTTTATCTTTTCACAAGTGAATCTAATTATTTGAATGTTTATCTTTTCACAAGTGAATCTAACTATTTGAATGTTAATCTTTTCACAAGTGAATCTAATTATTTGAATGTTTAACTTTTCACAAGTGAATCTAATTCATCAGAGATATCACCCAATTTTTTTTACAAACTCTTAAATATATCTTAAACATATAATTTACAAGAAATTTCTTGAAATTTCAACAAATCTCATATTTTTTTTTTTTTTGGAAATGTGACTGACTGTTACGAACTGAAAAAAAAATCTTTTCAAACAAGAGAAAAAAAGAAAAAAGACAGATGAATGAATGAAATACTAAAAGAAGAAAACAAAAACTACGGTTGATAAACTAAGCAGAAGCTGGAGCCAGTGTATCTTAAACCTGTGTATATCATCAGTTCTCGTTATGCCTAGTGGCACATGAGGCTTCAGAGAGGACTTTCCATGCTTTCCTGTCCTGTGCAATCTTCATTGCAGTTTTCCATGTCAAAGATGCCGCACTCAGATCACTTTCCCTCGTTCGTCTCCATGTTGTTTTTGGGCGCCCCTGTTTTCTCTTTCCCTCTGGTGTCCATATAAACCTGTGTATACAATTCATTCAAATACAGTTATCTTGTTCACCCTTTGCCTTCTGTTTCCATCAAGCACTTGCCAGACATGACTAGATTTTGTAATTATCTTCTAACAAAGTGCCCCCCCCCTTCCCCTCCCCTCCCACCCCCTCCCCAAAAGTATGGATTCGTGCCCCCCTTCCCCTCCCCTCCCACCCCCTCCCCAAAAGTATGGATTCGTGCCCCCCTTCCCCTCCCCTCCCACCCCCTCCCCAAAAGTATGGATTCAGACTCCATATATCTTGAACAGAATCTACAGAAAGTTGATGACAGAACCAGGACTGCTGTTAGTGCTTGATGCATACCTCAAGGTTACTCTATCTTCTTCTATCATCTGTAAGGAAGGAACCAAATGTGATGGACTAACCTTAGTTGGGAGATAGAACATATCTCTAGACAAATACCACGGCTCCACTGTTGTCATCACCTGACAAAACATGGTGCTGAAAAGACAGTATGATGTCATGAATAACAGAAGACTGTGGTAATGAGAAGAAAAAAAGAGTATGATACTATGAACAACAGAAGACTACAGTGCTGAAAAAAATAGTATGATACCATGAACAATAGAAGACTACAGTGTTGAAAAAAAATATATGATACCATGAACAACAGAAGACTATGGTGGTGAAAAAAAGAGAGTATGATACTATGAACAATAGAAAAAAAATAGAAAATAAAAAAATAATATGATATGATAAACAGCAGAAGACTGAAAAAAAAAGAGTACGATACCATGAACAATAGAAGACTACAGTGCTGAAGAAAAAAAAAGTATAAACAAGAGAAGAAAAGAAGAAGAAGATGCAATGGGGGATATTTTCACCCAGTTTAGGATGGTTGGGGGGAAGGCCCAAAGCTGACCTAAAACACCGAGATAGTCCAGATACTTGGATTAAACGAGAATCTGGAGATAGGTGACTAACCACTGGTTATCACGGGGACCACGATGATGCGACCCAAGGTCGCCACGTGAAAAGTAAAGGACCACCACGTGTTGTCACGTGAAAAGAACCCGTGGTATAAGTCAGACTTGACTCTGGTCAAGTTTAGTTTGTGTCGACCTGTTGGAGTGAGAGGACATGCGACTGAAAGTGAGAATGTCTACGTGAGTGATTGTGAAGAAAGGAGACCCTGCCGACGAAGTGTGAAGCCGAGATCAACCATGCCAGTGTGTGAGATGGCCAGAACCTCAAAGTGACTCCATGGGAGCCAACTTTGGTCAGTGAATGCTTAAAGAAGACTGTTCGTTGAAGGCTGCGTGAGTTTGGGTACGAGAGCTGTTCACTAGGACACCGACAGGACATTCTGTTTTGTAAGTGTAAATACGTCAATAAATTCATGTCTCGTAAGCACACATCGGTGTCGGCTTGTGCCAGTTGTGTAACGTGGAGCGTGTGAGAAGATCATCCACCACACACGCATGAACACTGCCTAGACAACGAGAAGAACCACACACCACTTATTACAAAGAAGTAATCACTACTATACAGCAAGAGGGTAATGGAAAAGTACAACAGTTAATCATACTCATTGTGTTGTGGTTTATGGCTAGGCTGTGATATTTGTACCTTTCAATCAAACACATTCAATATCAGCAAACCCTTCATTAATCACCGTTTAGGACATGCTAATTAAGAAGCATTAGGAATTAATCAAGTAACAGAAAGTGTATTGATCAGAATTTACAGAAAGAAGTAGAAAGATAATAGAACACACTAGACAACATAAAAATCTAAAGCTATAGTTACCGTGCCGGGAAATGAGCCTGTCACCTCCAGACAGCGTCCCTTAGGTGGGTGCCTAGTTGACCATGTTCTTAGTGCACTTGAATCCATGGTGAGGCGCAGACGCCGTCTGGAGGTGACAGGTTCAATTCCTAGCATGATAACTATAGCTTTCGATTTTTATGTTGTCTAGTGTTTTCTTCTATCTTTCTACTTCTTTCTATGAGTGCCGATCAATACACTTTCTGCTACTGGATTAATTCATAATATTTAACGGCCTCAAAGGTTCCCCCTCTGTTTATTTATAATTAAGAAGCAGTGGGTCTGTTCATTTTTTCCCCCCGAAAATGTGGTCTCAGAACCAAACATGGAGTCTAGTATTCCCAAGATGTTAACATTCACTATGGAGCATGCTAACATTTACAAACACTCGACCAGATTCTTTTTTTTTGTGTGTGTGTTTTTTGTTCTACTGCTTACGCTGTAAAGCAGGGCTATTCAACTGGTGGGTCCGCAGGCCACATCTGGCCTGCAGAGAAAAAGCAAATGGCACGCGGAGGCCTAGCAAGTGGCACACAGATCATTGCCAGTTGTATCACATTAACAATCTTTTTATGCTTGGGGTCACGACTCTGGCCCGTGACAATAACCACTTCCAAAATTGTAGCTCTTTAGTCAACTTGGTTGAATAGCCCTGCTGTAAAGAGTGGCAGAGAGGAGTTAGATGTAGCTGATGTCATATCGCATTTCTGTAGTGTCCCTCTTATTCCCTCTGCCCATCTCTTCCTTGGTCGGCCTCTAGCCTTGTAGCCTGCTGTTCTCAGATAGTACACTCTAGCTGCTGGCTGATTTAGTTCTAGTCTAACCAGATGACCAAACCATTCGATTCTTTGATGTTCTATTAAATAATTTACTGGTTCTTTGCCTAGTATTGTTCTTAGTTCTTTGTTGGCGACTCTGTCTTGTTGTGTGTTTTTCTCTCACTACATTTCTTATACATCGCATCTCACATACAAAAACTCTGGACAGTACACAAAATATCCACTTCAGGACAAGTATATTAAACATCCCTTAACTTACGACTATACTTACTAAGCATCATGTTCTAGAAATGCTGGATCCAAAACTTCCTTCATCACATTCCTGAAACAAAAAATAAGCTACTGAAAATGGATATAGACTTTTTACAAGGTATACTGCATCCATTTTTCTCTAGGGATAAGGTTGAGTCAATCAGTCAGTTATGGTCTCCACTATGAAAGATTGGCTGCAAGGATCTCCAACATTCTCTGTCGGATCCTGGTTGTACACTATCTGAGACTGTTTTTCATTCACTATCTTCTTTTCTCTTATTTGTATTGCTTCTACCTCTTGAATTTCTTACCTTATACTTTTCCATATGAAAAGGTTTTTGATTTTTTTTTAAAGAATGTAATGTTTTTTTTTTGTTTTTTTTCAAAAGAGGTAAATGTAGTACACTATGAGGCAATGCAAGATGATAAGAGATATAATATCCAAGCTGACCTACAAGTACTTGAGTCCTCAAGCGGAAAGAGATAAATGGAGGTGGGTGAACGAATCTCAATGGCTTGGAATGCTGAAGAAGAAGTTACGTCTCTTAACGTGGTCTTAAACACTGTTTGCTGGTATAACAACTGAAATGTTAAATTCAACAGCTGGCATACAGTTGAAAGATTAGATGGAAAAAAATGGTTAAAAAAAAAATTAGCAGTCCTTCTCAAGATAGACGAAAGTCGTAAATTGATTAGGAAAGTTAGACGTAAACAGTTGTTGTTTTCTGTCAGGTCCTGTTCTTGTTTCCCGGCCCATCAACACACTACCTGACCTTTCATTCATACTTTCTCAGACTCTTCTACGTCGTAGGGGTGTCACTTTGTCTTCCTTCTAGCTACATCAGTGCCGATGACGCATGTTCTATACTTTACTATGACACAGTTTTGAACATGCAGAACTGGACCTAACCCAAAACCCCTCACCCACAGCCTCAGCCCAGGTCAGATGAGAGACTCTTCTCAAAGAAAGCAGTACAAGGTGACACCCCGCTGACCTAGATCAGACTCAGCCCAGGTCATATGAGAGACTTTTCTCAAAGAAAGCAGTACAAGGTGACACCCCGCTGACCTAGATCAGACTCAGCCCAGGTCATATGAGAGACTCTTCTCAAAGAAAGCAGTACAAGGTGACACCCCGCTGACCTAGATCAGACTCAGCCCAGGTCATATGAGAGACTTTTCTCAAAGAAAGCAGTACAAGGTGACACCCCGCTGACCTAGATCAGACTCAGCCCAGGTCAGATGAGAGACTTTTCTCAAAGAAAGCAGTACAAGGTGACACCCCGCTGACCTAGATCAGACTGAGAATGTGTGTACGTGGGCCGGGAAACGTTAACAGGGTCCTTTCCTCATTATTACATGCCATGCTGATAAGCAGAGGTGATTATGTTAGGTGCTTATGTTTTGCCAACACACGATCACCAGAATCACAGATCATGTTCTACCTCCTCCAGGTGGGCAAGCCTCCAGGTATTTATCACTCTGCCTTTCTGTTATCTTTTTCCATCAATCATGCCAGTCACCTCCAAGTTCTCAAATCCATTCATTCTCGCACGTCCAAAAATCACAGACTGTCTTCATCGGTGGTTCTCAACCTTTCTGATGCCGTGACCCTTAATACAGTTCCTCATGTTCTAGTGATACCCAACCAAAACATTATTTTCGTTGCTGCTTCATAACTTCAGTGAACATGTGTTTTTCGATGGTCTTAAGCAGCCCCTGTGACCGGGTCATTTGACCCTCCCCCTCTCCCCCCCCCCCCCAAGGGGTCATGACCCACAGGTTGCTAACCACTGGTCTACGTCTAATTTCTCTAATCAGTACAGTTTTCATCTGTCTTGGTGATGACTGCTTGGTTTCTAAGATTGAAGGTCAAAGTCAAGAGGATAGACTTCACAGTGCAGGATTGTATCTTCTGTTTCTATAATCACATGATATTCTTTGCGTTCTTCTTAAAAATCACATCTCCGCTGCCAGTAAATGTTGTTCTCTCTGCTTATCGTCCATGTCTCACATGCATATAACAAGACACGCACTATATGGCATTTGAACACTTTTTTGTTTTTGGTTCTGCAATGAAACTCATACTATGTATTTTTCATGAAATGTAATTCATATTATATGTTTCTGAGGTACACCATACATGACAGACAAATGTATACCTTCGCCAAGAAAAAATATACTTATCTAAATAACGGTAACCGTTCATGTGAAATATATAAATGTAACGTACTTTTATATGTGTGCGTGAGCACATGCAAACATGCATGCACACATAAATATAGGAGCACAGGCATGCACACACACATTAACTAATAAACAGAGTAAATTTCCTGGGAAGTAAAAGAGACTGAAATGGTACTCATTTTAGGCTAGGCTGACCTAGATACCAAATTTTTTTATTTATATCCTTCTTTATAAATAAGGTGGTCTTTACAAATATTTTGTTCACCATTCTTCTAATCTTCTTCTTCTGGGTTCAATATGTTTAAGGGGGTGCCACCTAAGAAAGGTTGATGACCACTAACTACACAAGATGGACTACTGAATTAACTGCATGCAAAAATCCACTTACTCCTCGAGGCATCTAGGTAGCAGAAAATGTATGCAATAAACATATTAATCACAGAATACTAATGGAACAACCAAAACGATTTACAAAAAAACAAAACAAACAATGCTTTCTAATTCTGTAATAATTTTCTGTCTGCTTCTGTGGATTAGGCGTTGCCAACACGCTTCATAATGCCAGGGGGCCTTCTGTAATAATTTTCTGTCTGCTTCTGTGGATTAGGCGTTGCCAATACGCTTCATAATGCCAGGGGGCCGGGTTCAATCCCTGCTGCAGACAGTTTGTCTTGCAATTGTTTCGACCATGGTACCGAGAGCCGACCGTCAAGAAAGCAATGGCAAACTACTGGATGTAAATTTGCCTAGGAAAACCACAACAGCCAGAAAGTGCTGGGGTTGGTTCTGCAATGTCCTGTAAAGGATATGCAACTATTTTTAAATAATTTTTCTACTCTTATTTATTAACCGATATCCATTCAAAACCGTTATTCTAATTTTTAATAAATAAATAGGGTAGTTAAATTATTTATCCATCACATCAACATCACCTTAATTCTTAGATCATAATGCTTTTTTATTATAAGCTTTCGTTAAGTTCAGTTTTGTTTGTTTGTTTGTCTAGTATATGTCTATGCCTATGTGAAGAAAAAAGACACAAACAGACTGTAATATCTTGCTGTATCTCATCAGGTGCTTACATTAAACACAATTAAAAGTAACTGGCTGTTTTACCAGGTAAAGCATACAGTGACACAGATGCCAGGTATTAAATTAGGCAATTTACTGTTTGTCTTCTTTGTTCAAATTTACAAGAGTTAAATATTGCTTTGATATTTGTGTGGGTGATTTTTTTCTTCAGTTAAGGACAAAAATTATCAGAAAAAGTTCCTTGTTAGTGATAGAAACTGTCAGAAACTGCTACCTATATATATATATATATATATTGACTTTAATTCTCAGGAACACAAAGGTATCCGTGATATGGAGGTTACAGCCATCAAATCTAGCCATTCTAGTGACAGAATTTATAAATCTCTTGAGATTCAGATAATTTTTTTCATGGACAGCAAATTGCCTAGGTGACTTAACTTTCAACAGTTTTATCTAATATCTTTGAGTTACACCCATGGCGTTCTCGGGTCAGTATTTATTCTCTGCAGCCATGTGTGTCATTCACTTCACTGGCTGGACAGCAATGTGACTACTATTAGGAATACACCACCTAAGTGATTTTATGTTTGACTGTAAGTTTATGTATTGTGCTGATGAGGGCTCTCTAGCTGCAGCATTCACTTGTCGTTTGTGTTAGTGATAATGTGGAGCTTACTGGTTTCTTTCTTTTATTTTTTTCATTTGCTTGACATCTTTTTACCTTTAAACAGAACATCTTCTTCTTCAGCAATCCAAACTCTTGAGGTTTATTGCTGCAGATATCACCCGCCTCCATTCATCTCTCTGGTTGGCCATCCTAAATCGAGGCTTAGAAATCTGTTTCGTGACGAGATAAAGTTTTACAAAGGTGGGGGCCAATACTTCAACCAGCAACCTGGAGGACCAGGGTGTCTCTCTTTGTCTGTTCTCTACCCTTTGACCTTTCCGGCTTAGAAGGCCCTGCTGGTAGCTACACTACCGCCAGCATAGCTCTCATGGTCATTGAGAAACACAAGCTCCCCCACCACGGTAAGGTAAACAGAACATTATATCTATCAAATTAGGTACAACTGTTCTGATTTAACAACTCTGGTTAGAGACTTACAGTTTGTTGTCCATCTCAGAAGCATGCAGAAAGGCCTGGTGGTCACAATGCAGGACAAAGATCAACGGAGCCAGTAGTTCATGCATCCCCTGCAGAATATTATTTGTAAACTGAGGATTTATTCTATTTGTTATTTATTTAAAATAGTGTAGAATGGTGAGTGAGAGGTGACCATGGAATTTTTAATATGTTTAAATCATCATTAATTATTGACATCATGAGGGCTAATATACTGCAATGGCTGGGACACGTAGAAAGGCAGATAACAGAAAGACAAAAAAAGCATACACAAAAGAAATGATTGGGAATACACCACAAGGCAGAAAAGAAGACAGTGGAGAGAATTTATGCAGATGTACAAATATCTGAAGTCACCGGCTGGAAAGATAAGACTAATCACAGAGATAAATGGTGGCAGGTGATATATGCAGCAATGAACCTCAAGTGCTAAAGATGAAAGAAGAAGAAGAAGAACTTAGAAAACTGAATCACTGATCAAATTGAAAATGAATTATTTATTACCTAAAACAAACAATTCTTCTTCTTCTTTTTCTTCTTCTTCTTTCGTTTGCTTGAAATAGATTACCTATATCTCCAATGTTGTCTCTAGTATGAACTTCCCTGTCTTTTATAATTCACTCAGCGACCCGTAAAGTTTGACTTGCACCGATGTTTCTCTTGGCCAAAAGTTTTGCCTTGATATGTTGTATTTGGGACAGTCTTGGAGTACGTGATGTGTTGTCTCAGGTGCCAATCCACTTGTGCGCATGGCTGATTCATGGATTTTAAATTTTGTGTACATGTGGCTGCAAAGTTGATTGAATTGACAAACACTTCAATAGTACTGGGTTAATAAAAGTTGGAGAAAAAAATAAAACAACAGCAAGTGTGAAAGTAAAACATGACAGTACCTGTCTATATGAAATGTCTGGATTTTCCTTGGCATAAACGAACAGAATGTCCACCATCAAGTTCCTCAGCTGATTGGACTGGAAAAACTCAATCTTTGGATGTCTGCCAGAGAACAGAATAAACATCATACAGTCACCACTGATGACTTAGATAGCTGGAATTTTAAAATGGTATGAACTCTCTCAGTACCTGCACAAGCCACCATAAACCAGTACCTGACAGGCCACAATAAACCAGTACCTGATAAGCCACTATAAACCAGTACCTGACAAGCCACCATAACACTTACTGCTGCTGATTCTTCTTCTTCAGCATGCTCAGCCCTTGAGGTTCGCTGCTGCAGATATCATTTGGCTCCATTCATCTCTGTTACTGGCCTCCTCTTTCCAGTTGGTGAGTCCAAGTGTTTGTAGTCTGTATGTATATTATCTCTTCACCATCTTCTAACATCCTACATCCAACATCCTAAAAGATTTTAATATATCAAGGAAGACCAGCTAGTAAACAGCATCCTATCTCGGAAACTGAGATATTTTTACACTATCAAGTAGGATGGCCAATTTGAAAAAAATAATAGCAGAAGGCATGGTACCAGAAAAGAGGAGCAGAGGCCGACCAGCATGAAGATGGGTACGGAATAAAAGTGACACCCTGGGTAGGAAAGTGCATGAGGCGGGAGAGCTGATGAGAGACCAGTTTTCTCCTCAGGCAACCTTGATGAGAGTGGTGTTCTTCAAAGGACCTGCTACGTGATGACGACCATCTTCTTAGTCAGCCTCATGGTCTACCAACATTTACATAAATGTTGTACACATTCTGAACTTCTTCTATCCCAGTGGTGGTCAACATGTTTAGGTTTACCGGCAACTTTTTGTCAGAAATCACCGGTAGTCTTTTCACAGAGTCCCGCCCGACAGAGGCAGTCAGATAAGAATACTGATGAGACACAGACGGCAATGGGCTATCTTGCAAGGCTTGCCAGTGGACAAGTAAATGGAGGCAGCTCCAGCAGTAAAGTGCAGAAGCCAGGATAGCTGGCTAAGGAATCAAGGAATCGACTTCAGGTGGGCTGTTATGGGAGTGATATTTTGTAAAGGACCTGATGCAAGATGATGGTGAAGCCTAGCCAATAAAGTTTTGCAGTCCCAAAGTACGACCAGGTTATATCCTTATGTGGCTCTGCTTAGAAGTGACACTTCAATACTGATCTTGCACAACCTGCTGGATTCTGAGCTCAGAAAGGGGAAAAGGTGTCTGCAACATGGTCCCCATGGAGATGGTACTTTAGTAGGGGATCAAGAGGAAAGTTTTTAAACCAGCCTCATTTTGACATTTGCAGGTTATTTTTGATGTTCAGTACTTTGTTATGGGGTCAGCAGGAGAGTTTCTAAACCAGCCTCCCTCTGACAGATGCGAGTTATTGTTTAGACTCAACCTGAATGTCAGTGCATCAGACATAGACTGAATGACAGTGCATCAGACACAGACTGAATGTCAGTGCATCAGACATGGACTGAATGTCAGTGCATCAAACACAGACTGAATGTCAGTGCATCAGACAGAGACTGAATGTCAGTGCATCAGACACAGACTGAATGTCAGTGCATCAGACACAGACTGAATGTCAGTGTGTTAGAAACAGACTGAATGTCAGTGTGTTAGACACAGACTGAATATTAGTGCATCAGACATAGACCAAATGTCAGTGTATCAGACATAGAACAAATGTCAGTGCATCAGACATAGACCAAATGTCAGTGCATCAGACATAGACCAAATGTCAGTGCATCAGACATAGACCAAATGTCAGTGCATCAGACATAGACCAAATGTCAGTGCATCAGACATAGACCAAATGTCAGTGCATCAGACATAGACCAAATGTCAGTGCATCAGATATAGACACATGTCAGTGCATCAGACATAGACCAAATGTCAGTGCATCAGACATAGACCAAATGTTAGTGCATCAGATATAGACCAAATGTCAGTGCATCAGACATAGAAGTTAAATCTCATATCTTTCAAACACCAAAATAATCTCTGGTCCAGACAGTTAATATCTGTAACCCTCGTTTTCCTCGTGGGGGTTTCAGGGATCCATTCTGGTGGGGTTGGGGGGGGGGGGGGGGGGGAGGGAGGGATAGACCCACTGTCCCATAATAAGTATGTCACAAAAGGTGACTAATTAAGTCTGCTGAAAGATAAGTTGAGCCAAAATATAGATATCACAGCCTAGCTGTAAATCACAACACAATGTGTCAACTGCCGTTTTAGGAGAAGAAAAGAAGAAGAAGAAGTAATACTAACAGACAACAGTGAGTGTTGGAAAAGGACAACTGGTATCACACATAAACTTGAGATTTTCAAAATAAACATCTAACATGTAAATATTTCAGCCAAACAAGACAAACAAGTAGTGTTAACAGTAGCAGTACATTTAATAAGAGCAGCAGTAGCGCAGCAATGGTCGTGGTGACAGCAATCGCTGCAAAGGTCAATAAAAAATTTAAATAATAAATTTTCAAAATTTCATTTGTGGAAGCATGCATTATAAAACAAACACTGTAGAGCTAATCCTCATGCAGTAGTCTTCCTTTAAATAAACATTAAAAAAAAATGAAAGATGTCATCGACAAAAATGTTAACAAAAGAAACAAGCAATACGATGTAAAGAACTGAACAAGATTATTTTTTTAACCACCAAAAAAAAAAAAAAAATTACTGAAACAAGAAGGACATCATGCGGTATTTGTGTGAGAAAGTGAAGGATCTGAACTACTTTTGTCTTTGGATAAGCTTAGATAGTGAGCTACGGGTTACTACCCGTGTGCCATGATGTTGATCCATTGTTCAAATTTCAAACTTTGAGTTGCAAAACTGCTCATAATCTTTAATCCACAGATGCCAGATGAGTTTCACAGATTTAATAACATGAATTTTTGCCTTACGGATTAGCATCAAGAGGTGAGTTTTTCAAATGTAATAATGTAACTTTTTTTTTGCTTTCAGACTTGCTTGTCTGAGTTCACACTATGTAATATAATAATTGTGTGTGCCTTTTATATGGTTTTGAAGATGAAAGCTTATCCAATGTAATAACATAATTTTTTTTTTTCAATTTCAGATTGGCTTCGTAGTAAAGTGTTGCAAGACAAGTCAGATGTTATCAAGACCTTTGGGAGCGAGTCAACATTGATAGGGCACAAACAGATCATCCCAGCCTGACGAGAATAGTGGGAATGTGGCCAATGAACACGCAGGGAAAAGGACACACAATCAGATTGTCAGAGGTAATGATGAAATTGAAACTTTGCACTAGGTGCTGGTATGAAGCACCAAAGTGAATCTTATCAGAACTATTTTTTGGCCAACACTATGCTATCAGTGCCAAACATGGACACTTACATCCTCCAATGAACTTAAAATTGTGACATCAGAGATGAAATGCCTTAGAAGAGCTGCAGGAGTTTCAAGGAAAGACAGAATATGAAATCATAAAATCAGACGAATGTTAGGAATAAAGCCAGTCTTATAGGTCTTCAAAGAACAAGAAATGAAGTGGATTGGACACCTAACAAGAATGTCCTGGTACTATCTGCCACAGCGAGTCACACTAAAACGTTACAAGGGGTATAAAGCAAGTGGAAGACCTCAGAAAATATGGAGTAATGGCATTAAGAACAGCCTTACAGAAATGAACATAAGTCTTAATAGTGCTCTTGACAGAGCTCATCAACGAATGTTACATCTCCCCCCGACACATCGATGAGGTACAAGATGGAAGAGAATAAGATGAAGAAGAAGCTGATATGAAGCAGTCCTGATCGAGATGGACGAAAGCTGTAAACTAAAAACAATTAGACGCAGACAGTCAATATTCTTTGGACATATTACGAGATGAAATGGACTTCAGAACTTGGCAACAACTGGCAAATTTGATGGAAAGAGATGTTTATTGTTTATGTTTATGTTTATTCATGGGATCAACATCATGGCACACTGGTGCAACCCATAAGTGCTCCGTTCTACTTCTAACTCAAGCCTGGGTATCTTTCCCTAAAGAATCTTAGCGCAGTGCATGAACTCTGTTGCACCGGTGAGGATCCTGAAATACTTTTGGCAGATTTTTAACTCCAAAATTTTGCCCGGGCAGCGCCGTTAGGCTATTCTTTTCAATTTCCAACTGCCAAGGGATATTTTACGTGTGCAAGAATACACACGGGTGTCCGATCTTACTACCTAGAGACCAGGGGACATTACTAGAAGTTCACATCCTAGCCTTCACCGGGGCTTAAACCAGGACCTCCAGCACTTGAGGTGGACACCATACCTCGAGACCACTCAGCCCCCCTTGGAAAGAGAGCAAGAGGAAAGCAAAGAGATAAATACCTGGATGACCTGGCTAGATGAGCAGGAAAAGATAAAAACAGTGAACTGATCCATGATTCTGGTGATCATGTGAGATGGTGAAACATGACAACCTACACATATCCGCATGACACATGATGATGATGATGATGATGATGATGATGAAGATGATGAGTGGCTGGTGAAGACAGCATCAGAGGGCTTATGGGAATAATCCTGAGTGCTATGATGTCAGTTCTTAACTCAACTCAAATAACAGTTATCTAAATGTGACAGAAAACTTAAGTTTTCTGAAGTTACATAGCAAACGAATTTAATGCAACTAAATGAAAATAACCAAAATGTCAAGATTTCATGTTAACAGCAAATTTAAGTATCAAAGCTTTCAAATTTGATGTCTTCAGTAGATTTAAAATAAATAGCAATACCAGCTGAAATCATTCAGCTGCCATTTCAAAAAGTATACAAAATTTGAGAATGTGCTAACATTTGTAGGGCCACATGGCTGCTGCCTACACTATTGATGCTATTTTTGCCCCAACAGAAAAAAAAATTGATTCAATCACTTTTATCATCATTAATCAGCACACCCTTTCCATAACATCGCTCTCGTCATAGTTCGCTAAAAGTTTCTTTCTCCAGCCCTATGTGCTTTAATAGCCAATGCATCTTCAGTGTCTTGTATCTATATTTGCTGAAGTCTGCCTAATTGTCCGGAAACTGTACCCTTCATGGCCCCTCTCTCCAGGACGCCATCACACTACCTCTACATCCCTGTATGGGTTCTAGGGCCCTATTGTAGAGAAAACAAGAACGGACCCACCTACCTACCCAATTGGGAAAAGCATGTCACCTGAGAGGAAAGAAGTCGACGGCATACAAATAAGTGGTAAAACGGAGCATACCCAACACTCAGGTTCGGAACAGAACTGCAGCAGGTATCTCTTATGTCATGTGCCCATCATTGCGCTGGTAGGCTGCTGCCCCTCCTAACATTTTTTGATAAAATGAGTTAATATAAGACTGTCTCATCCTAGTGTGGGTTCCGGAACCACAGTGTGGGGAAAACCAGAACAGACCCACTGCCTCCCCTAAAGCATGTTGTAAAAGTCAACTAATCGGCAGCTTCCTTCTAAGTCATGGAAAGATATAAACCGAACGAGAAGTATATCCTTCGAAGTCAGAGTGCATCTGCCTGAGAGGCAAGGAACCATCAGTCCGCATACAAATGAGTCAGATCTGTAAAACAGATGTGAGCACACTACTCAGGTTCTGGAACAAGACTAAAGTTTGAAGGTGGTGAAACAATTGGAGTTTACAACCTGTGTATGTGAAGAAGAAGAGGAAGAAGGTTGTCTGTAATAGAACACAGCCCGAAAGATTTGTACTGTCTTTAATATATATACTGCCTCTAAGATATATATATACTGTCACTGAGATATATACTGTCACTGAGATATATACTGCCTCTAAGATATATATATACTGTCACTGAGCTACCAAATGAACACATGGTGAGCTGTATGCTACCAAAGGAGCTTGTGTGTGTGTGGAAACAGCAACAATTAATCAAAGTGTGATTCAGTCACATCTGAATAATTACAATAAACCAATCAAGACTTCAAACAAAAAAACCATCAAATTATTATACACAAATATATACACGTGCGTACACACGCGCACGCACGCACACACACACACACACACACACATATATATAATTATTAATAATCAAACCTGACACTGAATTTTTTATCCAAAGCATGACAATAATAAATATGAAGCTAGATTAAAATAAATAAAATATTTCCGTCCCTGAAGAGCAACACCAGAAATATTTCCCACTAACACAACTGTAAAAAAAACAATACCAACGACATCACCAATAAACAACACTGCCAGAAATAACAAAGAAACTCCACAGAGTACCAACAAGGCAACAATGATCACAATACTGACCCCGGATCCTTGGTGTATCTGCTAAATGTCCTGTATCAGAAACAGGAAAGCAACAGCAACTTAACCTTTATCCCAGCGATTTGTTATTTTAACCTGCTCCGTCACAGCTGTTACTTTAGGGGTCTCCATGATGAAGTTAGCAAAACACAACTACAGCAGTAACCTAAATATTGCCCAAGGGATTTGTTATATTAACCTGCTCTGTCACAGTTGTTACTTTAGGTGGTGGTTTATGTGGCAATGTCTATCAAAAACAAGAAGATTAATGCTTTCCCAACCAATTCTTAGTTTAATCTGTTTTGTCACAGTTGTTCCTTTAGGGTGGTTTCTGTGGCAACATCTAACAAAAACAGGACTACAGAGGTAACTTAATCCTTATCCCAGTGGTTTGTTACTTTGCTCTGTCAAAGTTGTTACTTTACAGTCACATTTATAGCAAAGTTTATCAAAAACAGGAAAACATCTGTAATACAAACAGTTGCTTCTGCCATGTGTTTTGAATGTCGTGGAACTACTAATGTGGATTTAGGGCCCCAACTGAGGGTGGGGGAGGGTGGGGGAGGGTGGGGGACGGGGACGGACTCACTGTCACCATAAAAAGCAAGCGGCAAAAGGTGACCAATCAGGGGTTTGCTGAAGTCTCATGTGTGTGGACTGAAAGGTGCAGATATTGCAACCTAGATGTGAACCAGAACACAATGCCCTAACTTCTGTTTTAAGAAGCAGAAGGAGGAGGGGAGGAGGAGGAAGAGGGGGAGGGCAAGAAGGAGGGGAGGGGGAGGAGGAGGAGAAGGAGAAGAAGAAGCAATAGTAGCAGAATAAGTTGAGGAAGAGAGGAAGGAAGAAAAGGAGGAGGAGGTCATGGGTTATGTTTTTAAACTACATTTTTTAGTTCAGGATGGAACTTTTTAAGGGATCCCTGGAGCTCACTGCTGGGACTTTGGAGTTTTGAGTTTTGTGGGCTACCCTCTCAGCAAGTGGCCAACACCTCTGCTTTTGAGGGTCATCATGGCAAAGTGGTTAACTCATTTATCTTACCCTCTGAAGGTCCTGGATTTGTTTAACAGACAGGTTGGTCAGTCCCCTAGTACAGCTTTTACTTAGATCCATTGGGACTGTTGCTGAAGATACAGAGTTTATGCTTTATGTGAGCTTCTAGGAAGGTGACTAGCCATATTGTGGAGAGAAACCAAGCATTATGAGACAGCAACTAGTGACAGAAGTTGGTCTCTCTGCTTTAATTTTAACACTGGACCAAGCCAGGCTAGATCAAACTCAGTACAACGAAGTGCCGTCATTGTTGTGTGCAATATATGGGAAGGGAAGTTCATTATTGAACGTAAAACTTGGTGCGGTGCAGCACACATTGAACGGAATGTGAAGGGAGAGAGAGGGTGAGTAACGGTGGACTCTACGACGCTGTGTAGGAAGCCTGTTCTAATCTGGATGGTTCCAGGCTGGTCCTGCATAACTGTGTTACGCTGGCGGTAGGTGTACGGGCTGTCTGTGAGTGTTGTTACAGTGGTCGCGCCAGCGTGACAGACGCTCGTGTGGTGAGATTATTTAGATCTCAATTACGTATCAGGCCGCAGACGGAAGGTCTGGACAAGTTTCCCAATGTACTGTGCATCAGCCTGTATGATTCTGCTATGGCAGTGTACCCAAGGGATGGGTGTCATAGAGGTAGACACATAATAACGAGTAGTGAGTTTGCACGAGCAGGTAATGTTTGCTCGTAGTTGACCACGGGACAGGGTGGCAGTAGAAGTAGCCCAGAGCGTCCGTAGTGTGTGTTGCCTTGCCAGTAGGAATGACTGTTGCGGTGTAACGTTTTATTCTCGTGATGCCTTTCATTGTTTTGGTGTTGGAATTAGAAATACATTAATTCTGTTTTTTGACGTTCAACATGTATCCGGCGTCCTTTATTGCTGTTGGGCGGGAATGGTGACTTGTTACTGTAACACTATTCAGCATACCATGGATACTTAGCAAGTGTGCGGTGTATCAAGCGAACATTCGCACGCATCAGTCATTTGTAATCAATTTTAATTAAGGCATCAAAAGCAGGACACTATTATTATTCCCACCATTCTTCAAAGTGAATTTGTATTTCTGACCATGAAGGAGCACCATAAAGCTGGGGTATTATTGTTACTTTTATTATTCCCACCATGGATGTACCATCAAGGTGAGATATTATTCCCACCATTCTTCAAAGTGAATTTGTATTTCTGACCATGAAGAAGCATTGAAGAAGCATCATAAATCTATCACGGAATCAAGGCCGAAGCGTTGCAATATCCATAGTACGGAGCCAAAGGGTTTACAATTCATGGTTTCTGGATACTTAAAAAAATGTATGTCGGTGAAAGACCTTTCTTATGCCAGTTGTGTAATAGGCTTATGATACTAGACAGATTTTTGTAGATCAGTTAACACTTGACAGATTATGTGATCAGCATCATACCGGCTGCTTTTGCTTCCCATGACATTACCTGGTACCCATTTAATTTTGAGTAGACCTGAAAGCCGAGGTCATTTAAAAATTTTAAAAAATCTGTTCCTGTGTGGATTCGAACCCAGGACCTTTGGGCTGGCAGAGATACATCTAGCGACTACACCTCAGGGGTTCCCACTTATTTATGTGATTAACTATTTGCCTAGATCTTTCTGGAGGTGCTTCCTCCAGACAAGAGTCTGTTACTTTTATTATTCCTACCATCTTCAATGTGACATTGTTCAAGAGGATGTACCATCAAGCTGAGATATTAGTATTATTCCAACCATTCTTCAATGTGGATTTGTCATTTATGAGATATTATTATGTCTTATTATTATTATTATTATTTTGTTTTGAATTTGTTAGGAAACGGAACAAACTTTTAAGCTTTATTCTAAAATGTGGATATTCACTGCTCTTGTGACTGCAAAAACATGGTAAATGAAGATTCTTTGGGTAAAATTTTGTCTTTGTAAACATAACACTTGCTGAGGGTGTTTTTTCCTACTAATTATAACAGCATTAAACACAAATATATGATCAGATTCAAAATGAACATTCATTCCTCTTTACAAAACTATATACTTCTGTAAGGATTAGAAATATATAACATTCTCAATTGACTTTTTTTTTTCAACACCACCTCTCTGCCATTTTTGTAAAGGGAAATTAATGTGAGCCAAGTCTGTGAAAATTCATGGGCCTGAAAGAGTTAATAAAGCATTGTGAACAAAAAAAAAAAAAACCTGAACTTACGTTCTGATCACATCCTGCTTAATAGTTAGTCTCAGTTCATTGTCTTGGAAAAATTTGTTCCATGGGCTCTGAAATGTAATTGACAGAGGCACATTTAAAAAAAAAAAAAACAATAATAAGACTGTTGAGTGGAACCTGAAGATTGTGTCCATAATGTGACTGTACAATTTAAAAGGTTATATAAAGACTTCAAATTTACACGCAAGTTAAAATACATTAACACCACATAGAGCTTTAAATGTAGAAATGCTACCCACATTACCTCCTCATCTTGAGAAAGTGGGTTGTTCAGAGTTATGTCAACTGAGTCCACTGCCTTCCTTGGGTTAACAATCAGCTGCAAAAGTAAAATGTAACATTACAACTCAATTAAATCTGGCCTAAAAGTTAGTTTCAAAACCATACTGCAGGGAAAAAGACAAAGGCAAGACAGCAAGAGGTAGACAATGATACAAAAGGGAGGACAACATCAAGAGATGAATAAACAGCACTATGAGAGAGAGAGTACCACCAAGACAATAGTAGAAAGTGGTGGAGATCCATTGCAGCCAACCTTAATTGAAGGGACGGTCCCTGATTCGACTGATTGTAAAATAGGAGTTGCAAAGCTTCTACAGAAGTGATTTTCAACCTTTTTATACCCGGGGTCCATCAAAAACAGGGGAAATTGTTTTTCAGCCCATGAGCTGAAGAACACTCTTCAACAGGATAGTGCAAACCAACCCTAACATTTACATTCAGTAGTCTGCCACTGAAAATCTGGCCTAAAAAAAAGCAATGACTGCACAACAGTATCAGATTAGCCGGTTGTGATCTTCTAATGGAAGACTGGCTGCAATGAAGCTCCAGGATGTTATTGCTGGCTGCGTTATTAACTCTTTCAGTCCTAAACAGTTAATACTTTAACTCCTCCTTTTCCAAGCACTTGGTCTTAAAATCAATAAATATTCAATTCTGGAGGAGTTCAGCACAGCAAAGACATTTTCTGGGACAGAAGTAGTAAAACTAATAATTCAGATACAAAGGGTTAACATAAGAACTGTCTGTCCATTCATACCTCAGTTCTTCTTCTTCTGCCTTTCTATCCCCCAATGGAGCATAGGCCCTCAACCAACTCACACCAAGTTGTTCTATATTTTGCTATCGCATGCAACTCTCCCCATGTCCTCCCCAACTTTTTAACTTCATTCCCCAGCTCCCTTCTTCATGTGTTTTTTGTCCTTTCTTTATTCCTATGCCCCTGTGGGTTCCAGTGCAAAGACGTTCTAGTTATATTGTTCTCCGATTTTCTCAATGTGTGTCTTATCCAAAGCCAGCATCTTTCCTTCACCTCTTGGTCTACTGGAGCTTGCTTAGTTCTCTCCCAACGCACTACATTAGTCATTTTATACCTCAGTTAGCATTATAATAATACACATCCTCAATACCAAATCTATCCCAACTGCTGGAATATGTTCTAATTACACCTGCATTTCTAAAAAGTAATCACACTCAGAACAGTTAAAAAGTTAGTTGCATATCCTTTACAGGACGTTGCAGAACCAACCCTAACAGCCCCTGGCTGTTGTGTGGTTTCTCTAGGCAATTTACATCCAGTAGTTTGCCATTGCTTTCTGGACGTTCGGCTTTCTTGATACCACTGTGGAAACCAACGCAAGGCGCATTGCCCGCAGCTGGGATCGAACCTGGCATCCCGGCATTACGAAGCGAAGCGTTCGCATCGACTTAGCCACAGAGCCGACCATCAGAACAGTAAGTGCAATAAATCTAGGGGGGGGGGGGAACACAATATGTCTCAGGAATGCTGACTGTCTTTTCAGACGCAGGTTATCAGTTCTCTTAGTAAATGTTTTTTTGTGTGTGTGGAGACATCTTTATTTTTTGCTTTTATTTGCACGTGGTGTATTTATCATTCTTCAATAAAGTCACAACTCTGCAGCTTCCATATAATTTCTCTCATAGATATATTTTTCTTAATTCTGTTAATCTTGTTCAGTTGTCACATTAACCTGTTATATTCTAACTGTCCTTTTAACTCATCCGGTACCAGACAACAGTTGAATTAACTAGAAATCAACTCATGTTCATTCCTTGAGACATAAAGAGTTAACACCTCTATCACATATGGGTACTGTTTTCATCCTTAAATGAGGAAAAACTGTATAGTAGAGGAAAACAGATGAAGGAAGAGGAGAGGAGAAGAAAAGCTACAACTCAGTGAGATCCAACAAGAGACTCACAAACTCTCTTAGCTCCTCATAATTATTCCTGTTTTGCCGTGTTCTGTCAATCCACTGACTCTTGTCTGAAGGAAGCACCTCCAAAAAGATCTAACCAAACAACAGAAAATAGTTAATCACATAAATAAGTGGGGTCTACTCAGAATTAAATGGGTACCAGGTAATGTCCTGGGAAGCAAAAGCAGCCTGTATGATGCTGATCACATCACCTGTCAAGTGCTAACTGGTCTACAAAAGTATGAGTCTAGCATCATAAGCCTTTTACACAACTGGCGTAAGAAAGGTCTTTCACTGACATACATTTTTTTTAAACCAGAAACCATGAGATGTAAACTCTTTCGCTCAGTACTATGGATACTGTAATCCTTCTGCCTTGATTCCATGATAGATATCATAAATTTGGGAGAAATGTGGCTTTTCTGCCTACCCCTAAGCGTGAACCTGGACCACAAGGAGTTCGTCACCCGGTCGCCACGCAGAGGGTTTTAACCAACTGCGCTAGCAAGCCGGGCCACAGTGGATGCCGCAATAGCATTTTCTCGTCTGCCAGCCATAAAGTCTTGAGTTGGAATCTGCAGTGTGTGGATCTGGGTTGGGGGAGGGGGAAGTGGGGGGAATGGCCTTGGCTTCCAGGTCGACCCGGCCTAAAATAGAACTGCATTTCCTTTACCGAACGTTGCTTTCTTCACGGCAAGCCTGAAAGTCTCTTTCTCAGGCCAATATTCCAGCCCTATGTGCTTTCACAGCCAATGCATAATCAGTGTCTTGTATCACGAAGATCTGCCTCTGTTTTATTTTCTAGAAAGTGCACCCTCCATCACCATTCTCTCCAATCCACCATCACACCTAAAGTTAGTTGTGTATCCTTTACAGGACGTTGCAGAACCAACCCTAACAGCCCCTGGCTGTTGTGTGGTTTCTCTAGGCAAATTTACGTCCAGTAGTTCCATCACACCTAACACAGCCAAAATACCTTTTTTTTAAGAAAGGTTTATGTTTATGAGCCAATTCTCCTCGATGCTAAAATCATGTAGGATGTTGGTGATTCTCTTCTTCTTGGTGTTTGGTATTCTAAGAATTTTTCTGTAACAGTTCAGTCCAGAAGCTTTGATTTTTTCTTCACAGACTAAGAGTTTATGATCCACATGCATAAATTGCCACAGGAGAGATGCATATTCTAAAATTTTTTACTCTAACTTGCTTGCAAGTGTTGTGCCATAGATTCTTTACGCTGTTTAGTCTCTATACTGCTAAAGGGAGTCTTTTCCTTACTTCCTATACTTTTCTTTTGCATACATAAGTTTGAGATTGCACAATAACTAAGCTCCTTAGTTACACAAAACTGTCTGCTCTCTGAGCCAGCTTGGTATGTTCTCAGGAAAGAGAGGCTTCTAAAGTAACTAAGCAGTGCATAAAAATAACATGCAGGTAATGGTAATCCTGTCCGAAGATCTTGGGTTCAAATCCCCAAGTTAGATTTTTTTTAAATGACCATGGCTTCCAGGTTGACCTCGTCTAAAATGGGTATCAGGGAAAAGTCCTGGGAAGTAAAGGTGGATGGCACATGATATTGACCACATGAGCCACCAAGGGCGGATTGGTTTATATAAATAGAAGCCTAGCTTCATATGCCCTATGCACAACTGGTATGCCGGCGTGGTGCTGACCATATCTCCCATCTTGTGCCGATTGGTCTATAAACTTTAAGTCTAGCACAATATTTCTAAAGGCGTGGAAAAGGGTCCTCTACTGTTTTTTTTTTACAACTGGTATGATGAGGGTCCTTTCTTACTTACGTACTAATGGTAATCCTAAGCAGATGACGCAACAGAGTGACGGTTAACCTTCATTTAATCAGTCAGGTGCTGTCTCTTCAGTGATGGCTGGCTGCTATGGATCTACAACTCTCCCCGCCCCCTCTCTCTCTATCTCTTTCTCTCTCTTTATCTCTTTCTCTCTATCTCTTTCTCTCTCTCTCTCTATCTCTTTCTCTCTCCCTCACATCTGTGTGTGTGGTTTCATGTGTGTCTTTGTGCGTGTGTGTCTGTGTGTGTGTGTGTCAGTGTGTGTGTGTATGTGTTTGTGTGTGTGTGTCTGTGTATGTGTCTGTGTATGTGTCTGTATGTGTGTCTATGTGTGTCTGTGTGTGTGGCTTCGTGTGTATCTGCGTGTGTATGTTTGTGTATGTGTGTGTCTGTGTGTGAGTGTCGGTGTGTGTGACTGTGTGCGACTTCTCTCTTGGTCTCCCTTTGCCACTCTTCCCCTCTAACTTTCCTGCCCCACGATTTACTCCTACTTTCCTCTTTTTATGATGTAACCAAATAGTACAGACCAGAAAATTACTTCTAACATACAAAACATCTTAATATACAGATTCCTACCTTCCAGGCAATACTTCGGAACCTACAGCTGCGTAAGTTACCTGCCACAGCTCTTTCCTTTAACGATGGCAACATGTTTGGCTTGTTGAATAGATTCTCCCATTCTAAACTGCAAACAACAATTATTTGGCTCAAAATAACAGCATTTCACAGATTTATTACAATTTTAACTCATTTCCTGCCACAAGGTCATGCCTAATAGGGGACATAACAAGAACATAAAAATCACGAGTTATGTTCTCAATCTCTTTGGGGCATACTGGACGTACAGTGTTGGCTCCGTGTTTCTCACAATCTACAACACTTCAACCATATTAATGCCGCAATAGTTCAGACAGAACAGTAATTGATGGTATGGTTTCTGGAAGAAGCAGGGGACACCCTGACTGTTAAATTTCATGAGACAGGGCAGTCAGTAAGGTCCCAAGTGGCTTTCTGGCATGCCTTGAAGAGAGAGAGATCCTGCAAAGGACCTACTAGATGATGAATTGGCACACAATGGGTGTTGTTAACATCTTCCTGGCCACCTTTACTTTTATGATACAAATCTGTGGCTGCAAACATATTAAACCAAATGAAAAGTAGGACCAGTCAGCTTCATAATGTCACAAACACAAATGATACGTGGATGTTGTGGCTAAAGAGCCTTCATCAGTACATTAAATACACATAAAATCTTTCCCCCCCCCCTTCCCAAAAAAAAGAAAGAAAGCATGAAAATCACCTAACTAATATATCTCTGAGAGAACTCCACATATATGACCACTGCAAATAACTATGAGCCAGAAAAAGCTGTGAACAGCAAGGGTCGTAACTTAAAAATATTAGACAAAGTGTCAAGTCCCCTAAGTGAAGTGGAGGCCTATTTAGATAGATAAGAATTTTGGCTGGGTTAACTGAGCAGGCCCGGTTAATTATAAAAATCTGCCTCAATACAGATTTGAAGCCAAGACGTTTGGACCAGCAGATAAGTGCCTACCCACTGTACCACTGCAGCCCCATTCAATACAAGATTTCTTACAAATAATTTTAACATAAGAACTAGAAATTTACCTATAGGAATGTGACAAGCTGGTCGGTAGTGATACAGGATCATTATTAACAGCCTCCACTCTTCCTGGAAACTTGGGGAAGTGGTACGAAATCTTGTCATCTGTTGGACGTAGAGGTCACAGATCACCACAAATGTTAACAAGGCCAATAATATCAAAAACGCAAGTGATAAGTTAAAACAAAACATTTGACTCCGTGATTTCAAAGCTTGAGTGCATCTGCCAACTGACAAGGAAACAACTGAGTGCACATAAAGTAGCCAGATCTATTAAATGGACGTACATACAAAAGTCTAGTCCTGTAACAAGTACAAAGTTAAGAAATAGACGAGCCCGGCTCTCTAGCGTAGTTGGCTAAACCGGATTGCGCGGTGACCGGGTGACAAACTTTGTGTGGTTCGGGTTCACTCCCAGGGGTAGGCAGAAAAGCCACATTTCTCCCAGATTTACAGTATTTACAATGGAATCAAGGCGGAAAGGTTGTGATATCCATAATACCGAGCCTAAGGGTTAACAACTCATGGCTTCTGGATACTAAAACAAACAAACAAACAAACAAGAAATAGACAAACATCCAGGACTTTCCATTGAAATTCAGGTGTTTACCTCTTTGCCTTCCTCTTGCTTGCTTTCCAGTTGTTACCAAGTTCTTGGTTCTATTCCTTCTTACAATATGTTTAAAAAAATACTGACTGCCTACAACTAATTGTTTTTTTTTAAGTTTCCGACTTTCATTTGTCTCGAAGACGCCTGCTTCATTGGTTTTTCTATCTTTCAATAAAATTCTTTGCATTCTTCTCAGAAACAACATCTGTCATAGCAGAAGAAATAAATCATCAATTCTTCTATTATTGTTATTATTGGGAAAGACTGAGCACTTGTGGACTTGCCATCACAGCAGCTACACTGATTCATTGTAATCTTATCTAAGTACTTGCCTCCTGCGGCAGGACTGCCGACTTCAACAGGATCTGTAGTTTCAACTCTGTTTGTTGTCTCCACATTCTTTCTCCCTTTGGAAGGTTTCAGTTTAGCAAACATATCCATGCTCAGTTCCTCTGAAAAACAGAAAAAGTTATGCTTAACCACCTGAGCGTAATGGGAGATTTGGTAGTTAACCACCTGAGTGTAATGGGAGATCTGGTAGTTAACCACCTGAGTGTAATGGGAGATCTGGTAGTTAACCACCTGAGCATAATGGGAGATCTGGTAGTTAACCACCTGAGTGTAATGGGAGATCTGGCAGTTAACCATCTGAGTGTAATGGAAGATCTGCTAGTTAACCACCTGAGTGTAATGGGAGATCTGGCAGTTAACCACTTGAGTGTAATAAGAGATCTGGTAGTTAACCACCTGAGTGTAATGGGAGATCTGGTAGTTAATCACCTGAGTGTGATGGGAGATCTGGTAGTTAACCACCTGAGTGTAATAAGAGATCTGGCAGTTAACCACTTGAATGTAATTGGGGATCTGGTAGTTAACAGCCTGAGTTGAATGGGAGATCTGACAGTTAACCACCTGAGTTGAATGGAAGATCTGGTAGTTAACCACCTGATTGTAATGGGAGATTTGGTAGTTAACCTCCTAAGTCTAACGGCTTCTCAACAAACAAACAAACAAACACCTCAGGGCTTAGTAGAGTGAACGAGAAAAAGTGGCAGACCATGAAAGACTTGAATACAGAACTTGACTGACTTGACAGGCCTGAGGCATGCAGCCATAAAGTCCATTGTATCTGACCGTCAAAGGTGGAGGGAGCTGATCAGATGGTCGACAGCTACTGGCCAACCAATGACACACAGTGTTAAGGGGCGACGATGAAGGTGAACTGTCCTCTAGTACAGAAAAAAAAAATGAAAGGCGTAATTTCTTTCTAAGACAGGACTCGGCGAAATATGATGGTGGACAACAAACATCAATGCAGCCCCAGCTATGAAATGCGTGAAACGGTGAGAGTGGCGAATAAATTTTTGGCGGGATGGGATAGAGCGAGGTCTTGCAAAGGAATTGCTACATGATGAAGATAAAAGACGCAACGTTGCATCAGCGCCCACACACGCGTTACCCTGTTACTTCATAACTGATTCCCTTGGGCCAGCTATAATCTAGATCAGCGGTTCTCAACCTGTGGGTCGCAACCCTTCTCGGGGTCTTAACGACCATTTCACTGGGGTCGCCTAAGGGTAAACGCGTATTAACTGAAGTTATGAAGTGGCAACGAAAATAATTGGTCATCACAACATGAGGAACTGTATTAAAGGTTGGGAAGCACTGTGCTAGATGATTCCACTATATACGTTGATTCTTGTTATTGTTGTTCGTGATCTACAGATAGAGCCGGCAGTGTTTTTGTTCATCTCTACTCCATAGGCGACGAAACCTTGGGGCTCCCTCCCTCAATTGTATGGATGTGTGTGGGGTGTTTTTTTTTCCTGAAAAAAATGGGGGAGGAGGGTGTCTCAATTATTTGTAGGGAGCAGCGCCCAAAAACCCTTATCATGTGCAGACGTTATCTTTTTAATCATATGTTTATATATTTCAAAAACTACAAATATTTATTTGCAATTCAGAACATTTTCATTATTATTATTGCGCATTTTAACAGGATAAAGCCCCTTAACGCCCTATTTCCCGTAAATGTATAGATGCTGAAATGAACAGTAAAAAGTTTTTTTAAAATTATTATTGCGCAATTAAACAAGGCTTGATGTCTGGTCCGCACTGGGGGGAAATGACGGGAGGGTCTCACTGCCCCCTCCCAATGTTCTTCTCGGTCGTGGCCTGCCTGTTCTACTTCTTTGTTAAGTGAGCGCCCGGATAAGCAAATATGATGAAGAGGGGAGGGAGAGAGATAGAGAGACAAGAGAGACAGAGAGAGAGACGAAAGCTTTCAAAACTAGAGTGCCATGTTGTGTAATGGCATTTCCTCTTGTTACACGAGGTTGGGAAATGACTAACGATTTTGTTGAATCTCGTCTTTTTTTTTTTACCGAGACATGCGCTTTACAGTTATGTTTTGTCTGAGTTATGAGTTAGATTATCTTCACAGCACTCCGGACACACCCATAGGCGCTCAGATTCCCCTCTCAACATATTCATCAGCGTCGTGCGGTTAATAGTACCAGTCCTATGTTGATTAACAAGACTTCGTGTGCGTCCAATGTGCTAATGCTTTGGCTGTGCCGATCTTTACTCCCAATTCTCGTATTCTTAGCAGTGATGTGGACACGTTGCTTCCAAAATCCTCAGAACGTCCTATCTCTCTAAGGGCAATGACAATGTCTGCGCGATTAATGGGCCAGCCATCTTCAATTAATGAAGTGCCTGCCAGTCTATCAGCGCTCTCATTACCAACAACGCCTGCATAACCTGGGACGAATATGATAAGAAACTGTCCGCTCGCGTTTCTGTCAGCATTTAGCTCCGTGGCTACAGCGACGTTCCTCCATTTATCCAGTGTTAACTCTGGTACCCATTTCCTAGATGCTGGGTGAACCCAGGAAACAGTCCGGTTTCGAACACCGGCCGTGGGCTGCAGCGAGTCGCAGCTGGGTTTGAAAGCGAGTCTCCTATCGACTGCATTAATGCGGCTCCCAATGTTCTGTAAAGGATGCGCAATTAACTAACATTTCTACAATGGGGACTAGAAATAATTAAGGTCTCATTTAGATATCACGGAGTTACAAAATATATTTGAGATTTAGTTGTTTCTGCTTCTCAGTTTTCTAGGTCATCTTGTTTAATCTCATTATTTATTACTATACTTTTTCAAAAGTCCTGTAGTGAAGTTAGCGGCTAGACGCTCGCTTGCGGAAGGTCGTGGGTTCGGTTCCTGAGAGGGGCCGGACTTTAAAAAAAAAAAAAGACCTTGGCTCCCAGGTCAACTCTGCATTGAGTAGGTACCAGGTACAGTGCTGGGAAGTAAAGGTGGCCGGCCAAGTGTCGTTTGGTCTATAAAATACAGGTCTAGTCCTATATATCCAATATGCCTGAGGGCGTAAAGAAGGGCCCTTTACTTTACAGTAATGTAAGTAAAATTAGAGCACATTTCAGCATTTGTTATTAAGACGTAAATGCTGTAAACATTTTCTTATTAAATTATTATGAACTATGAAATGATGTCAGAGTCCGCAAGTCTCTTGAGAAACGCTTTATTTATACTCTGGGGACTTTAACACCCTCCGGACTGAATTGCCAACACAGTTTTATTTAAACTCCTAGGGGATTGAGCTGCCCTCAAAGTTTTATCTCCAACCCCCGAGTTATGGCCCCTGGTACTCTACAGGGAGTATTTATTCCCCCCAGCCGACACGTGTAGTCATTATATCAGGTGTGACTACACACCACAAATAAAAGGAAACCATATAAGACAGCTAAGGACCCTTCTTCGATATAGCAGGCCTCCGGGCGGCTGAAAGAGGATCAAATTTTGAATTTTTCTTGGACAACTGGCATTGGCATTGGCACGTGTAGTCATTCTGCTGAGAAACAACCAACCCGACTGCTTCGAGATACCAGCTAAGTGATTTTGTGTTTCTGTGTAGTATTGTTTCATATATATGTGCTGATGGAAGCTCAATAGCCGCAGAGTTCACGCTTTGTTTGTATTTGTTATATTGTGAAGCTTGCTTATATACTTTTCGTTCGGTTTTATATCTTTTCACGAATAAATAAATGAATGCAAGGTGTGGACTGGAAGGGCAGAATGTTAGACGGGCCTGCGTCCCCAATTCTTAGCCTTAAAAAATAGTTTGTTGTTTCATTCGTTATTGTTATTA
This sequence comes from Candidula unifasciata, assembly GCA_905116865.2. Lineage (NCBI taxonomy): Eukaryota > Metazoa > Mollusca > Gastropoda > Stylommatophora > Geomitridae > Candidula > Candidula unifasciata. Next base: position 646,547 of record CAJHNH020000280.1, on the reverse strand, counting down.
TTCTGTTTATTTTTTTTTTTTCATATTTTTTTTTTAAATTGTTATTCCTCCACAGGGGACAGTGATGATTTCCGAATCCAATTCCCTTTAAGGAAAAAATCAAAAACTCAACCACGTTCAACCTTCTGCTAACTAGCCGAAACTGCCAACAGTCTCCGGCTATGTTTGTGGCCATGTTTATTTGCGCCATTTTCGTGGCTGAAGTTCTGGTATTTGCGCCGTCTCTGGGCTAAATGCTTCTTCCCTCAAAGTCAGACCACTCATTCCCTATCCTGTTGTCAACTTTGTTCTTCTTCTTGCCCTTTCATTTCTGATGTTTCCTCCTTGGTTTCCGCTCCTTCTGATTTGGCCTGGCGTATTTCGTAGCCAAGCGAGCTTCTCACGTTCTATTTGGCTTTCCGAGGCATTGTGACGGAGCAGCTATGGGAGGTGGGGGGGGGGGGGTGCTTTCACGTGAAGCTGGAACTAAGATTAACTGATTCCTTGTATCTTATCAGGGGGATGCCGACACAGAGAAAACGCTTAGGCCTCAGCCCCCTAAAAAAAAATTTTAAGACAGGCAGTGTACTCCAGGGACATATGCCTTATTTAAGTGCTTAATATTAATAATAAAAGTAAAGGACCCTTTTCCACGACTTGGGGCGTATTGGGCATATAGGGCTGGACCTATATTTTATAGATCAATCAGCACTTGGTGTGTGATGTAGTCAACATCACGGTGGCCGCATTTACTTCCCAGGACTGCCCCCAGGTACCCACACAAGGCTAGGTCGACCTGGGAGCCAAGGTCATTTATGAAAAATGCCCGGTTTCTCTAGGACCCGAACCCACGACTTTCCGATCCGCATGCAAGCGTCTAGCTGCTACACCACGACGACTCACAATAATAATGGCCAATTAATATAACAATAAATTTGAAATAAAAATTATGTACAAACACAAACTTTAAAAGAGAATTTTTATACAATTTCTATTCACGGTTAGGGATTGTGGGTGGGAGAGAGAGAGAGATAGAGAGAGAGAGAGAGAGAGAGAGAGAGAGAGAGAGAGAGAGAGAGAGAGAAAGCTCCCCGACAGAGAGAGAGAGAGAGAGAGAGAGAGAGAGAGAAAGCTCCCCGACAAAGAGAGAGAGAGAGAGAGAGAGAGAGAGAAAGCTCCCCGACAAACAGAGGGATAGAGAGAATGCTCCCCGACAGAGAGAGAGAGAGAGAGAGAGAGAGAGATAAAGCTCCCCGACAGACAGACAAAGAAAGAGAGAGAGAGAAAGCTCCGCGACAGACAGAGAAAGAGAGAGAGAGAGAGAGAGAGAGAGCTCCCCGAAGTTTGAAACAAATTGGGGGGGGGGGGATCATCAATGTGCCTACGCCCGCAGTCTCATCAATGACATCATCAACGCCTACGTAACACATCACGTGTGACCTCTCCCAACCTCTACGCCCCTAACCCCAAAACAACGATCAATACCGCCTGGTCTAACGAATGAATGAATCAGCCACCGTGAGGGTTTGCTTGTAACTGTCAAGTTTTAGGAATCCTTGGGGTCGGTCTCATGAATACAATTATATGTTGGTTAGCCAGCTGGTTAGTTGAGTCAGTTGGTGGGTTACTTAGTCAGCTGGATGGTTGGTCTGTAGTCAGCTGGATGGTTGGTTTGTAGTCAGCTGGATGGTTGGTTTGTAGTCAGCTGGACGGTTGGTTTGTAGTCAGCTGGACGGTTGGTCTGTAGTCAGCTGGATGGTTGGTTTGTAGTCAGCTGGATGGTTGGTTTGTAGTCAGCTGGATGGTTGGTTTGTAGTCAGCTGGATGGTTGGTTTGTAGTCAGCTGGATGGTTGGTTTGTAGTCAGCTGGACGGTTGGTCTGTAGTCAGCTGAATGGTTGGTTTGTAGTCAGCTGGATGGTTGTTTTGTAGTTTGCAGGCTGGTTGGTCGACAGATCCTCCTGATTACATATCGAACCATTCAGTCCTTAATTAAGTGTCCGTATCCCCCACCTCAGTACATCCCACAGCGTGATCCTGCTGCTGACACCAGTTCTGCGTATAAAACAATCACATGTATTGATTGACACTAACAGAAGTAGACAGTAAAGTAAAGGACCCTTTTTCCCGACTTCAGAAGTATTGAGTATACAGAGCTGTATCTAAATTTTATAAACCAATCAGAACTCAGTGGGTAATGTAGTCAACATCAATTAATTCCCTGGAACTTCACCTGGTACCCATGTAAGGCTAGGTAGACCCTGAAGCTATTTTTTTTTTTTTTTGGGTGGAAACGTCCGGCTTCGTTCGGATTTGAACCTACGACCTTCAGATTCGCAGGTGAGCGTCTAGCCGCTACACCATGGCGGCTCCTAGAAGTAGAAAGTATGGTTACTGGAAGAAGAGTCAGGGGTCGATCAGCACGGGCATATAAAAGGCACATTGGGCATAAAAGTTCACAAAAATAATGGATAACCAGATCCACCTGGGTGAACTCTGGTCAATGATTGTTTGAGAAACCAGCATGTTGGAGTCTGATTAACGTGGTGCGTGCAAGCTGTAAACTAGGACATGGACATGACTCTTATGTAAGTGATGAGATGTCAATAAACTGTTTCGTACTTGGAAGTCGGTGTCAGCTCGTCCCAGTTATGTCTTTTTAAAGAATATGTGCTAAGAGCATTCACTAGACACCTCATCTCCTAGTCAACAGCTCATTGCAGCCACCTTATGGTTTGCTCTGCCATTCTGCGATTTGCCAATCTCTATCTGGACGACAGACCAACAAGGCAGATCCCAGATACCCCGTTCAATCTCCAAAGAAGTTATAATTAGGACACGCGTGGTGGCTTCACCAGCCAGGTGTAACCTGCAGTTCTATGCGGGTATGGACAAGCGACCTTCTGCTACCCGATTATGGATCGGTCTTCTACAGGTAACACCGTCGGCATCACGCTGGCCGCCTTCACTTCAATGTTATGCCAAGGTATGCATTTTAGGCAAGGTTATCTTGAAAGCCTTGATCAAATTGTGTTGGGGGTTAATCCTCTTCGGTGCGGATCGAGCCCTACACTTTTGGGTCGGTAACCTAGCGTTAAGCCACTGAGCTCCTTCGGCTGCATAGAGAACAAACATACTAGGTAAAATAACAACTGTAGACTACACCCTGTTGGGGCATTTTATAGGCGTGTCTTTATCACACAACTAACAGATCTTTGTTTGACCATCACCTGCGGACGAACAATCAGAACTTTCCACCAGAGTTTACAGCTGGTGAACGCAAGAAAAAGAAGAAGAACTGTGTTGGTGCACTCAAGAGTTCACATATGCGTGCACAGTTATTGACTTCGTGAATAAGCTTAAGAAAATCCAGCTTAAGAAAATCCAACTTAAAACATTCCACGTTGGATTCATCAAACAAGAATGGACTGCAACACTAAACACATTGCGAATGGCTGCCCTAACCTTCATCTTTGAGTCAGGTCATGAAGGTGTTCGAGGCAATGAGAGTGCAGATTATCTTGCAGACATTGAGGCTGCGATGGCTGGTCTGGTACTGGACAGAAGTGATGTTATCAATGCTATAGAGAGCACTTAACCGTAAAGACGAAGATGATAAAGGGCATGATTCCGTATCCCTCTCGAGGCTGGTGGGTATAGGGGTGCAACCGAGAGCTGCAAGAAATGAATACTTCACAAGGGGGACAAGACGTTTGATTAATAAGCACAGAATCGGCGTCTTCCATCGTTTTACACGTGTGGGGCTTTGGGGAGGAGACTGGAGCTAAGAATCACAAACAAGGATTGCATTCTAAAGTTTTAAAGTTGAAGTCTCTCTCTCTCTCTCTCTCTCTCTCTCTCTCTCTCTCTCTCTCTCTCTCTCTCTCTCTCTCTCTCTCCCTCTTTATCTCTCTCTCTCTCTCTCTCTGTATGTGGTGAGTGAGTAAGTGAGTGAATGAGTGAGTGAGAGAGAGACCAACCTGATATTAAAATGAGACCAACCTGATATTAAAATCGATGATGGAGACATAAAAAATGTCACAAATTTTGAATATCTAGGCTCAGTTATGAACAACAATGACGACTGCACAGAAAAATCAAAAGAAAACTTGTTTTGGCAATGCAGAGATTGAACAGACTGCAGAACCTATGGCATAGAACCTACAAAAGAGTTGAAGTAACAATTTTGAGGTCACGTATCTTTCCTGTAGCAACAAATGGTTCTGAGTCATAGACCTAATTTTTATCAGTGACGAAAGAAATCGGAGCTTTTGAAATGAAATGCTACAGATTTTTTTTTTTAAATATTATGGGCCACGAAGAAAATCAGGGACACATTACATGATCTGAACTGGTTTAGAACAGCATCCTGTAGTAGTAGTAGATTTATACCCCCTCCTTCACCCAGGACATCACATGAGCGATAAACACCCGATGACACCATTTAGCAAGAGCCAGGGAGGGGCTTCAAAATAACGAAAAATTGCATCTCACAACGAGATCGCTATCATAAATATTGAACAACAGCATCCTGTACCGGAAGCTGCAGTATTTTGGAATGTGAAACGTCACTGAGGAGGGGGCACAGAGGAAGTGAATGAGGGTAGAATTCGCGGAAGACCAAGCAGAGACCTCTGCGAAAGTGGATAAATACAAGACATTGAAGAGACACTGGCTATGAAAGTAGGTTATTGTTGTGTAGTAAGTTCAGTCAAGAAAGGTCGAAACGTCGATTTGTGTTATTTTGTGCACGTTGTTCTGCTTCCCCAATTTGTGAAGCTTTTTTTGGTCACAGTTCACTGGTTTAATTTCTTGGTATCAGATTGACTGCAGTCATCTGTGAAAGCTCATGAGCTGGAGAATTTGCTGGGGACAGGGAGATTTTCAGGCATGACCTAAAGAGGGGACTTTCTGTAACGAGACTGCTGACTGACAAGCATGATGATGATGATGTGTGTCAATGATATCAGGGGTCCCTTAAATCCGGGAAACATCAAATGTGTAAAGACAGTTCTACAAGATTATCCACGTTTGCTATATACAAAGCAATCAACCAGTCTCACCAATGACGCCATCGATTTCTGCGTCCGTAATCACACGTTACATCTCCAAACCTCTATGCACCCCCGCCCCAACACAAGGATCAATACTGTCTGTTTTAATGAATGAATCAACCACATTCACGGCTAACTCACACACGTGAACAGGCTGTTTAAAGGAGAGAGGGTCGGCTTTATTGCACCGGGAGTTATCCTATATGGCTCAGTCTCTCTCTACAGATCGCAGCAGCTGGTTTAATGAGCTGGCCACGGTGACCACCAGCTCAGACAAATTGTCATTAATGCCAACCTGTGTAAACCTGTTCAAATATCGTGTATCTGGATTCAGAACAAATTAAGGAAAGGGGGGGGGGGGGTTTACACTCACTCACTCACTCTCTCTCTCTCTCTCTCTCTCTCTCTCTCTCTCTCTCTCTCTCTCTCATGTCATTCTAGACACACACAATATAATCTAACGAGACCACATAAGAATTAGAAACTGCTGTCTCTAAATGACATTCTACCCGTGTGGATTCCGGGTTCCCATTTGGGACTCTTGGCCTGCTGCTGAAGATGGGGACGGGGCGCTAATGGAAGTGTCCTGAGTGCTATGATGTCGATTCTTATTTCAACATTCAACACTGGGGAAGAAGGGAACAAAAACAGACCTACTGCCCCATAACAAGCATGTCGCAAACAGCGAATAATTAGAGGTGTACTTCTGGAAGTTGGAGTGCACCAACAGGCAAGAAACCAATCATCTGCAGACAAAATAAGCCAGATCTGTAAACCCGGATGTGCGCGCGCAAAACTCAAGCTCTGTAACAAGATCAAGATCCAGAAGTGGGTGAACTTTCCATAGCAGATTACATTCGGTGAGAGCTAATAAGAGGAGAGCTAATGAGGAGTGAAGATCACGAAGATCTCAAGTACGCATCTGAATTCATAAAAATTAAGGGGGGGGGGGAGAAGGGGGATTAGAGAACATTCTAGACAACAAGAAAATTGAAAACTAAAGTGATCATTTGGGGATTTGAACCTACCATCTCTAAATGAGAACATTCTAGACAACAAGAAAATTGAAAGCAAAAGTGGTGGTACTTAATTTATAACTTACCCCTGACGTCACGACAACGTGACGGGAGACATTCCCACTACATTCTAGGGTGTTCAGGTTGTACTTTCTCGTGATTTATCTACAGCCAAGTTTAGGGTTAGGGTTAGCATTAGAAGACACTAGATGAACACTCAAAAAAAGCACCACACAACAGCACACTTCCATCCCTTGAAATAATGGACTGTCAGGTCAGCTGTGGATTTGCCACGGGGATTTCGTGTTTGGGGTACGTTATAAATTAAGAACCAAAGTGGTCACATGGGGACTGAAAACCTACCATCTCTAAATGGCATTCTTGTTTTATATTTTAGGGTTTCTCAACCCGATTTCCTTTACCTTCCTAATAAATTAAGGACAGTGCAAGTGGCAAAGGTAATCACTTATTTAGGTTGGTCATTGTACCCCAACAGGACATCACACAAGCGATAAACACCCGGTGACATAAAGTGTCATCATGCGGAGAGGTCCCAGAAACCCCTTTCAGTCGTTAGGCATATCTATGGCTAGGCCATAATTATGGCCCGGCTATACTCAGGGCCCCCGACAAAAGCCAGGGTGGGGCTTTAAATAACAAACATGTGCACCCCACATGGGAACGAATGTTAGTATGCATCACTTATTTATAGACCCGACTGCAATGAAACCGAAACAATTCTCATGTAACGCGCTTTACAACATGAACACATTAAAAATGTATATTTTGTTTGTAAAATAAAATCTCACTATGCTTTTAATGCAAAACACATTTTAAAAAATGAAGTACATAAGATCATCAAAAAAGTAGTTTTAACGGTCATTAAATTAGTTACAATAGTCACTACTTTGATCTGACGCTGTTTGGGGAAATCTGGAAAGAAAGAAATATTCAGGTGTTGGAAATGTCCACTACGATCTTCAAGGCATGACGGTACACGACTCTTCATATTATAAAATACCCGCTGCAACGTGTCTATTGTTATTTCTTGAACAGTTCCAACTTTCATCCACTGATAACAAATACCATTCTGTTTTAAGGGGAAAGAATTATTCCAGCAGACGACAGCCATTCAATGCATATTGCTTCATAGTTGACTGTAAAGGGGCTGCATGGTCTCAGGGCATGATGTCCGACTCGAGTGCTGGGGGTTTCGGGTTCAATCACCGATAAGGGCTACGATTTTTTTTTGTGGACTGCGCTGAGCTTCTTCGGACTCAGGCTTGAGTTAGAAGAAGAACGGAGCACTTATGGGTTACTACCCGTCTGCCATGATGTTGATCCGTTGATCAAAACCTCAAACTTGAAGAGCACATTTGTTTGATGACATCATGAACTTCGTTGTCCACATTTGTTCTACATACAAAGTGCAGTGCGACTTCACAAAGTCCCTATAGATCCACCCAGTAAAAATTTGTCTCCAGCACACGCACACAAAAATAACACACGTACAAAGACAACAATGGCGTCGCTACAGGTGACAAATATCCCGGCGCGAAAAACTTTTTTCAATAGAAGCAAAAAACCAAGCAGGTAATAACATCTGCTGCAGACAAAACTAATCACACGCTGAAAAATATAATAATGGTGGATTACTGAACACATCTGTGAAACAGTCATATTGCTGTCTCCCTTCTACGAGATGTGTTGTTTAAGCACATTGGCGGTTCTTAACCTGTACTGTAACATGATACAATGACAGTCACAAGCGAGGGTGACCTCTTCTTTTGACAGTTTATAACAGCCTAGGAGCCGTTCTGATTGCAACAACAGAAGGAGAAAATCTACATTCTTAGGTCATGTTAAGAGAAGGAGACAAATGGAGGGCATCGTGGCGCTGGGGAAGTTCGAGGGGAAGAGAGGCAGAGGGATATAGAGAGAAAAGCTTTTACATCATAGCATGGAAAGGATCGTCGTTGTCAGAACTGACTGAAAGTACACAAGACAGAATGTTGTGAATAGACATGACTACTGACGCCACACGGCATGGAGTATAAGAAGCACGGGACCCTCAGAAGAACATGAAAATGGGCACATGAGGCTGCTATAAAATATCGTCATCATCATCATTGGTGATGAGTGATTAGAAAGGATTATCATCACAGCACTCCGGACAGATTCATAGGTGCTCCGATCTCCTCCTCAAAAGCTCCACAAGTGTAAAACGATTGATGACGCCTGTTCTATGTTGGTTAATGAAACGTCTTGTCCTCTTAGTGAAATGTTCATTTCTTGCAGCTCCAGGCTGCACCCCCATGTCCATCAGTCTAGACAGGGATACGGAGTCATGTCCTTTGGCATGCTCCTCGGTACGGTAAGTGCAGTGCATGACATTGTTAACATTACTTCTGTCCAGTACTGGGCCAGCCATAGCAATTGCAGTGTCAGCCAGATAGTCTGCACGCTCGTTCCCTTGAACACCTGCATAACCTGGCTCAAACATGAAGGTTAGGGCAGATATTCGTGAAGTGCTTAGTGTTTCAATCCATTCTTGCCTGACAAATCCAGCTTGGATTTTTTTAAGCATATTCATCGAGTCACTAAGAAAGCATACGTGTGTGATCTTGTGAGTACCAAGCCATGCTAAAGCCCTTGTTACAGCCATAGTTTCCATTGTAAGTAACAGCCATCATCATCATTATCATCATACTGTTTTGCCGCTATAAGTAACACAGGACACACAGTCTAGTCCTCTGTTCCGTTCTATCCTGTCCGATCATTTCGATATCAAGGAAATCCAGTCCTGTATCCTCGCATAGCTCCAGGAGGTCATGGCTGAACCAACCATTTTGGTGATTGGCAAGAAATGAGGGTTGTCGATGGGTTCGCGCGGCTCAATGGTGTTGTACTGCCTCGGGTGTCACCGTCGACGGTAAACACCAGGATCTCTAAAGACGACGACAAGAAAAAGAAGAAGAAGAAGAAGAAGAAGAAGAAGAAGAAGAAGAAGAAGAAGAAGAAGAAGAAGAAGAAGAAGAAGAAGAAGAAGAAGAAGAAGAAGAGGGATGAGGAGGAGAGACGGAGGAAGGAAAAAATGAAAGAAAGAAAGAAAGAAAGAAAGAAAGAAAGAAAGAAAGAAAGAAAGAAAGAAAGAAAGAAAGAAAGAAAGAAAGAAAGAAAGAAAGAAAGAAAGAAAGAAAGAAAAGCAGGAGAATGACGACACATAGGACGATTATGACATCGCACCCCATCCTCGTTCTCCCCGAAACCATGTAGTAGTAGTAGTAGTACATTTTACCCCACTAGGACATCACACAAGCGATAAAAACCCGATGACACAAAGTGCCACCATGTGGATGAGGATCCCCCGTGGAGAAACCGCGTTCAGCCATTAGACCATATTTATGGCCGGGCTGTATTGCGGCCCCTGGCAAGAGCCAGAGTAGGGCTAAAATAACGAAAAATTACATCCCACAAGGAGATGCATAGTTGGAAACCATGTTAACAGCGGTCTCATTTCTACCGTACTCACGAAGCTCTGCACGCCCTGTGTACACAGCACAATATGAGACTGTTACTGACTTTATGCTACAGAGTCCGCCTTTTGCACTCGGCAGGTTAATAACGTTTGACCTCTGGGGAAGGGGGGAAAAAAGGGGGGGGGGGGCGTAGCACTGAACGGGGACACAATCTGATCGATTATGATATGTCACTTTCGCACATGATAACTGAATGGACACCGTAGAGTAGGAGTTCCCGCCCAGTGTTTAGCAGAGCTCTAAGGATTCCACTAGCTCTTCCCCCGGCGTAGCAAGTTCAGGTGGTACCCAGTGCGGAAGTTTCTCTCATCCTCTCATATGTATACATCCGAAGTAAAGTATAATATAAAGTAAAGTGAAGGACCCTTGTCCACGCCTTCGGGCGTATTGGGCATATAGGGCTAGACCTATATTCTACAGACCAATCGGCAGTTGGTGGTACACAAGACGATCGCCTGCGGGTCGGAAGGTCGTGGGTTTGGGTCCTGGCAGAGCAGGACTTTTTACCCAAAAAAAAAACGACTTTGGCTCTCAGTTCGAGCCAGCCTTAAGTGGCTACGAGGTATAGTTCTGGGAAGTAAAAGCGGCTGATCTGACGCTGACCTCATCACCCACCGAAATGCCGATTGATCTATAAAAATTTAGGTCTAGCCCAATACACCTGTATGTAACAAATTAACATTCGTCTTCTTCTTCACCTCCTCGTTTACCACTTGGGGTGTCGAGGAGATATAAAGTTCTGTCTTTTGCATTACCTGGCCGCCGCCTTCACTGTTAACACCTCGTGCTGTTGTAGCACAAATGAACACTCATCATCATCATGCGCCTGCCTACTGGCGTAGGCGCTCAGGCGTCTCCACAAATCAGGATCCCTGGTTGCCTGAAACAGCTCTCTTGATGATATCCCTCCATGCCATCGTTTCAGCCCATCCAGCATCATCTATCTTGGTCTGCCTCTACCCCTTTTTCCACTAATCTTTCCAGTTGTTACGATGTTCTCCAATGTCTCTTTTCTCATTATGTGGCCAAAGAACAGTGTTTGTTTCTTTCTCATTGTAAAAATGAACAATAAATAAGCTTAATTTAACAGCTACATATTTGCTGTTATTTTGAGAAACATGGAGCGCGTGAAACAATTATATATAATTATATATTTTTTTTTCTTTTTGCCGGTATAATACGGCACAGGATCCCCTTACAAAACTTTACAGTTAAAACAGATGAGATGCTTCTCTCCAATCCTGACCTCAGTCCGTGAATGTCGAACCATTGAACGAAGACTTCGACATGATCGATACGGCGCGCGAGAGGACCTCTCAACAAAAAGTGAACTATAAAATCGAGTGAAACAGGACATGATTGGGTGCGCAGGGAAAGGATTGGGGGAGTGTAGAATGAGGGATAGCCGTGAAATGGGCCGAGTGGGAGTAGGTATGGGCATTGCTGTGTTTATCCAAAACTGAGAGAAACAACACACGCCCTCGTGTGCGCGGGGCATATCTACTTATACACCAGCCGGCACAAAAGGACTATGGTTCAACTCGAGGATAAAATGACATCATTGTATTAGTCGGCTCTCTCTTCATCTTCTTCTCCTCTTATTATTTCGTTACTACATTTTCACTTTCGAATCTCCATTCCCCCGTGTTTTCTCATTGTATCGCTCCCCTCCCCCCCTCTCTCTCTCTCTCTCTGTGTGTGTGTGTGTGTGTGTGCGTGCGATTTTCACTCGAACTCATCCCCTCTCCCCTCATATTTCAAGCATACGCAAAATTGTACAATTACTGCTGTATACAGGTCACATCACATACTTTATGAGAATAAAGAATAGACCCCCCCCCCCTGCTGTATACAGGTCACATCACATACTTTATGAGAATAAAGAATAGAGCCCCCCCCCCCCCCCCCCTGCTGTATACAGGTCACATCACATACTTTATGAGAATAAAGAATAGACACCCCCCCCCCCCCCCCCGCTGTATACAGGTCACATCACATACTTTATGAGAATAAAGAATAGACCCCCCCCCCCCTGCTGTATACAGGTCACATCACATACTTTATGAGAATAAAGAATAGACCCCCCCCCCCCCCCCCACCCAATAGCCTATCGTAGGAGGTGACTAATGACAGGTGTTTCCCTTCAAAGTCGGGGTGTGTCTGCCTGAGAGGCAAGGGACCTACATTCTGCACATAAATAAGCCAGATATGTTCTAAATACAAATAAGTCAGATATGTAAAACTGCTGGGCATGCAAAACTCAAGTTCTGGAACACGACTAAAGTCCAGAAGATGACGAAAATCCAGAACTTTCCCTAGGAGTTTACGGTCCATGAACGCTAAGAAGAATAACATTACACAGCACTCCAACCAGGGCATTGTTGTATATATACCACGGAAGGACAACATTACACAGCACTCCAACCAGGGCACTGTTGTGTATATACCACAGAATGATAACATTACACAGCACTCCAACCATAGCATTGTTGTACATATACCACAGAAGGATAACATTACACAGCACTCCAACCAGGGCACTGTTGTGTATATACCACAGAAGGATAACTTTACATGGCACTCCAACCATAGCATTGTTGTACATATACCATAGAAGGATAACATTACACAGCACTCCAACCAGGGCACTGTTGTATATATACCACAGAAGGAAAACATTACACAGCACTCCAACCATAGCATTGTTGTACATATACCATAGAAGGATAACATTACACAGCACTCCAACCATAGCATTGTTGTATATATACCACAGAAGGATAACATTACACAGCACTCCAACCAGGGCATTGTTGTATACATACCACAGAAGGATAAAATGTCATCTACTGGCACTTAAAGATGCAGAAGTTAATAGAGACTTGTCTTTGAAAGAAAAAAACAGTTAAAAATCCAAGCTAGCTGATGAATACTTCACACATCCATACCCACACAGGAATGCAGGTTACATCGGTCTAATATGGCCATTACAGCTGACCCTATTATTACTTCCTTGGAGTTTGAATGGGTTCTCTAAGCTTGCCCTTTTGGTCTGCCACCTGTAACGAGCCTTGTTTTAAATCTCACAGTGTCAAACCAAACCTTCAGGCCATCCCTGTGTGGATTCTGGGGACCACTGGGGGGAGGGGGGATATAGATCCATTAACTCTTTAACAATAATGTAGTAAGATTCGACTAATCAGGAATTTCCTCTGAAGTCGGTGTTCATCTGCCCGAGAGGCAAGGAACCAACAGTGGTGCCTTCATACAATCCAGATCTGTAAAACGGATGTGTACACAAAACTCAAGATCTGAAACATGACTAAAGTCCAGAAGTGGATGAACAAACATAAATTTCTGTTGGAGTTTACAGCTGGTAAACATGAAGAAGAAGAAGAAGAAGAAGAAGAAGAAGAAGAAGAAGAAGAAGAAGAAGAAGAAGAAGAAACGGCACACCTGCACAAATACTCAGTAATTATGGCAGCATGTTTATAAGTAAGTAAAAGTAAAGGACCCTCTTCCAAGCATGCTCAAATACTTGTCATCAGTAATTATGGCAGCATCATTACACCCCCCCCCCTCCACCTTCAAGCATACTGGGCCCATAGGATTACACCTATAACTTATAGATCAATCAGCACCTTGTGGGTGATGTGGCCACACATCTTAAGGCCCCCTTTACTTCCCAATACTATACCTGGTACCAACTCAAGACCAGACCCACCTGGAAGCCGTAAATTTTTTTTTTTTTTTTTTTTGAAGACTGGCTCTGTCAGAACCCGAACCTATGACTTTCCATTTTAAGGAAAATTATTTTTTTTAAAAAGTTTGTCCTATACCAGATAGGACAATACTTGGTTACACTAGGCGAAGAGAAGACAGTGAAAAAATTCAAGATAGGCGAATCAGCCATTGGCACCAGTGGAAATTTGCCCCAGACAGCAGAGCATGTACTTCAGGACTGCACCAAATTCGACACATGAAGGCAAACCTTTTGGCCAGACAGAAAAATAGTGCAACGCAAACCCTATGGACCAGTGAATGAACTGTGACAGTGAAATCTATACAAGAGATTGAGAAGATAAGACATTCTGGCATATACAAATAAATTATATGAAAATGAAATGAATGGAAATATACAGGTGCATGGATAAAGCTTCAAATTCTCCAACATACTAAGAGAAGAAATAGAATCTATAATATAATCTGAAAACAAAGTATAATATGCCCTACAACTATAATATTTCAATTGCTCTGTCTCATACCACCAGGAAATATTATTTATTTACTAAACGTAAACAACACAAGTCATAGACACATACTCACTGTTAAAATGCTATCCCGTTCAATATATATTTATCCGGTTTGACTCGCATCTGTAATCATGACTACTAGTACTAGTAGTACTCACACAGTGCTGTATGCATCAACTAACTATGAGTGTAGAACTAGAAGTCAAGTTTAGTTGACTAAATAAATTCTGTTGTTATTATATGATTTTGTTCAAGGCTGTTCCATAACAAACTTTTAAATGTCGCTGAGTGCAGCTTATATGTGATGAAGAATCGACTAAATGCCTGCTATAACAACCTGTGCTGGCGTGTGATTGAATGAATAAAATATTGATATTTGAACACCATCGATCTGCTCCAAGGCTCAACCGTGTAGCAGTAAGCAGACCGGCCGTGCCCACCGTTGACTTCCTGTTTTGATGTCAACGGTGAATACTTGAGATTTACATCCGAGATATTTTGTTTAACACCTGTGAAATGAGATGCCTGAGAAAAACCACATGTTTAACCATCCGAGACAAAGTTAGAAGTGATATTATCAGATCGACTGTAGGAACAACACCATGCAGAAAATTAAATGAAAAACAGAAGATCAAAAGATTTGAGAATGTGGCCAGAGCAATTACCAAAGCAGGCGCCAAACATAACAGGATCTGCAAGATGTTGCCTTAGCGTAGATTCATTACATTGAAGAGCTTTTACAGCGACATGAAATGACAATAGCCATTGCTGTTCATTAAGCAATAGATCGCAAACTATTCCTCCCCACGTCGTGTGATGGTAGAAGTGGAAACTGATGATGATGATGTTTTTCTCATTATCAACATTAAAATAGGGGTATATATATATATATATATATATATATATATATATATATATATATATATATATATATATATATACTAGCTGTGCCCTGCCACGCGTTGCTGTGGCCTCGAATGGTGATATGGAAAAGAAAGAAAGTAGCTCTCAGCTAACAGTGTCTGTTATAACCCTCACCCCCCTTCCCTCTCCCCTCCACCCAGTCATGTCTCCCTCTCCGAAGGATTGAAAAATCATCCCTGGCGAAATTATTAAAATAGAAATAGTTAAGAAATAATAACTTTAAACTAATGTTTTAAGCTCTCTCAGCTAAAAGTGTCTGCCATCCCCCCTCCCCCCCCCCTTACTAATCATATCATCCTCGCCTAAGGATGGTAAAGTCATCATCTGACTAAATATTGTAACTAAATTGAGCTTTGCATCCGTGTCAATCCAGAGACAGGTGGATAGCATTAACGTGTAATGAGAAGTAAATGTGGCCAGTGTAACAGCTACCACATCACCCATCCAGTACCAGTACTACTGCTACCTCTACCAACACCATCTTCAGAACAAAAACAAAACAGTCACTACTGTCTGTGCAGGTCGGTGTATCCAGAGGAGTTAGCGCTGCATGTTGTCGCCGCGAACTGTTTAGTGTAATTGAGCTCCCAAAAAAGGGGAAAAAAAACTCCATCCCCTAACCAGTGATGGAACCCATAGTAATAGTTCGTTGTATACTCACAAATAGCGAAAATAAAAAAAAACCACCTGTCATCTCCTCTCTCCAAAGGGATGAATGTTAAATGACCTTGGCATCCGTGTCCACCCAAAGTAAACTGGTCAGCCTTAGTTAACAGCTTCTGTCATCAACGAATAGTTTATGATCGAGTCAAGCGTCGCGGGGAGGATAAATGGGACTTTACTGAAATCGGATATCTTTGGGCAAAAGGTGCAGATATCGCAGCCTAGCTGTAAACCACAACACAACATGCCAACAGCCCTCTTGAGGGAAAAAGAAAAATTAGCACCCAGTGGGTAATCGAACACCAGTCAACCACGTGAACGGCAGAATACGTACAACTATATTACCTAAAACTGAAGAGTTTAGGTCCGATATCGCAGCCTAGCTGTAAACCACAATACAACGTGCCAACCGCCCTCTCAAGGGCGAACGAGGATTACCCGTGACATGACCAATATCACGTCGCCGCTATCGCTGGCTAGCTGTAAACCCCCAAACCGAGCGGGGAAAAGACGTAGATATCGAAGCCTAGCGGTAAACCACAACACAACGTGCCAGCCGCTTAGTTAGGGGCCACATAAAAAAAATTATCACCCAGCGGGGCATTGATCGCCAGTCACCCGCGTAACACGCAAAATATACAGCTACG
Source organism: Candidula unifasciata (assembly GCA_905116865.2). Lineage (NCBI taxonomy): Eukaryota > Metazoa > Mollusca > Gastropoda > Stylommatophora > Geomitridae > Candidula > Candidula unifasciata. The sequence goes on along the minus strand of CAJHNH020000280.1, from coordinate 630,473 downwards.
CTACCAAGGACTCAAGCATCTGCCCAATTATATCTCCCTCTCCGTCATTCATATATATATCCAACTTATAATATAAATGGGCTGAACAGGGTATCGTTGTTCGAATAACTACTATTACGTCGCTCTAATTACAGCCCACTGAGAAGATTCAATCTTTTACCAGAGATTTTTTTAATCGGTAATTAAACACACACGCGCGCGCGCACACACACACACGCCCACCCACGCACGCACACAAGAATGTACAGAGGTGAGAAATGAGCTCTTGAAGAGAAGATATGCACAAATTAAAAGCTCCAGTTCGATAATATCACCCACAAAAACAAACTAATGAACAAAACATATTTTGCAATAAAAAAATAACAGGGACTACAACTTGGAATGGCTTATTTCACTATAACAGAAGACACATATTCTGAATATTAAAAACACAGTTGTGTATTGCATAAACACTGTCTATTAAACTACAAAAAAATTGCAGCTTCATAATAAGCACCACACCCCCCCCCCCCCTAAATGTTTAATGAATATGTAATTCACTATAATTAGCATGTGACAAATAATACATGCAGACGAGAACTATGAGATGGATCAAACAGTACCACAAGAACAAAGATTTGCATATGAGGTGTTAATGCTTCGTAAGCCAGAATAATGGTATCCCAGAACACATTAAAATATTCCCAAAGATAGATAACACAGCGTGATTATCATTTTTTTAAGAGCAATTAATGCATTTTAAACTTAACATTCTATATTCCTACAATCTGTTACAACTAATACATAATGTATGTAATATTTAATGATAAAAGTAGCTGGCACAACCAATACTAGATGGTGTGAATGTATATCCAATTATAACAAAGTTGGGTTGAACAGTATATAGCTGTTTAAATTACTACTTTACATTCCATAGGTAAATTTGTTTCAATCTCACTCCTGGCTCGGCTCTCATCATTACCAACAGAAAAGATTCATTTTATCACCATTTCCATCGTCTCAACGTATTTGTGTGCCCATGTTGTCTTTAAGACTCAAAAGTTTCGAAGTTCATACTTCTCCATTGTCTTGAGCGAAAACGCCATGGTAGGAAAAGAAAAACGTACTCACAACCAAGCGAGCAGTCCTAAAGAAAACATCATCAGCAATGTGCGTGTGTGACAGCTTTATTGACAAGGTTTGCAAGGAGCAAGCTTTTTATAGTTAAGCTGCTACTTCATTAACCTATTCAGTCATTGCTCTTCTTCTTCTTCTTCTTCTTTTTCTTCTTTTTCTTCTTCTTCTTCTTCTTCTTCTTCTTCTTCTTCTTCTTCTTCTTCTTCTTCTTCTTCTTCTTCTTCTTCTTCTTCTTCTTTTTCTTCTTCTTCTTCTTCTTCTTCTTCTTCTTCTTCTTCTTCTTCTTCTTCTGCTTCTGCTTCTTCTGCGTCTATTTATTTCTTTTTCTTCTTCTTCTTCTTCTTCTTCTTCTTCTTCTTTAAAAATTCAGTCCATCGCGATGTGGTTTACAGCTAGATTATGTTATCTGGAAGTCACGGAGTAAGTATAAATAATAAATTCAAATGCACTCGTTCGTCCTCACGGGACAGTAGGGAAAATGTGAAGATTGGGCACTAAATAGTATACACTATTGGAAAGATATAAAAACACCTGTCACTTTAAAATAACACAGATGAATTTATGTGTGCATATCTGACATATGCTAGTTTAACGTAAATTTACGCAGCACATTTATGTGTTGCAAATATGGCTGGGCACAAATTCTTTCCACATTCCACACTTTTGGAGGAATAATATAATATAGACATGGCTAATCATAGCATTTTTTTTAAGAGTGCCTACTTAAGAAAAGAGCAAGGATAAGATAGAAAGACAATTTAAATTCTTTTACTGCTTGGTAACATACTATAAGCGGAATAAGAACACAGACGTGATCCATTATTTTGGTGGTGTTGTGAAAATGAGAAGAGGGAAAATAGAACATGTTGTGACCACTGGAAAGATATGTGGAAGGAGAGATAGAGGAAGACAACGAGAGAAGATGCTTGACAGTCTTGTTGCATGACATGGAGGTGTGTCGGCACACGAACTGATACATGCTGCAGGAGATCGCAGATTATGGAGAGGCATGATCGCCCACGCCAGTCGACAAGGCACCTGATGATGATGATGATGATGATGGGAAATTACACACCTGAGAAAACCGCCTAAGCTTTTCGGCATGACAAATGTGCTGCTGCTGCTGCTTCTTCTTAGCGTTCACCGTCTGCAGACTCTGGTGAAGAGTTCTGGTTGGTCGTCCACTTCTGCACTTTGTTCTTTTTCTACAACTTGATTTTGTTGGTGCGCATCCGCTTTACAGATCTGGCCCCGTCCGACTTGAGCTATTTATTATTAGCTCGAGTCAGACGTGATCTGGCTTACTTGTATACAGACTGTTGGTTCATCGCTTGTCAAGCAGATGCATTTTGACTTCTCTAATGAGTCGCCTTCATACTTCTAGGGACATTGGGTCTTTTCTTCACTCTTTCCCTACCCAAATGGAAATCCCGGAACTCACTCAGGAAGGCATCTCAAATAAAGACGGTAGAGCCGTGAATATAGTGTACTGATTCTATTAGGGTCGATCCAAGGAGGTGAGGGGGGGGGGGGGGGAATAACGATTATTAAGTTATTAATAATAACGATTATTAAGTTATTAATAATAATGATTATTAGGTTATTAAAAATAACGATCGTTAAGTTATTAATAATAACGATTATTAAGTTATTAATAATAATGATTATTAAGTTATTAAAATGACGATCATTAAGTTATTAATAATAACAATTATTTAGTTATTAATAATAACGATTATTAAGGTAATAATATAACACGCCACACACATTACTTTAAATTTTTTTTAATTTTTTTTTTAATATTATCATTCTTTATTCTATGTTATTGTTGTATGTAATACAAATGTTGCTAAGGGAAACTGGTGTCGTCTCCGTTGTAAAGTAATTGCTTGAAAGTAATAAGCGTTGGATATGAAGGAGTTCAAATAACGACCTTGTCGGACAAGTGGAACGGAATTAACGACTGAGACAGTGTCGCATGACAGAATCCACACACCTACCGCATTAGGCAGGTCCACAGTCTGAACACCCCCAAAATCGTCATTGTAACTATGATATAGGATAGGCCGACCGTAGTTATACAGTGCGTTTGTTGTGGGGGAGTCCAGATAAGAAAAATCCCTATAATTCACTCTGATATTGATTCTTTTAGGCTTTTAGTGTCAATTTACACGTTAGGACACATTTTCTACGCCTATTTAAAATAAATTGTCTGACCGATGCACCGCATACGTGAGCAGGATTCTTACACCAACTGCGGTAGATGGGGACTGTATTTTTATGCGTCACTTCTCTATAGTCCGGTCTATGAGGCAGACGCATTCCCTTGTTGTTGCCACTTGACCGTTAAAAAGACAAGATTCTTAATTCTCTTTTCATTTATCATGGGATTTTTGAAGATCCAGCAAGTGTCTGTGGTGCTGTCATACTGTTCCACCTACCAACTAGTGTCCGAGGCATAATAGTAGGCTACTCGTCCACCATCCAACAAGTGTCTGTGGTGCTGTCATACTGTTCCACCTACCAACTAGTGTCCGAGGCATAATAGTACTCGTCCACCATCCACCAAGTGTCTGTGGTGCTGTCATACTGTTCCACCTACCAACTAGTGTCCGAGGCATAATAGTACTCGTCCACCATCCAACAAGTGTCTGTGGTGCTGTCATACTGTTCCACCCACCAACACCAGGGAAGCGACTGATGTGAGTTATTCATCTATTACTGAAGATGAAGACTGCGTGCTAAGTCTACGTCTAACCGTCTCTGGGCATATGATTGTCCTGTGATCAATTCCAGAGACATTATCGATTGGGTGGAGGTCGTCTGAGGAGCGAGTCGTTGCAAATTTCAAGATCCAACGAGATAAGTTTAAGTAACACTACATGGCAGCTAGATTCCAAATGTGCCTTCATAATCTGTCTCCTGCCTCCTCGCAGTGATGATCCCGGGAAGAGACGTAGATTTATAGCAAGACTTGTTCTCCATCTATGTTCTTTAGAGAATTCAACAATCATTCAAATTCTGTATGCTTCTTTTGATCTTTCTTGTTATGAAGTAATTATTACAGTAATTTATAGTTCACCAGTCTTGCTGTTCTTAGCTAAGTCGCTGTGGTGAATTAATTGTCATAGTCAGAAAGGTATTCACGTCTTGTCATATTCACTGTTGTTTACTTGTTTGACTGTGTTACGTTGTGTACCAGTCTGGGGGCAAAATAGTGATGAGGACGTCTGGCCAACAGGTACCCAAGTGTTCATAATAACCCTGTGGAGTCAGAGCTCGAGTCACCTCATCCCTGAGACAGGTTGAATGGAAAGTTTGAACCGAGGGTTAGGCCTCTAGACGAACGAGAGCCACCATTCAAAACACCCCTGTCTCAGAGCACCTTTGGGATTTGTGAAAATATTCCGTAAGTAAAGTTGCGCGACAAAACTGCCATACGACAGACAGAATGGTTTAAAACTGTAGCTGAATGAGGTACTGAACATCTACAATAAAAGCATAGTAAATTACTTGATACTGAAACGGGGCGAAAAGTTAAAGAGTTTGAGAATCAATTAGTTTGCGTTTGCAGTACCAGAGAGCTCACCCCACCTTTACTGATTATCTCATGTTTTTTTTTTATATCGGCAACATTTTTGTGTGTGGGTACTTTGCGGTGAGTACTGGCACCATTTTTTTTAAAGCCCCAATTACTCTGTATATCAGAATTTCCTAATGTCAGGCCTACGTCACACGGGAAAAAAAGGGATGGCAATTTGATGGGGGGGGGGGGGGGGGGTATTCGAAAATGGACTCGTCCATAGTTTGGGTTTAGTTTAAGTTAACCCTATAGCGATGTCGCATAGGGGGTATAATAGTAGTATTAGTGCATTTTACCCCACCAGGACATCACACAAGCGATAAACACCCGATGATACAAAGTGCCACCACGTGGATGAGAATCACCCGCGGAGAGGTCCCAGAAACCGCGTTCAGCCATGAGACCATATTTATGGTCGGGCTATATTGCGGTCTCTGGCAAGAATCAGGATGGGGCTTCAAAATAACGAAAAATTGCATCCCACAATGGGGTGGCTGATTAGGGGGTATAATAATTTTAGAAAGGCTTCAGTGTGGGGCGATCCCCATCCACATGGTGGCACGTTGTGTCATCGGGTGTTTATCGCTTGTGTGGTGTCCTAGTGGGGTAGAAAGTCACTCACTCACTCAGTGTGGGGCATGGCACGAGAAAGGTTAGGCAACACTGCTGTATATGTTATTGCCTGACCTCCTCCGAAACATTCTTCTGCTACATTATTTACTCTATCATCGTATTTTTAAACTGAAGCTGCTCTGAGTTCTGACTAGTATAATTCATCGATACTATATTATTGCTGCAATAAAGTACACCAACTTTGAGATAGCGTTGAAGGAACAGCTGTCAGGTCGTGTCATCGTTCATGTCGAAGATTGCTGTTAAGTCGGATTAACACCTCAAGGGAGAGAACCAAAGAGGAGCACATCCCGGAAACCTCAGTCAACCGTATAACAGTAATGATAGACAGCCTACGTTGTAGCCTACGGATTCATGTTGGGTGGAAAGTTTATAATGAATGGACAGCTGGTCAATTAAGGAAAAGTTATTTGATAGCGGCGGAGGTATGGTATGGACAGATAAAATGAGTAATGAAGATATCTTGAAAGAAACTAACTCACGAAGAGAACTGATTGCCCTAATAAGAAAGAGACAATCTGCATTATTAGAACATATGATGAGAAGGTGATGTCGAACGCAAAAGAAGTTCCAATCTGACCAGATGACCAAACCATTTGATTCTTTGATGTTCTGCGAAATCATTTACCAGTACTGTGCCTACCATTATTCATAGTTCTTCGTTGGTGACCCTGTCTCTTCTTGTTTTTCCCGCAGTTTTTCTTACACATCTGCTCTCACGTGTTGTAATTTTGCGTTTATGTTTTTCTAGGACTGCTCATGTCTGACATTGAAAGAACATAAGTTGGTACGAATGACGTATTTATCAGATGCTTTTTTTAACGCCTGTTAATATTTGTTTTTCTCTGTAGCTGTCAGTAAGTTTTGCATAACATTGAAGATAGTTTTAGCCATTCATATTCTTTTCCTGATTTCTGTTTCATTTCTACCATCATCTGTTATTACGTGTCCAAGATAGAAGAAACTTGACACTTATTCTAATATCTCTCCCTCTGCTGCGATATTCACGTTGCTAACACCTCTTTAAACACGCCTACCGCTGTTTTCAACCAATCAAACCTCTCCAAGTCGGTTTCTGCAAGCGTCCAACACCGGAAGTCAACCCTAAAGGCTACGTACAGACGACACGTTTGAGACGTCTCCCGGTCCCAATTTCATCGATACCTAGGCCCTAGTTTTGTCTCCGGTATATAAGTTATATGTCAGATATAGAGGCTGTTCATTCAGCTCCAGGTGTCCTAGCAAGTGGTGAAAAACCTAAAGAAATTACCATGGGGGAAGCCAGTACTAAGAAGTTGATATTTTGTGCGGCCGGGATTTTCTTCTGCTATTTTTACTATGGGATTTTGCAAGAGAAAATGTGAGTTTGTTTACTCAACAGAACATGAATATTATTAATTATTGATTTATTTACTTTCTCTTGTTATTTCTTTTTTAGATACACAATATTTAATCCTATTGTGAATTATGCATTCACAGAACTTCATTGCATGATTATGACAGATGCAAAATACTAAAAGTAAGCAAGGTTTTTTGTGAAGATATTTCCACCAGATCTTTGATTGTTGTGAAACGTACCAGTAAGTAGTACAGTAGTACCAGTGACTCGGTGGTTGTTATTTTTTAAAAATAATCGTGATCAATATTAATTGCGAAAAATTATTCACCATTTCCAACCATTAATAATATTAATTAACACATTAATGCGTTCACTTAAACTCTGTAATTTCATGGGTGTCTACAGTTAAAATAAAGTAAGCTTGGCTAATCGGAATCCTGCACTTCTGCTTCCTACTCTATATGGAACTTTGTTATATTTCCAAACGGGAAAAAAAGCACAGTAGCACAGCCTATTATGGAGCAGTAATAGTATGCTTAGGACAATAAATCCTAGAGTTAATTTGTACAAAACATAAGTTATGTTCGTTTCCCATTCATACAGAAAGTTGTAAAGTACCATTCTTTTTCTTCTGTGTTCATCCAAGGATGTAATTGGGCTATCCTCCAAATAACACAGTCCCAAATTATCAAGGCCAAAAATATATCCTAACAGGACCTCAGTCACATGTAAATTGCGGACCTCTTTCTGGCGACTATACCGCCACCACTGAGAGTATCTCCCGGGCCACTATGAGTTGCACGGAGTGGGGCTAAACTAGATGGCTGGGACTCACAAGCAAATAAAATGAAGGAAGCTGCAGGAGATGCGGTAGCTGCTGCTCGTGAGTCCCAGCCATCTAGTTTAGCCCCACTCCACGGCACGGAGGAAACTCTCGGCAGTGACTTTAACTCGGAAGAAGCTTTTCTGCGGTTTGCTGTGTAGTCGTCAGAAAGAGGTCCACAATTTACATGTGACTGAGGCCCTGTTAGGGTAAATTTTTTGCCTTGATAATTTGGGACCGTTATTCGGAGGATAGCATGTAATTGAATTGTGCCCGTTTACAACATGGCTGCTATATTTGCACCTATCAGACCTGTCAGCTGACAAATCCAACATTTGCAGGCATTTGTTGACCAGGTTAGCCTTCCCAGTTAGTTTTGTGGGCATTGCAGTCTCATCATTCTTCTTCTTCTTCTTCTTCTTCTTCTTCTTCTTCTTCTTCTTCTTCTTCTTCTTCTTCTTCTTCTTCTTCTTCGATCCTTCTGTCAGAAAACTTATATCAGGAGGCCGGTAGCCTTTATGAAAGCTATCGTGCAATCCATATCCTCTCGTGTACCATACAGTTTTGTCTTCAGTGTGGTTGGAACAGGCCAGATTGTGTCTCTGTTGTCAGCATACAGTTGACAGTGTTGGAGCACATGCTCAGCATTTTCGGGTGCCACGCTGCATGGACACGTCTCCGTATTTCCTACACCGAAAAATTTGAACATATGTTGACGAAATCTGTTGTGCCCTGTCCTTAGTCTGAATATAATAGACTGTCCCTCTCTAGAGAGGCGATGAAGTGAGTCTTGGGGAGAAAATCTGGTGTGGGTATCCAGCCACCTTTCTTGGATACTAGATTGTATTAGTGTTTTCATCTCTTGGTGGGTTAAGTCGCTATTTGGTTGTACCATGTCACTGCCGCTTCTGGCCAACATTGTATGGTCATCTTTGTTTCCTAGGTCACAGGTTGGGCCCCACATTAGGCCAATCTAGAGAAGTCTCTAACTCTTTCAGGCCCATAAATTTTGACAGACTTGGCCCACTTAAATTTCCCTTTACAAAAATGACAGAGGGGTAGGTGTACAAGAAAGGCACTAGATAATGTAATATACTTCCAATCCTAATAAAAGTATATATTTTTTAAAGAGAAATGAATGTAAATTTTGAATCTGATGATAAGTGTATGTTTAATTTGTTTATAGTTAGTAGGAAAGAAGAATTCAGCAGGTGTTAATTTCACAACAACAACATTTTACAAACAAATTCTTCACTTACCATGATTTTGCAGCCACAAGAGTAGTGAATATCTAAATTTGAGAACAAAGCTTTAAAGTTTGTTTAATTTCCTAACAAATTCCAGTTATGATAAGTTTCTGGGTTAGTTTAGCACTTAGGGGCTCTTAGTTCTTACAGAGTGCTAAGCAAAATTTCAGAGAGAATAATGGCAGAAAAATGAGCCATTACACACACGCTATTTGCTATTTACTTTGTACAGTTATATACAGACTGTGACTGCGATGATTTCCATGTAGCTTATCCTAGTTTAGTACAATCTCTTTGTTTAGAGAACTTTCCTTCTCTTACACCATAAATACTGTAGCAATAGGTCATTATCTGTGTAATAAACATATCAGAATTGCTAGATTTAGAACAGCTGATCCCTCAGCTTCACTGGTGAAAAATCACTGTCTGAATCACTTTCCCAAAAATCTAAATTTTCATTATAATTTAATTTTAATTAGTTGCATAAATTTTACAGAACGCTGCAGAACCAACCCCAGCACTTTCTGGCTGTTGTGTTTTTTCATTATCATTATCAGAATTAAAAACATCTGACTGAAACAATATCAGAACTTTGGCAGCAGAAAGACGCATTCTGCGACCTGTACTTGTGGTGGGAACATTGGTATTCATGGCACTGTTGAAAAAAATGAATCCGATCAAATTATGCATGCATGTTTTCTGATAAGGAATGTATTTGAAAGGATTTCGGCAGAGTGACTTTCCCTGAATAGTTTAATCGTACTTGCAAACATTTGAAACATGTATGGAGCCGTGTGCGAAGCAAAATGTACGGGATACACGATCGGCGATGACAGCGTTGTTTGGGCAAAACGGAACTTCTCAATCAACGCTCACACCGTTGATTGGGCCTTAAAGAGTTAAGAGAAGGCAGGTGCAGAACATGAGCATTCATGCCATCCGAGGAGGCTTCCGTAAATGCAGAGCCAATACATGTTGCTCTGGTACTTGATTCACCCCAGGATTCGTTGTGTCCTGCTCACAACTGATTAACCTCACTTCCATATATTCAACATCTCATTCATCACAGGCTGTGTCTATAGAAGCCAGCAGTAGGCAACCTGCAGACCTGGTATTTGATATACCTGCACAAAAATGTGTATTTTGCTTCTTTTGCATGTTAGACTTTTACTGCAGTGGTTTTTTGCATCCACTATAGTTTCATATGACATTTCCCACATTGATGCCTAGGGCATCCAGTAAGGGAGTATATGGACAGACGGATCTGTTTCATTTTCTTCCCATGTCATGGTCTATGAACACTACATCTCTAGGGACTATCGGTTCTGACAGTCCCTGACAGTTTTCTGTTCCTGATACCTCAAGACATCAGTTTGAATACATTTAAAAATTCAGAAAATGGCGCGATGCCTGTCGTTCAATGCTGGCGGGGCCCGTATTAAAATTGATCACGCGGACAACTGCTGATCTGTTGACGACAAGTTCTGCTATCATCAATGATGAACTGCATTTCTAATGTTGGACTGTTTGTGTTAGCACTTCGGATGGCTACCATATGCTTTAATGCGAGTGTATGCTAGATATGCTGAGACAGCAGTCTGTCAATCTTTCCACAAGGGACTGTGATAGACATTCTGAGTGTTTTTCGCTGGCACAGGAGCGGAGCAAAGATGGGGCAACCCGTTTGCTATGAAGCTGAAACTAAGACTACCAGACCAGACATTTAAAAATTTCCACAGTTTAAATCATGTGTCTTCTATCTTTAGCTTATTAAATAAATTGTGTTTCAGCATGTTTTGTCCTGTGAGGAGTCTAAAGATCACTAATTGTTCTCTTCGGTCAAGTTGGTAGTATGTATCATCCTTCTTGTGGCCTGGATGTTTTACAGATCTGACTTATTTGTATGCAGATTGTTGGTTCCTTGTCCCCAAAATAGGGCACCAAAATCAACATGAGAACACTGCTTGTATGTTATATTTAGTTGCTGTTGATAATTTTGAGTATTACCTGTTAACATGTGTATGAATGAAATAATGTATGAAACGAGGCAGATTAGAATGGCAGAATATTAGATAGGACTACATACCAAATGCTTAACCCATTGGAAATAAAGTTCATTCTTTTGTTTCTTACTGCAACTCCAGTTACTGCAGCTCCGCAGAACATATTATTGACTTAGAGGTACAAATGTTTGGCAGCTTTGCTGTAAAAAAACCGGCTGCTGTATGAGGCACCATTATACCCAACCCATGGGACAACGGGTTACCTTGTTATCCTAGGGTGCTTTAATGATACAGTTAAACAGGAGGAGTGGCTAAACAAGTAGTTACAACGTCGAGCTCGCATGTGGGCAACCCGGATTCGACCCTGGTAAAGTGATGGAATTTTTCTATCAGGAGCAGAATTAAACATCCTAGCCTGCAAGGACAGTGGCGACAGCATTAGCCATGTGGCTCTAAATTCTCAGGCTCACAACCACCCCTCAACTGTACCGCCCTACAAAAAAAGTGGTAAACACAGACAGAAGTGACATTTTTTATTCTTGTAGAGCATGATGGCTGGGATTTTCTATTATTGAATTTGGATCTGAAGAATGACTCTTTGAATTACTAAGTGTCAGTCTTTCAGGCAACAATCTCAGGGAGAGGAAAATATGCTGTTGCCACCACCTTTAAATGGTATTCGACATGTTAATGGTTTTCAGCTAGGCTGTGATATCTGCACCTTTTAATCCAATACATCCAGTTTCAGCAAACCTGTAATTAGTCACCTTTAATGCATATTTCTTAAAGTGACAGTGGATCTGTTATTCCACACCCCCCCCCCTTCCCCCCCCCCCCCAATCATTTTCCCTCACTCATGCCACATGTTTCAGACAACCTAAGCATGTAAGGCCAGTTTAATCAATTAATTCAGTTGTTGTCCCAGCAAATTAAGGCAGAAATAAAGCCAGATATACAGAAAGATACACATTCTGGCATCCAAATATAACAAGTTACAGATGACTTGTCTAACCACTGAACTCCAGTGCCCTAATTATTTAATGTCATGCATTTAAGTTTAGTGCCTGCAAGACAAATGTCATGCCACAGATTTTGTAATGTCATGTTGAGAAATAATTTGGTTGGCAGATGGCCAGGAACTTTGTTTGACATTATGTTTCTGGACATTGTTCACTCATAGCCTATTTGTCAGATGTAGAGTAACCTTTGAGTTACCCACAGTCACAAGAAGTAATTTAACAGTCTTTTATTAACTTAGACTGCTGGTCTAGTTTACGGTTCACTGTGGTTCTCACATGAGACCTCTGTAGTATATACTCAGTTCATTTTGGATATCCATGTGTGGGTTGCGGGACCCCATTGTGGGAAAAACATGAATAGATCCACTGCCTGTCCAAAAGCATGTCATAAGAGTTGACTAATTGGTAGCTTCCTTTGAAGTCAAGAGTACATTTGCCTCAGAGGCAAGGAACTAACAGTCTGCATGCAAATGAGTCAGACCTGTGTAACAAATGTGCAGGCAACACTCAGTTTGTAGAGCAGGACTAGAGTCCAGAAGTGGACGAACAACCAGAACTTCCGTCATTACATTTGGGACATGTAAAAATATGTTAAAGCCGTTTTTTTTTTTACTTCGAATCCCTCAGTGAAAAACATTGGTCCTTGACCATACTGTACCAGCCCCTCCTGTAGTTTTCTTCATCATCATCATCATGTAGCAGGTCCTCTACAGAATGTCACTATTATTACGGCCTGCCTGAAAGAAAGTCGGTCTCTTACCAGCTTTCCCACTTCCTTGCACTTTCCAGCCAAAGATGTCACTTATATCCTGTCCTAATCTTCTTGCTGTTCAGCTCCTGCCAGTCTTTCCTGGCACCACACCTTCTGATATATTTTTTTTTTTCAAATCTTCAAGGGGCTTAATGTGGGCAAAATATTTCATCTCCAAAGACAAGATGCTGTTTGCTAGCGTATCTTCCTTGGCATTCAGATCTTTTAGGATGTTAGTGTCTTTTCTGCTTTTTCCATGCTATTCTGAGAACTTTCTGTAGCATTTCAGTTCTTAAGCCCATATTTTTCTTCCTTAGGATTGAGTTTCCCTCATTTCTTGTTTTGTTTTATTTGTTGGGGATTATTTGCAGTATGTTCCTAAATGTGTCTTCTAGCAGTTTCTTATATAGACTGGTCAGTCTTTGTCTTATTGAAATTCTGGATGACTTTGTTGTATAGACACTTATATCCCTGTTTTCACATGTTAGTGCCTGATGCATTTTTTGTCTGCTTTTCTTCTTTTGCAGCACCAAAGGAAAATATGGTGAAGGAGAAAAACAGGAAAAATTCCAGTATACTTTATCACTTGTATTTGTGCAGTGCATTATCAATGCACTCTATGCAAAACTTGGTGAGTTGATGTATATTTGAGTCTTGAATTCAGTCATTAATTAGTTAATCAGCAAATAATCCTCATAGCACACTGAACTGTTCAGCTCAAAAGTGCTCATAACCCTTCTTTAGTAAATCCCACTGCGTGTAGCAGCTGATAACACCAGTTCTTTAGTTTATTTATCTTCTTTGGCTTCCACCATAGTGCTCCTGTTTTTACCTCTAAGATGGCATAGTCGTGCTTCACCAAGCTTAACTTCTCGGTTACGAAGTTGTGTTAGCATCAGAGATTCGCCATTATCTCCCAACCTAATCCGTACGGCGTTGATGATATCAGCTCTGTCCATGCTTTTACCCATTTGCATTGGTGCATTACCTGCCAGCTGGTTAGCTCTTTCATTACCATTTACTCCTTCGTGCCCAGGTGTGTAGATCCAGATAATGGAGGTTAACTGCGACTTCCAAATGCTTTCTAACCATTCGGAGCAGAGACTACCTGTAGGGATTTTCTGAAACATTTTCATAGAGTCACTTCATATTTAAATATATATACAAGGTTCTTATTTCATGAGTTAAGGTACCAGTTCCTTTCTTCATTTTCTAGCCAGATAATTTCCAGAAAATTCTGGAACTCCTGAAGTAACCATTTGAAGCAGTTGATTTATCATGTTTATAGTTATATGTTTGACGTGTAATGTTAGTTGAGTGTGTTTTTGGGGTGTTTTATTTATTATTGTGTGTTTTACATGAATGCTATAAATATGCGAATGCATTGTTGAGTTGTATTTATAGATATATCTTTTACTGACATGTAATGTGCAGTTTATGGCTTATGGGTAGTAAAGTTGTTTCACACTGCCACATTCAGTGTTTTGGTGGGCCTAATTCCCATAAGAAGAGGACTTACCATGGCTTTCAGAAAGTTGTGAGAGAGTCATGATCCTGTCACCGCTCTCAACTCAGAAGTTGGGCAGTTGAACTATATCTTTTTAGTCTTTATATGGCAGAAAGTGCAACGGCTAAATATTGTCAAAAGCAAAAATAGACACAACTACAAACAGTTAACCTTCCTATCAACTATATTCACCTAAAGCCAACTGTCTAAGAGAAGCAGGATTCACTGTGTAATATTTCCATAGTTAGCAGAGGATACATTGCAGCTAATGTCCAATGTGGAGATAGCACAATTGAAGAAAAAAAAATGTGTATTGAGTGTTTTGTTGTTGCATTTATAGTTATCTGTTTTAATTGTGCTGTTAGGTTAAAGTGAGTGCATTATGGATTTGTTGTATTTATATTTATATTATTGAATGTTGTGGTTCTTGAGAAGAATGTTTCGAATACCTTGGACTGTCAGAATAACTATCAATGAATGCCTGGAAATGGCTAATTAAAGTACAACATATACAACAATGAGAAGGAGACAAACAGAGTTCTTTGGTCATTTGATGAGAAAAGGAGCACTGGAAAATATTGTGACGACTATAAAAGATCACTAGTAGAAGAGGCAGAGGCAGACCAAGAGGATCATGGTAGATGGCTTTAAAAAATGGAATGGATGAATATAATCAGTGAAATTGGTCCAGGACACCAAAGACCCTGATCTGTGGAGTTGCATGAATGCCTACGCCAGCTTGCAATTCACTTGATGATGATTATAGAATGTAGAGTCGGAAAGAGAGTATTGCAGTCTTTTATGGAACCAGTATGTCAGTATGACTGAGTCCTAGATTGTAAATGGACAAATTAAGAAGAGCTTCAAGCAGGCAGAAATGTGATTTCTGAGATGGATGTTGGACAACCAGAGTAACAACAGTTGCGTAGAAAAGACTGTTGAAAGTTGAACAAAATTCACAACCAAAAGAAAGATACTTTGATCATGTGACAATAAGAGAAATCAGACAAAAACACACAAACAGTAGAAATGCACAATGTATTGCCTCACTTTGTCTAGTCAGGTGCATACTACAGTAATAAGATACTGCGAAATATGCCAGGCATTAAATTGTGCTGTGTATTGTTTGGTCTTCTTTGTTCAATTTCACAATGGGAAAACATTGCCTTGAATGAGAAAAATGATTGAAACTGCACACACCTGTGCTAAAAGAAGTAGACTTGGAGAAGTGATGTTGAAGGTTAAGATAGTAGTACAGAGATGTGTTAGTAACATAATTGGTCCAGCACACCAAAGACAGAGGTCTGTGAAGATACATGAATGCCTACAGTATCTGGACACTCAGAGTAGTAGGTATAAGAGGAAGTGAAAAAGACACCATTGGGTAAAGCACTGAATGATGGCAATGCATGCAGGTTTGTGTGAATGGACTCTTTTACTTTCATTATAGTTATTTTTAGTTTTAACATTTTAGCCAGACCTGGTTCATTTTGTGTGTGAATGGGCATTGATTTGTTGTATCTGCAGCAATGTACTTCTTTGCCAAAGAGAAAGATAACACCCCTAGCAGCCTGTACGCCATCTGCTCACTAACATACCTCGGTGCCATGTTGGCCAGCAACCACTCTTTACAACATGTCTCCTATCCTACACAGGTAACATCAAATATGGCTTTTGTTTGGTGTCATACTGCACTAATAAGTGGGGGGGGGGGGGGGGGGGGGGGTATATCAGGCTCATGCATACCTCATTTCATTTCATAGTAGAGATTTGATAACTAAAAGAAGAAGAAACAGGATGTGGTATACTCCATCCTGATTCTAGGATGGGTGGTTGAACACCTAGCTTTCTCAGACAGTGGTGAAAAAGGTGCTTTCCTAATATCCTACCCAAAACAGGGGAAATCCACAGGTCACGGGACAGTCTAATATTTCAGGGGGTGGTAGATAGGCTGCATGCAGTTTTGGGACCTAGGCTGCACTCTCTCGTTGGTTGGGGTTGGAGCCATTTCTAGATGTTTTGGGGTCAGTAAAAGCATTCAACAGAGTACTGCATACAACACAAATTGACTTGAAAACCAAATGGACAAGACAACAGACCTTCCAAACAACTAGGGTCAACGTGAAATGAAGAAATATATAATTATGTGGGGGAGGGGGGGGGGGGAAATAGGGACAGGAAAGGTTAAATTATGAAAAAATGGGGAGATGTAAACAAGTCAAATAAATTGATTAATTTAAAAAAAAAAAAAATTATTCTACAGGCAGCTGGCTGAAATGATACAATTATATGTGGTGGGGAACAACTATTATCATTGTTGTAATCTTCAATGAGGCGTGCATTTATAATTGGCAGTTTGTGTTCTTTGTGGAATGTTTTGAAATTGTTGATGTCATAGCACTTGTATGCTCTTCTTGATCCACCCACATGGAGATGCAGAAAGAAAGATCTTCTGACATTACTTTATAAAAGTGACATCTCTTGAGTTGAATTAAACAATACCAGACCACAGATGGAGTACTAGAGCGGAACACTTCATAATGAATTATCACTAACAGAAAAGCATTTTCTTCTATCTATTAATGTCGAAGCTGTTTATAGCATATATCTTCTTCTCTGTTCATCCTCAAAAGGGTGGTTAGTACATTGTGCTGGGGTTCACAGCTAGGCGGTGATATTGGCACTTAAAGATCTTTGAACGGTGGTTAAGAATCTCTGTTGTAGATTTATTCACGTTATGTACAAACTTGGTCACGGTTACACAGCAGTTCTGGACATAATGTGGGGCTTAGTACTTCTCATCATCTGTTGTGTTTTAACTGTAGCTATTGCATAAGACAGTGTCGTCAGTCCTTCAGCTGTCCATTGTTTTGGAGTTTTGTTTTAACTTTCTTAAACCCAGTGATTCTCTTTTTCTTCATAGCTTTCAGCGGCTGTTAACACTGACATAAAGTACTGAATGCTCATCCACTTCTGTACTTTGGTTCAAGAATTTTAGTTTTGCATGCGCATCTGTTTTACAGATCTTGTTTATTTATATGCAGGCTGTTGGTTCCTCACCTCCAGAGCAGTGTGACTTAGAAGGAAATGCCCCTATTTAGTTGCCTCCTGCAACATTCTTGTTATGAGAGCAGTGGGTCGGTTCTCCCCCCCCCCCCCCCCCCCACCCCTCTTTCCTCAAAATGAGACCCTGGTACGAACATGGAGAATCTAGTGCTTCTAAAACATTAACACTTCTTCTTCTTCTTCAGCATTCCGAGCCCTTGAGGTTCATTGCTGCAGATATCACCAGCCTTCACTCATCTCTCTGGTTGGCTTACTTCTTCAGCGTTCCGAGCCCTCGAGGTTCATTGCTGCAGATATCACCCGCCTCCACTTATCTCCTGGTTGGCCTACTTCTTCAGCATTCTGAGCCCTTGAGGTTCATTGCTGCAGATATTACCCATCTCCACGCATCTCTCTGGTTGGCCTTCTCTTTCCAGTCTGTGACACCAAGTGTTTGCAGGTCTGTCTGGACATTATCTCTCCATGTTCTTTTTGGTCTCCCTCGTGGTCTACGAACATTCATCTCCCTGGTGTATACAGTTTTTACTTCTCTGTCATCTGACATTCTTTCAATTTGCCCCAACTATTTCAGTCTATTAACTCTCATGATGCAAGTGATCAGGGATGATTTAAACAAATTAAAACATTAACACATTAAATAAAAATATCTGGGCTGCTCTATAAAAGGAGAATTTGGCAGGATTATTTTTTTCCCCTGTACCCTGCAGAGCTCCATCTGTGATGTGGTCAGTATCAGTTTAACCATAGTACCCCTTACAGAATTGTCTGGCACCCATATTGAAACAGTGCTAACATAATGAAGTTTGGTCACAAATAAACCCCACCTTGTCACAAGCTGCTATTTTT
The DNA here is from genome assembly GCA_905116865.2 of Candidula unifasciata. NCBI lineage: Eukaryota > Metazoa > Mollusca > Gastropoda > Stylommatophora > Geomitridae > Candidula > Candidula unifasciata. Next base: position 612,540 of record CAJHNH020000280.1, on the reverse strand, counting down.
GATAAATTCTCGGCATACTTTACTTTATTTACACAATATTCAGACTCTGCAGACCCCCCCCCCCCCTTTTTCACCTTTTTTTTAATTAAAAAAGTTGCAGCTAAAATACAGTTTTTTTAATAACAGTTTTATTATTGATGTTTAGAAGTTCACTGCATTCAGTGAGAAGGAATATTAAATACATGGGTATTTTCTCTGTTAGAATCAATTTGTCCAGCGTGCATTTACTAACCATCTAATGTTGACATTACATCTCTAGGTCAGGATATGGTGCATAGTTCTTCTCATATCTTTTCATATAACGTGTTGAAGTATATGGAGGGTACTTACTCTTCTGTCATGTGTTAGATGTATAGTTGACTGTGTGATGCCAACAATTAGCTTTACCCAGTAACTCAAAGTATCACATGATAGACTGATACAAAGTCAGCACATAGAAAGTGAGGCTACCACTTGTATGATAAGGCACCATTTGTGAGTTCTTTTCCTTCTTCTTCTTCTTTTCTTTACTCCTGGAATGCCTCACAGCGTCAGGACAGGAAGAGATCTCTGGAACGGGCCCAGGCCCTTCTGCTTGCTTTGTTTATTTTCTGCCTGATCAACCCCTGGCTCTGTTACCACTGTATCTGTATAACATTGTTCTCTGTGGTGTCCTGTCTGATACCAGACTTGTTACATGGCCAAACCATTTGATCTGCTGTCTACTGATAAAGTTCACTATAGGTGGTTCTATGCCAGCTCTCCTCCTGATATCATCATTCCTTTGTGGGCTCCTGGTAGAAAAAGGAATAGACCCATTGTGCCCCTTCTCCCCCACCCCTTCCCAAACAAGCATGTTATAAAAGTGAACTAATTAGGAGATAAGCTTAAAGGTGCAGACATTGCAGCCTATCTATAAACCACAAAACAGTGTGCCACTGCACTGTTAGAAGGGCAGAAAAAAGAAGCAGTCATGATTGGGTGCAACTGATTTCCAACTGTCCTTTTTGATAATCATATTTCAGATCAGGCTATTCAGTCCCTTAAATCTTCAACACCAATCTTTTGGATATCAGTTCTGTCTTGTACTTTACAGTGGCTAAACAAATCATCTCTTTGTTGTTGTTGTTGCTATCTATCAAATCTTTTTGGAAGCCACCGTGGCTAGATGCGGCTTGTGGGTATGAAGGTTGTGGGTTTAAATCTGCATCAAGGTGAATTTCCCCCCCCCCCCCAGCAATCTTGTCTCCCAGGTTGACCCAACATAAAATGGGTACCAGGTTAAGTCCTGGGAGGTAAAGGCAGCCGGCATGATGTTGACCACATCGCCCACTGAGTGCTGATTGGTCTGTAAAATTTGGGTCTAGCACCATATATCCAGTGCGCCTAAGGGAGTGGAAAAGGGTCATTTTTATTAATCTGTTTGTTCAGGTTGTTTAGTTAGATCATTGCTTTGAGCACTGTTTGTTTTAGTTTGTCTCTATGGCCCTATCTTCCAAATCTCCAGGAACTAAAGTACTTCGGCCCCTTTGTTATCTTTACCAATGCCAATTTGGTCTTTCATCATTGTATATTTCGTGCCTCTCTCCATGTCAGGTCTGTGTATTCAGCACGGCTGAGTGTTCACTTACAAACACTATCATAGTTACCTAGTATTCTAGATAAATGTAGGACCTAATATCTCACCTGACTAGCTGCAGACATGGTGATTATGGTGCTGTCAGCCCATCTAACCTTTAACCTTCTAACTTAACAAGGGGATGTTTCTGTTGTCTGGGTTTTTGACTTGCTTTGACCTTTGACCGACTACATTTCACAGCCTAGTTATTGTGGAATGAAACATATCTTGCATCTAACCCAAAAAACAAAAAACTATTTAACTACAGACTTCCCATGTCAGTTCTAGGGCACCACTATGGGGGAGAACTAGAATAGACCCATTGCCTCCCAAACAAGCAGTCGACTAATTGGGGTCTTCCTTCAAAGCTGGAGTGCATCTGCCCGAGAGGCAAAGAACCAACACTCTGCATACATAGTCAGATCTGCAAAATGGATGTGCATGCCCAGAGGCATGTTTTTAAGAAATGGCTGTGAATTATGGACAGGTAAGTACTAAACCAGCAGACACTGGATTTTTATTAAACGAGGAACATTTAATTAAAGACATTGTACATACACACAGAATGACAGCAGCCAGTACCGTACATACACACAGAATGATAGCAGCCAGTACCGTACATACACACAGAATGACAGCAACCAGTACCGTACATACACACAGAATGACAGCAGCCAGTACCGTACATACACACAGAATGACAGCAGCCAGTACCGTACATACACACAGAATTACAGCAACCAGTACCACTCACCAAGCACTAGACCACAAACTGCTCTTCCCTATGATTCTTAACCTTACAAGTGGAAGTTCATGATTAGGACGAAGAACATCTTGTGCAATAGGTCACTGTTACTTCATACAAAACCGTGAATCCTGGACAGTTAGTAAAATGACAAACACTGCATTTTATAAAATGAATAACATCTTGTTTGATAGATCTAAATCATTAGAATTTTATAACAGACACTATAACCATTTAAAGTCACAAACCCGATGACACTAGAAACATCCCTACAATTTTCTTACTTTATGAAACACTGAAAATGCGTTTTTAGAAGTTGGCAGAAGCAGTGGCAATTAATATGGATGATTTCATATTATGTAAACAAAAGGATCATGTGGTTAACCTTAGACTTCTTTAGTGAACATGTGGTCAGGCTTAGACTCTGAGTGATGAGATGTACAGCGTAACATGAGGCAATATGATATGTGTATTTTATTTTAAAGGATTCCATTTTGGGCCTATATGTTAATGTAAACTATAGTAATGCACCTGACAATATTTAAAAATGCCATGCAGAGTATTGTTTGTATTCTTATTGTTTTAATGTTCTTGTTGTCTATAGGTGCTGGGCAAATCTGTGAAGCCAATACCCGTGATGGTGCTTGGAGTCATCCTTGCTGCCAAGAGATACCCGCTAGCCAAATACTTGTGTGTGCTGCTGATTGTCTCCGGGGTGGCCTTGTTTATGTATAAGGATCAGAAAACAACAACAACAAGTGATCGACCTTTCTTTGGAACTGGGGAGTTTCTCCTGGTAAGTTTCATCAAAACCTGGTCCTAGATGGGTTCAGTTGCCAGCTCCGCAGTGAAGATTCAGATCTGAAGCACTGTAGATCTCTCTCTCTCTCTCTCTTTCTCTCTGTCTCTCTCTCTCTCTCTCTCTCTCTTTCTCTCCTTTTTTCTCTCTTTCTCTCTTTTTCTCTCTTTTTTTCTCTCTTTCTCTCTTTTTACCACCCCCCCCCTCCCCAACACACACACACACACATGGAGATATACTTTTATGCTCTGTGTTAATTCCTTCCTGTGGCGTCATCCTTCTATTTTGAGAAACAACCAGAACTTTGCACCTGAGTTTATAGCCAGTCAGAGCTAAGAAGAAAAAGAAGTAGAAGCTTTTACACATCACAGAAGATATGAATAAACATAATTACTGATGCCCTATCTTCTTCTTCTTCTTCTTCTTCTTCTTCTTCTTCTTCTTCGCATTCACCAGCTGTACACTCTGGCAGAAAGTTCTGGTTGCTCGTCCACTACTGAACTGCAGTCCTGCTCCAGAACCTGAGTGTTACGTGTGCATCAGTTTTACAGATCTCATTCTCTTGAATACAGACTGTTGGTTCCTTGCCTCTCCGGCAGATGCACTCCGACTTCAAAGGAAGCTCCCCAATTAGTCGACTCTTACGACATGCTTTTGGGGAGGCAGTGGGTCTATTCTTGTTTTCCCCACAATGGGGCCCTAGAAACCACACGGGGGACTGATGCCCTATGGTATGGGCTGTAGAGAGAAGAAAGCTTTCCTCAAAAAATGTGCAGGATTTTTTTTTAAATTCTGAAAATGTTCATATCAACAGCTGGTCTCATTGACCCTAGATGGTTTGACCGGAGCCTCCCAGGACAAGATGAAGTCAAGCTACAAGACAGGGGCAAACAGTATGATGCTGTTTATAAATGTGTTCTCAGTTATATGGCTGGCTATAGGTGAGCATTGTTATATATTGTCTTTTCTTCTAGTGTCATCTCACTGTTACTAGGTTGTAGTCCACCAGTGTCATCATCATCATCAGTTCTCTTTATGCCCAGTGGCACATGAGGCTTCAGAGAGGACTTTCCATGCTTTCCTGTCCTGTGCAATCTTCAATGCAGTTTTCCATGTCAGAGATGCCGCACTCAGGCCACTTTCCATCGTTCGTCTCCATGTTGTTTTTGGGCGCCCCTTCCTTCTCTTTCCCACTGGTGTCCATGTAAGAGCTGTTTTGGCAGGTATATCAGGATTCATTCTCATAACGTGGCCAAGCCATTTCCATCTTCTCTTGGTTATCGTACTGTCTAGAGTTTCTTGGTTTGTGACTTTAAATAGTTTAGTGTTTGAGATTGTATCTGGCCATAATATTTTGATAATTCTACGTAGACATGTGTGGTGGAAGGTGGATAGCTTGTGTGCATCCTTTTTGGTCATTCTCCAGCATTCTGCTCCATAAAGAAGAACTGGTAAAATAATGCTTTTGTAGAGTCGAAGTTTCGTTCCTCTGCAGTAACTGTTGGATTTCCAGATTTGCCTCATCCTTCCAAAAGCAGCTCTAGCTTTGTTTAGTCTTCCTCTGTCCCTCCCAGTAGGGACACCACACTGCCAAGATATGTGAAATGTTCTACATTTTCAAGTGTTTGGTTATTTATGGTCACTGGTTGTTGGTTTGGACTGCTTGTCATGATCTTAGTTTTCCTTGTATTTATTCTCAGTCCAATCATTTCTGCTGTGCTGTGTAGTCTGCTACTTTTTTCTTGTATATGTTCATGTTTATGTGATAGGAGTGCTATATCATCTGCAAAATCAAGGTCCTCAAGTATAGTGAATGAAGTCCATTGTATGCCTCTCAATGTCTTGTCTACTGTGTTCTTTAGTATCCAATCAGTCACAAGGTTGAAGAGGAGGGCTGACATAACACATCCCTGTCTTACACCTGTCTTTACTGGGAAAGATGTATTGTAATTTTTGATAATGCAGGAAAAGTCTTTATAGAAGAGAGCAATTATGTTGACTATCTTTTCTGGAATTCCATAATGTAAAATTTTCCAGAGACTGTCTCTATGGACGCTGTCAAAAGCTTTCTCAAAGTCCACAAAATTAATATATATACTTCTCTGCCATTCATTGCATGTTCTAAAATGTTACGTAGAGTAAAGATATGCTCAGCTGTTCCTCTGCCCTTTCTGAATCCTGCTTGTTCCACTCGTAGGCATTTATCTACTCCCTTTTCGAGTCACACCAGTGTCATAGTTTTCTATATTTGTCTTGCACTTCTCTCGGGTGTCATGGGTGATAGATTTATTTAGCTTTTTGCAGGTTTCAGCTTCACCGCTATGCATCTCTTTCTTGATCTTCTCCTCTCCTTCCTCCCTGTAGAAAATCTCGAATGGAGTTTGGTCTGGCTGCATTCTCACTGGATGGCTCAAACCATTTCATTCTTTGTCTGTCAGTATATTTCAGACACTGTCTTATTCTGGCTGTCTCTCTAATAAGGTGCTAATATTGCAATGTTTCAGTCTAAATGTCTGATTGAAGACTTTGGGCCTTGATTCCAATATTTGGGAGGTCACTGCATACAACCATTCATCTTGGGGCTCATCTCCTCATCAAGGGACAGCAGCGGCATGAGAAACAGCCAGAATTGCAGCAGCAGTTAAGAAAAAATAATCCGAGAAGCCCGTGAGCTGAATCTGCAGACTGATGTGGCCCAAATGCCATGCTCACACTGCACAAGTACTGACCATGCCAGGTTTGATCTTATCATCCATCTGTGGATTCGTAAACCTCCTTCCTGCTAATGGATGAGAAAAAGGAATGGTCGTCATCGCTTTGGTGGATGAACAACAACAGTAGTGCTTTCAGTCATCTTTCTTCAAGTGCCTTGCCGAATGATATTTTGAAAATAGCCAAGGCACAAAGACAGATTGTCACAAGCTTTAGAAAGGAGTGGTTTTATTTCTGGAACACATACGAAGAAAATAATAGGAACTTTTGTAAAGAGATTTGTAGAGAGATGGTGGGGAACAAGAGATGATGCTTGAAGGGCTTCTATCATGATATTGGAAGGTGTAGCACACACAACGTGATACAAGCTGTTAAAAATGGCAAAGAGTATCGATACCAGACCAGTGGGCAAGGCACCTGATTATGTATGCATATATGCACATTTGTGTGTATCATCTTTACCAGAGCTATTCACTTGGCGGCCCGCAGGCCTAAATTTGGCCCGCTGAGGCCTAGCAAGTGGCCCACTGACCTTGCCAGTTGTAATTTTATTAATGATTTTTCTCTGCAGGGGCTGGGGTGTCTGGCCCATGATGATCACTGTTTACACCGTTGTTGGCCCCCTGAGTAAACCTGCTGGAATAGCCCTTGTCTGGTCTATGCCTGTTATTACAGATGATATTAATTAGTGAAATTATTGGAGGTTTTTTTAATGCCCCACCCAACAGTGAAGGTTGTCTAAAATGTGCCTACTGCTGTCACTAAGTCCTTAAGAAAGAAAATAGGGCTTTTGAGCTGAAATGCTATAGAAAGATTCTCAAAATATCTTGGACAAAAGAAGAGGAGAAATACTGACATCTTGAAAGATCTGAACATCAATGAAGATTGGCTAATAACAGTATTCTGTTTCAGGAGCTCAAATATTTTCGTCATATCAAGCGCTACAATGGATAGGAAAAAATAATAATAGCAGAAGGCATGGTACCAGGAAAAAGGGGCAGGGGCCGACCAACACGAAGATGGGCACAGGATATAAGTGACTCCTTGAGTATGAAAGTTCATGAGGTGGGAGAGCTGGCAAGAGACAGAGTTTCTTTCAAGCAGACCGTGATGAGAGCCACGTTTTGCAAAGGACCTGCTAAATGATGATGATGCTGTCACTAAGAATGTTTTACATGGTTAGGCTCTTGGGTTTTATACACAGTGGTTATCTGGTAACCACCAGAAACTTTTTTTAAAAAACAATTACCCGTCAGATCTGAACCCTAGCACTCCAGGATCATGAAATTGTTAAACATGTTAATTTAACCTTAATGTCGCATTGGTATATTACACAAAAGCATATACGCACAAATACTTGTACACCCAAAGGAAAATATTGCATGTGTGTTTTTTAAAACTTTGTTTACAGTAATCATTCTTTTTTTTTTTTTTGCAGGTCTAGTGGTCACAGGAGAGATATTTGAATTTATACCTTTTGCTAGTCGGCATCCTTCTGTTTTATTCCACATGATTAGTTTTAGCTTGGCGTCTGCTTTAGGACAAGTAAGTTTTAATTTTCTTCCTCTTTTTTTTTATTATTATCCTGAAAAGACATTGATTGCTTTTACTTTGTGTGTGTGACAGGGAAACTGAATATTTGTAGTGCCTCTAGATTCAGTAACTTATTTTTTAGATTGTGTTTACTGTCTGGCTTCAATTTCTGATGTGTTTTCTGTGTCTCCAACTTGTTTTAGTAGGTTCTTCCAGGTCAGGTGGGTCATGGGATAAAGACCAGACAAAATATAACTGTAAAAGTAGACTGAATAACCAGAAGCTAAAGAAGGCAAACTGACAAGAAATGTCTGTCAAAATTAAGCGTAATGAACAAGAAGCTTAATAACTTGTTTTTGTGAAGACATAATGATCCATTCTTGTCCTAGATAGGTGACTTGGTACCCATACCAAATATTCTCTCCAAGACTTGCCTTTTCTAGAAAGGAACAGTGTCATTCTCAGACTAAGGATCGCACAACAGTCTTTGCCAACATATGTTCAAGTTATTCAGTTTAGGAAACATTGAGATGTCCCTGCAACTTGGCACCAGCTTGTACTCCAACACTGTCAACTGTATGCTGCTGACAGAGAAATACTGTGGCCTGTTCCAAGCTTAGTGAAGACAAAGCTCTATGGTATATAGGAAGATATAGACTGCACAATAGCTTTCATCAAGGCTTCCTGCCTCCTGGTATAAATTTTCTGACAGAAGGCTCAGAGAAGAAAAATTTTTGTTTTTGGCTAGACTGCAGTCTGTTTTCAGTACCATACTTGGTGACAGAATAGGGTCCTGGTTAACTCTGGTGTCCTGATCCAAGCAGCAAAACTATGTTTTAATGATTTCATCCTTTGTTGTTGTTGTTGTTGTTGTTAACCTTTCATCACATTATTGAAAAACTAATGACTGCAAAAGTAGCAGGAAGTTTAGAAATTAACTATGATTATGTTCTATTGCAGATGTTTATCTTCATCACGGTCACATCATTCGGCCCCCTGACTTGCTCAATCATCACCACCACCCGCAAGTTCTTCACAATCCTTACCTCTGTCATCATCTTCCAGAACCCCATGTCGGGCCGACAGTGGATCGGCACATTGCTGGTGTTTATAGGGCTCGGCCTGGACTCTATTTATGGCAAGGAAAGGAAGAAGATCAGTTGATGCACTAGAGGCACTTAAGACAGTGTCACTATTCGTCCTACAGTTTTGGAACAATTTATGTTTATTGCTTAACGAGACAGCTTTATTGTCGTAATGATGAAAATAAATTATATTTGATATTGCGGAATATGAGTAATGCGTTTGTGATGTGGTAGATTGTACAGTATAGAGGCTAAATAGGAAATACGGCAACATATTAAATTGTGTCAAATGGTCTATTAACTTTCCCAAGCGCTGCCAGTTATGACTGATTGTATTGGAAACAATCTGAGGCGATTGACTTGTTATTGCCATATATTAATCATGAGCATTTTGTTATGATCAAAATTTTAGGATAAAAAACATATACATATTTAGATAGCTTAGCAGTTAGGACAATACTATAGTTGTGAATTTGTTAGTTTTAATGCTGTTGAGGAACACAGGTTGTAGAGACCCATGATCACCCATGCCAGTTGGCAAGGCACTTGATGATTTTAGTTTAAAACCACCAGTCTGTTTTCTGTAGGGATAATAATGTCATATATAGTAATTTTTCTGACAGCCTGCACATTGCACTTTTCAAAATAAATAATTAAACAGTACACATAGAGATGATTGATGCTGTAGTTTTTAAACATGAAGTTTTCACATGTGATATTTTAGAGTTCTAAAACTGTGAAACCTGCTGCAGTAAATAAGCTGGATTTTTGAGCTTTTGTTATTACTTGGACCACGTGTTATTCTATACTTATAAATTGCCAGAAAGCTCATGAATCATATCCATTTGTAAAGATAATTGAATAGGAAGTCGTTAACAAAATGTTGTTCTCTCCCCCTCCCCCTCTTTTGAGTGGAATGTGTCACACATCTTCTCTAGTTCAAAGGTCAGTGTCTGGCTTTGACAATAGTTTGTTTGACATTTTCTTCCTTTAGGCAGATTCAAATCAAAGTATCAATCTCTGTATTAGCCTGACTTATTGAACATTGCTGAGTAGATTATTCCATCATTAACTGCACCATCTTGCGCTCAGTATAGCTACTATTGTCAAGTTGAAACAGTTCCAAAATACTCTTTTGTTGAGGGGATTTCAAGATAACACAGTTTGCATGTCACTTTCCTCTGTTTCGAGATTTTTTTCTTTGTAAAAATGTATGGAAGGCGCTCATATCAAATGATGAGAATTCTGAAACATTTGTGAAGTTATATTATCGAGCAAAGTTACTGAAAAACACATGAAAATCAGTTTTTAAAAATGATCATGCTTTCACACTTCTGTGTATTTGACTAAAATCCTCATTTATTATATTCTACATTGAGTTTATATTTGCTCATCTTAGACGCATTTTTAAAATGTAATCATAATTGTATCATCATATTGCATGTTGATATATGTGGTAGGAGTATCTCTTCTTCTATGTTCACCTTCAGAATAAACTAACAGAAAACATCAGTCAATTTGAACTTATTGAAGTCTCCACAGTTTGTCCTTAAAATATGGTAATGTTGGCCAAAATAGTTTCCTGTGCATTGCATATGTGGACTCGCAGTAAATTGTTAACAATTATTTAACCACCAGCTTTATTCATCAGTATATTCTACATTTTGTTATTGAACAAATAGGTGCAGCCTGTTATGTCCTGTACAGAGTCTGAAGATTGTTAGCTGTTCTGTTCGGAAGAGTTGGTTGTGGTTCTTCCTCCTGTCAATTGGCTGTAAACTCCGGCAGAACATCCATGTTGTTTGTCCACTTCTGGGCTTTGTTATTGTTCCAGGATTTAAGAGTGGCAGGCACATCCATTTTACAGATCTCTCTTATTTGTGTGCAGACTGTTGATTCCTCACCTCTTAGCCAGATGTACTTTGACTTCGAAAGGAAATATTGATTTCTCTAGATTTGCTAGGTTCCCTCCTGTTTCAAGGATGACCACCGAGAGATGTAGATACGTCTTGACCAGTAGGAGCACCTGTCCTGATAAGGTTGCTTCAGTACCGCAGCAACCCTCTTGTCGTTCTGTTTGTACTTCTGATAAATCTTTTGGCCTTATCATAGGTTATCTCTATAGAAGGCTTAGGTAGTTGTTCGAAACCGGACGGTTCCCGGTGTTCACCCATCTCTAGGTAATGGGTACCAGAGTTAACACTCTGGGGTAAATGGAGGAATGTCGCTGTAGCTATGGAGTTGCGTGCAGACGGCAACACAGGTGGACAGTTTCTTATCAGCTGACCGTACTGGTGGCAGAGCACTTATGGTTTAAAACCATGTGCAATGGCGCTGGTTCACATCTCCCAACTTTACCTTTTTAGACTGTAAAATATTTCTTTATTTTAAAATAAATAGGTTGAAACATAAAACCAGTTAACCTGTGTAATTTATAAAATACTGATCTGTTTTGAACATGTAAAAGTATAATATTTTTTTTAGAAAGTTTTGAAATACTGAATATTTTAATTTTTTTTCTTATGTGGAATACTGAATTAGAATTATATGAAATCATTTAGAAATATGTAAAGTTTTGAGAATACACAGCATTCAGGCTCATAAACTGTTATTAAAATCTGAGATTCTTACATCTGTCAAGGTATATGTTTATACGTTCAAGAAGTATGTGATAATTTTTATCCCCCAATCATTTTATTTGCTGAGATCTGCTGATTGTGTATGTAATTGTTGATGTGTTTAAAAAAAATTATGGTTTAAGGTTTTATTTTAGTTTGTGTTAGAATGCCCTTATTATTGAGCTAGGTTAAGTGTACTTTGTACATATTTCAGGAATAAAACAGTTGATTCTGAAATGCGTTTACACAGTCTTTAACACAGTGATTCTCAACCTTCCTAATGCCGCAACCCTTTAATACAGTTCCTGTTGTTGTGGTGAGGTGACCCCTAACCATAAAATTAGTTCCGTTGCTATTTTGTTGAATATGTGTTTTCCGATGGTCTTGTGCGACCCCCTGTAAAATGGTCGTTGGACCCCCCAAAAAGGTCGGGACCCACAGCTTGAGAGCCGCTGCTTTAACATGAGATCTCCATCTAAGGAGGAGATATATGTTCAAACAAAAATGGACTCCATGACACTCAATAGATACATGAAAAGATCTGAAGTGAAAGCAAGAGGCCATCCTAGAAGAAGATGGATCGATGATATTAAAGAGCTTTTACATCATCACAGAATAGCAGTAGCTAATGCTGCCCATCAAGCAATGGATCCCAAACTGTTCCTCCCCACAACACTTAAGGACAGAAGTGGAAATTGATGATGATGTTGTTCTGTAGTTGATGTGGTAGTATGATACTAGTTGCCTTTACTTCTTGAGAAATTCCTGGTTTTTATTTTATGATGACTTGGAAGTAAAGTAAATGGAAAAAAAAAATCGCTGTCTCAAAAGAGATTAAAACCCACATGACTGTTGGGGTCTTTGTTTGGATCTGCTTGCTTGCAGTTTGTATTCTCCAGGATTGCAGACTGCAGGATTAACACCTCATGGGTGAGAATCCCACTTATACAAATCTCTGTAAGCCCCCTTCAACGGTTAGGTTAAATTAGGTTCTTCGATGGTTACAAAGTAACTGGATGTCATTGCAGGCGAATCTGTTAAAGAGCAGCCATTTTACTTGTGGGCTAGTAGATGGGATTTTTGTTTTAAGTGTTGCTGTTTGTTTGTTTGATTTAGTTTACATTGTTGCTCACGTTTTTAAAATCTTCTTCCTTGTTGACTGCTAATTTTCACTACATGTGTTTTCTCCACTGCTGTTTTTGTTTTGTTTCATAATTTAATTGTATTACACGCAGTTCAGATTAATTTATTGTACTACACCTCAGATTATTTGAACACTTATTTGGTATGCTTCTGAACTGAAATGCTATCGAACAATTCTTAAAATACCGTGGACCAAGAGGAAGAAATATGTTTAAATCACCACTGATCACTGTCATCATGAGAGCCAATAGAGTGAAATGGTTGGGGCATATTGAAAGAATGTCAGATGACAGAGAAGTATAAACTGTATATACAAGGGAAATGAATGGTCGTAGACCACAAGGCAGACCAAAAAGACGACGGAGAGATAATATCCAATCAGACCTGCAAACACTTGGCGTCACCGACTGGAAAGAGAAGGCCAGCCAGAGAGATGAATGGAGGCGGGTGGTGTCTGCAGCATTGAACCTCAAAAGTCTAAATGCTGTAGAAGGAGAAGTGGAAGAAAAACACTGGTATCCTACATGATCATAGCATCGAGAAGAACTGGCTTATGAGCAGCATTCTGTCCCAAAGCAGAGGTATTTTGGCCTTGTTAAACATCATGGTAGCCTGGAGAGAATGATGATAGACGGTGCGTTTCTGGACAATAAGGCAGAGGCAGACCTCCACAGAGATGGATAAAAGACAGTGAAGATGTGTTGGCAATTAAAGCACATGGGCTAGAGAAGAATTGGCTGGAGAGCAACATTCTGTACTTCTTCTTCTTCTTCTTCGCGGTCACCAGCTGTAAACTCTGGCGGAAATTTCTGGTTGTTCATCCACTTCTGGACTGCAGTCCTGCTCCAAAACCTGAGTGTTGGGTGTACATCCGTTTTACAGATCTGACTCATTTGTATGCAGACTGCTGGTTCCTTGCCTCTCAGGCAGATGCACTCCAACTTCGAAGGAAGCTCCCAATTAGTCGACTCTTACAACATGCTTTTGGGTAGGCAGTGGGTCTATTCTTGTTTTCCCTATAATAGGGCATCGGAACCCACACGGGGAATTCTGTACTGAACCTGCTGATTGGTCACGAGTTGTTTCCAATAAAATATCCTTTCATTTAAACTAATGAAAACTTTCTGTTCTGTTGTATACATGCATTGGTTTTTGGTTTGAACAACGGATCAACATCATAGCACACGGGTAGTAACCCATTAGTGCTCCGTTCTTCTTTTAACTCAAGTCTGAGTCCGAAGAAGCTCAGCACAGGCTCTGTAGCCCAAAGGTGTGCTCCTTGGTATGGTAAGTGCAGCGCATGGCATTGATAACATCACTTCTGTCCAGCATGAAACTTCTGTCAGAAATTATTCAAAGTACATGAGACAGAAGGCTGTGGATAACATGACTACCCACACCACATGACATGCACTATGAAGAAAGAACATTGAAAGAATGGAACTGGCTGGCATATATAAACAGTATTATGTCTCAGAAAGTGTTAAGCTCTGGCCTCATTAAATAATACAGTCACTTATAAAAGAACTGTAATTTACAATAAGCTTCTTTAAAAAAAAAAAAGGTGGAATACAGGACATTAAAAATACTTTGGTTTTAATCTTGCATGAGGCATGAACATATACAAGAGTTTTGCCAGGCATCTGTGACGACAGCAATATTTTACAAAGGACTTGCTACATTGACTGTAGACTGTAATGAATATTCGTGGAGACAGAATCTGCTGATCTGGGTTAGAATGTTTTTTTTTTTTTTTTATTATTTAAAATATCTACAAAGAAAAAACAAAGAAACTGTTATAAAATATAAAAATAGCTCTAGAACAGCACAAAAAATACCCTTAGGTAGAAACATTGAATATCCAAATAAAATGCAGTAAGATTGAAAATTGTGAAATATCGACAGCAAAAAAGAGACGATCATAAGGTAGGAAAGTTGAATATATATAATTTTTTTAATATGATAAAGTAAGAAAGTGAAATATCAACAAACAACAGCAACAAAAAATACCATAATGTTGTATAGTGAAATCTAGAAAAGTAATAACAGCAGCAAAGCTACCATAGCTTTACAGAGCAGAGCAGAAGAGGAACAGACATGGTTTTCATGAAACTACTAAATAAAGATCATTTATTTATAGATGTATATAATCAGGTCTTGTGTGTGTTGTAATTTTGTTTTCATGTTGGTAATTCTGTGTAATCTAATTTATACAGTTCAAAACTTTCTAACAAAAAGGGACCACAGGCGTTGCTAGCCATCTACAAAAGGTTCCAGCCATCTGCCATACATTGACTCTTTGTATGACCACAATAAACTGAGTTTTTTTTCTGCACTCCTTCACTTTGAGATGTTTACTGCTTTTAAAATGGAGACATTGTTTTTGGTGTAGTTAGGTATATCTTTGGTGAACTACAATCCTTATTTATTTATTTTTTTTTGTAATTAAGTATATCTTAGTGAAATATAACCCTAATTTTGGGGGGTAAATAATCTATATCTTGAGTGAGCTAAAACCCAAATTTTTTGTTGTGGGGGGTGTAGTTACATATATTTTCAGTGAAATGCAACCCTGGCATTTGAGGTATATCCTGAGTGAACTACAACCCTCATTTTAGTGTAGTTAGGTATATCTTGAGTGAACTATAACCCTCATTTTAGTCTAGTTAGGTATATCTTGAGTGAACTACAACCCTCATTTTAGTCTAGTTAGGTATATCTTGAGTGAACTACAACCCTCATTTTAGTCTAGTTAGGTATATCCTGAGTGAACTACAACCCTCATTTTAGTCTAGTTAGGTATATCCTGAGTGAACTACAACCCTCATTTTAGTGTAGTTAGGTATATCTTGAGTGAACTACAACCCTCATTTTAGTGTAGTTAGGTATATCCTGAGTGAACTACAACCCTCATTTTAGTCTAGTTAGGTATATCTTGAGTGAACTACAACCCTGATTTTAGTCTAGTTAGGTATATCTTGAGTGAACTACAACCCTCATTTTAGTCTAGTTAGGTATATCCTGAGTGAACTACAACCCTGATTTTAATCTAGTTAGGTATATCTTGAGTGAACTACAACCCTCATTTTAGTCTAGTTAGGTATATCTTGAGTGAACTACAACCCTCATTTTAGTCTAGTTAGGTATATCTTGAGTGAACTACAACCCTCATTTTAGTCTAGTTAGGTATATCTTGAGTGAACTACAACCCTCATTTTAGTCTAGTTAGGTATATCCTGAGTGAACTACAACCCTGATTTTAGTCAGCCTAGTTAGGTGTATCTTGACACACCTTAGTTACTTCAGCCTCTGTGACTAGTTCCATCCAAGATCACTGAACATGATCACAAGATAATGGTCTTCGTACTACTTCATGTCTCCTTCGTGCTTATTATAATAGTTCCTCAAGTCTTTGTGTATAAAGTTATTTATAATGTAAAATGTTGTTGATTACTTCTGCATTGAGAGATTTTGTCTTAGTTTATTTTTGTTTTAAAATTTCTTCAATGTTTACTCAGACGCCTGTTACTAAATAAAATGAAGCTTTACCACTTTGAAACAGTTATTTGTATTTAATCTTTTTTTTTTTCAATCATTTTGATTTATATATTTCATTTCGCCATGTGGGTCCCAGGGTCTTATTGTTGGAGGGGAAAATAGACCCACTTCCTCCCTAATAAGCTTGTTGTTAGAGTGGACTAAATAGGGGATTACTTCGAAGTCTGAGTTGCAATTAAGGAACCAACAGTCTGCATACATGTAGGTCAGATTTGTAAAACAGATGTGCATGCAAAACTCTTAAGTTCTGGAAGAAGACTAAAGTCCAGAACTTTCTGCTGGGAGCCGGTAATACAAATAAGAAAATATTTCACTGATTCTTAATCACATTTTTGTCTGTTTAAGTTTTCTATGAAATGTCACTGTTTGGCCAAGCAGTAAGAAAGAAAGTAAAGAACTTCATATTTTGTATAGACCATTATGGCAATATCATACTGGCCACTTTTACTTCCCAGATAATTTTCTGGTGAACTTTTCTTTAAGACTGGGTGGCCCTAGGATCAGGTATATACAATTCCTTATCCACACATGGCTCTATAAGACTGGTATAGTCTTTATAGGAGCCCCAATTATAAATTCTCTGGAACACCTAAGCCACGGATGCCATAATCTCATTGGGGCAGATTTTTAAAACTCACCTGCATCCATCCTTTTCTTTCTTTCTATTTTCTCCCCTCCTGGCTGCTACCTGAAAGTTTGATCACCCTGAGATTACACAATGTCAGTCTGGATGGCAAGCCACCAGGGAAAATCCCTGATAGAAAGAAAAGGATGGATGCAGGTGAGTTTTAAAAATCTGCCTCAATGAGATTGTGGCATCCGTGGCTTAGGTGTTGCGAGTCCTACTCGTAATTCCAACATAGCGTGATTGAAATGCACTGCTGGCTGCGTGTATTTTTATCATGGTATGATGCGTCACAGGTCGAGCCAGCCTTAAATGGGCTATAGGATGTGTCTATCCTGGGGAAGTAAAGATGGCCGGCATAATGATGACCATATTACCCACCTAGTGCCGATTGGTCTGTAAAAATATGGGTGCTGTTACCATAATCACATTGCATCTAAAGGATTGAAAAGGGATCCTTTATTCAATGAGATTAAGACCTAAAGGCAGGCAATGATAAACATTGCACCAGCATACCTCACAGGGTTTAAGGAAATGAGAATAGCATACCTCACAGGGTTTAAAGAAATGGGAATAGCATACCTCACAGGGTTTAAGGAAATGGAATAGCATACCTCACAGGGTTTAAAGAAATGGGAATAGCATACCTCACAGGGTTTAAGGAAATAGAATAGCATACCTCACAGGGTTTAAGGAAATGGGAATAGCATACCTCACAGGGTTTAAAGAAATGAGAATAGCATACCTCACAGGGTTTAAGGAAATGGAAATAGCATACCTCACAGGGTTTAAGGACATGGGAATAAACTCCTTCAGCTTAGCTAAGGCAGTCCTTTGTAGTGTCCTAACATTGGTTCATGTTTTTTTTTAAATCTGTCTCAAAAGTTTGTCTCCTCATAGTTTAGGACTCTTTTACTTTGTTTTACAGAGACAGCTGCTTGACATTTCAAATGGTGTCATTTCGCTCCTTTGTAAACATGTGCCTCAGCTCAATGAACTCAACTCCACCCGATTAGTTCACATAAACTTCTCACTTCTGCTCAAGTCATCAGTTGTTGCAGCAGGGAGTGACGAGGGGTTCTGTCCAATGCTTGACACTCAGAGCAAAGGCAAGACAGAGGTTTAATCAGAAGGCTACTGGCACCGTTGGTATTGAAACTCTGCGCTGGCTGCTGAAAATGAGGACGGGGTGCTTAAGGAAATGCTCCCAGTGCTGTGATGTTGGTTCTTGAATAAACTCAACTCAAGTCATCAGCGGTTTAAATTAGCCTAACCCGACATCCGTTAGCACCATCACCACCACCTGCGAGCTTTGGTTACCCTGAAACAATATACTCGTTCATGTTAGCTTGGCAACTATACAACACAACTGGGTTTTATTTTTTATATGAGTAGAAGAGAAACCACCATAACAACAAAATTTCACTGCCTTTTCGGCCCTATGGTCACGCATTTTTAGTTTGTATATTTATTATGAGAACATAAACCTACATACAAAGTCAGTCCTTCTTTTTTGCATTCGCTGGCTGTAAACTCCGATAGACATTCTGGTTCATCCATTTCTGGACTTTAGTCTTGTTCCAGAACTTGAGTTTTGCAAGCACATCTGTCTTAATCATATGCAGACTATTGGTTCCTAACCTCTCAGGCAGATGCGCTCCAACTTTGAAGGAAATAGGTCTCTAATTAGTCGGATTTTATGACATGCTTGTTGGGGGGGGGGGGTGGGGGGGGGGGGGGGGGCCTGAACCCATGGGGGAAGTACAGTCAGTAAAGAAGTAAAGGTCCCTTTTCCAAGCCTTTAGGCGTATAGGGCATATAGGGCTAGACCTATATCTTTAAAGACCAATCGGCACAAGATGGGTAATGTGGTCAGCATCACGCTGGCCACCTTTACTTACCGGGACTGCACCTGGTACGCACTCAGGCTGGGTCGACCTGGGAGACAAGGTCATCTTTGAAAAAAGTCTGGCACCACCAAGGAGCAAACCCACGACCTTCCGATCCTCACGCGAGCGTCTAGCCGCTACGCCACGGGGACTCCCCAATATAGCCAGCCAGTGCGCTAGTCAAGACTGTGCAGGGGTGAGTGAATTTACAGACAACGTGCAAGGCAGTGGCAATTATTCAAGGCTGCATATGCACATGAATGAATAAATTTACAGACAACATACAAGTTACATATAAAGTCATGGAAGTAATTCAAGACTATGTGTAAGTGAATGTATACAGAACATAAAAGACTGTTTAATGTTTCCTCTACACCCGAAGCAAGAGGAATGACATAGAAAAGCAAAGACTAAAAATACTGTATTAAACTAAGTTTTCTATTACTGGGTGGCAGTGTTGTTGGTACATAATTTAACAATATTTAATGTAAAGATGTACCTAATTTTGTTGAACAACACAAATAACGAAACATCATAAGACTACTGCTGCCACTGTTGCCATGGAGAATTTCATAAAGGTTCAGGATTAAACGATGTTTGTCCACACAGTCAGCCCAAAGTAAAATGGTTGAAATTTGTATTTCACAAATTATATTTTCAGCAGACTCTAACGTGAATCTCTCACAATAACACAACTGCATTGCCGAGGGGTTAAACTTGGTGAAGCGCGTCTGTCATCTTTGAGGTAAAGAAAGGAGATACAACAATCAACTCATCGTGGTAACAATCAGAAGAGGTACCTTGGAGTGGCTGCTGCATTAGAGGAGTGAGCACGCATGGGGATGCCCAGTGAGCAAAGATGTCAATTGTGATAACATAACATAATCAATAAAAGTAAAAGGACCCTTTTCCACGCCTTTAGGCATATAGGGCTAGACCTATATTTTTATGGTCCAATCGGCACAAGATGGGTGATGTGGTCAACATCACGCCAGCCGCCTTTACTTCCCGGGACTGCACCCGGTACCCACTCAAGGCTGGGTCGACCTGAGAGCCAAGGACATTTTTGACAAAAGTCCGGCTCTGTCAAGGAGTGAACCCACAACCTTCCGATCCGCAGTGAGCATCTAGCCGCTCCACCACTGGGACTCCCTAACACAATCAATACTCAGCGGAAAGTTAATGGACATACAATCAGATGTTGCCAGTGCTATTAGAACTGGAACTATTCATTGGTTGCTGAAGATGAGGACACATGCTGTGATATTGGCTCCTTATTCAACTAAACTCTAACCTTTTACCCAGAGAAATATGAGATTACTATAGTGAGGGATCCTTTTCCCCACCTTCAGGAATATTGGGCATAGAGGACTAGTCCTATATTTTATAGACCAGTCCGCACTGGGTGGGTGATGTGGTCAGCACCATGCCTTCCACCTTTACTTCCCAGTACTGTACCTGGGTACCGACTCACGACCTGAGCTCCAAGGTAATTTTTGAAATGTAAAAAAAAGTCCAGCTCCTTCAGGACCTAAACCCATGACCTTCTGATCTCTCATGAGATTACTGTGAAAATGCAAATTAAAATATTTGGTCAATAATCAGAGTTCCAACTTTATAGCAAACAGGTCACTCGGTAGTTGCTCCAACCCCCTGCCAGGGAAACACCGCACCGAATATCCATCACTGCCCTTGTGGAAAACAGATTGACACAGGCTGCAGTTTTAGCAAATCCAACAGCAAACACATGCACATTAAATGCATCAGGCAGCAGTCAGAAGTGCCAACACAAACAGTCCAACACTAGAAATGCAGTTCATCATCAAGGGAAGCAGCAGCTACAGCACAGCAATTAATGACATAAGGCACCACAAGCTCTTTGGCAAATGTACCCAATCAAAATTTTCTCATTGGCAAATGTACCCAATCAAAATTTTCTCAATCTGCAGTTCACAACATACAAACCACACTGGCACAGCAAAAAAAAAGCATTTGAAATTAAATTCATAGGTCACAGTATTGCAGCATGCCCTTAACTCAGCAGCTGCGTAATGGAACTATATCTTTACAGTCTACATATAAAGGAAAATGGGACAGCAAACTACTGTCAGAAGCAAAAACTTGCCATGACCAAGAACAGTAAATCCACCTATCCACCATATTGACCGAAAGCAGATCTGTGGCATTCCTCCAGAGTTTACTACACTTGGTAGAGGCCCTCATCAGTGGGTATGGTTGATACATCAATTCTCGACTTCCTATGGATGGTAGATAGGAGGCATGATGAGTTACCTGCTTGAGCTGTAGTATTCCTCCAGTTTATTACACTTGGTAGAGGCCCTCATTAGTAGACATGATTGATACATCCATTCTCAACTTCCTCCGGATGGTAGATAGGAGGCATGACGAGTTACCTGCTTGTGCAGTGGTATTCCTCCAGAGTTCACTACACTTGGTAGAAGCACTAGTCAGTGGCTACTGCATGTTTCAGGATTCCCTGATTCAAGCAGTCTACCATAACATGGGGCATGCCCTTCCCTGCTCTAAATATGTTTGACTTTGATCATAATGATTCTTTACTCAAAAATATTTCTCATCTAATAAGTTTGTTGTGTATCCTTTACAGGGAGTTGCAGAACCAACCCTAGCATTTTGTGGCTGTTCTGGTTTTTCTATGCAAATTTTACATTCAGTAGTTTGCCATTGCTTACTGAACGGTCAGGTCCTGGTACCATAGTCAAAAACAACACAAGATGATCTGCTGCCAAATCGGCCACAGCTGGGATCGAAGCCGGCACCCTGTCATTCTAACAACTATTCTGAAATGACCAAAGCAGCACACACACACACAAATCTATATAAAGTTTGTAGTATGATAGACAGCATTAGGTAAAATTAAGACTGATTAAAATTTTCATTGTTCAGGCAATTTTGCATGAGTCGGAACACAAACAGTACTTTTCACACAGCTATTAAACTGAGACCACCTTCTTCAAACACGTAATGAATTTAAGAACAGATAGAAAAGATTTTTTTTTAACTAAAATTTCTTCAGTCCATGGACAATACTGTGTGACCTGGCACAGGTGAAAAAATACTACAGAAGCAATCATCATTCTCCTATTGTGCTATTTTATGTTAAACACTGGCTGTCTATTCTTCCATTCTGTTCCGTCCAATGCAATCAATTCAATATCACAGATGGAATCCCGTCCAGCACCTTCTCTCATCAACATCCGATTTAGGGTTTCTTTTGAGGATGCAATCTTCTTCTTCTTTCGTTCGCCTGAAATAAGTTGTCTATATCAGCAATTTTGTCTCTTGTATAAATTTCACTGTTGTTGTTAATTCATTCAGTGGTCCATAGAGTTTACGTTCCACTGTTGTTCTTTTTGGCCAAAAGGTTTGCCTCAATGTGACAAATTTGGTGCAGTCCTGGAGTACATGCTCTGCTGTCTGGGGCACCTTTCCACAGGTGCATATGGCTGATACGCCTATCTTGAATTTTGGGCTCTCCTTTAAATAACGTCGCTAGCTGGAAAGCTGACGGTCGCTTAGTCGGAGTCCGCTCCCTTGGCTGCATTGCAAATACGGAGTGGAAAAGTCACGAATCAAAAACAAGGTCAACATGGCAGTTAAGACATCGAGCTCCGACTCACATTAGCAAACCACATTCTTGCGACGCATGACTTAGTTGCCACGGATGTGACTCCTGCAGATCTGTATGCCTTAATGACAGATAAGTTTGCGTGGTTAGGGTTAGGGTTAGGGTTAGGGGTAGGGTTAGGGTTAGTTGTGAAAATTTTGATGCAGGAGTTCCAAAAAATCGCGCACAGTGACATACACACCCAAACAATTGAAGGACTGTAGATGCTACTCAAACGGACAATTCGCCATCAATTTGGCACCAGCTGCGCGCTATTGCCGTCATATCTAGGAGAATTCCAGTGGCGCCACTCCCACAAGCATCAGATTATCGGCCAGTATTTGGAACTCCTGCGTCAAAATTGTCACTTCTAACCCTAACCCTACCCCTAACCCACACCCTACGCAACCGTATGATGACAGGTAAGTATGTCATTTGTTTCGTTCCCTCTTTACACTCCGTATTTACAATGCAGCCAAGGGAGCGCACTCCGACTAAGCGACCGTCGGCTTTCCAGCTAGCGACCATTATTAAAGGAGAGCCGAATTTTGTGTACATGTGGTTACGTAATCGGTTGTGCCCTGTTCGGAGGATAATAACTTGTTCTGATCTGTCCAAAATAAAATAGTCGTCTTGTGCTGGGGCTGGTGGTTTCCTGATTGATTTAATGATTCTTTTCTTTTGGTGGTATGTAACTGGTACATCCAGCTGCACTTTTGTCGCACCTTCTCCTGCCAGTTGATCAGCTTTCTCATTTCCAGGCACTCCACAATGTTATGGTATCCACTGCATTACAACTCTTTGCTGAAGGCTAAGTTGTGTCAGCAGTGTTTGCAATTTTGGTAGTTTCCTAGACTAGAGTGCTTCAAGTACCGATTTTGCATCTGTTAGCATTATTACATACTGGGAGGCAAGATTGGTATTTAGCAGTTTCTCTGTTGCTATCTTGATAGCCTGAGTTTCTGCATCATAGTTATGGCAGTACTTTCCGGTTGGTACCCTGGACTTATCACAAGTACCATCTGGGTATTCTATGTACACTTCAGCACCACCATTTCTAACTGCACTTTCTGCGGACCCATCTGTACAGACTCTGACCCATTGTTCTTGTGGGTATTTTTCATCAGTATAGCTGAGGGTGGCCATTCTGCATTGTACACTATCTTGTTCTTTCTTGTCAAATATTCCTTTCACATTTGTCTGGATTTGTACCGTTAGTTTGCATTTCTCTCTCCATGGGGTTTGTTCTGGAATACTGTTAAGTGGACAACCAATTTCTGGAAGGTCAGGAGTTTGTCTACATATTCTTTTTGCTTGATGTATAAAGCTGCTTCTTTTTAACCATCCCAAGACTAGGTTCTGAAATCTATTTTTCATGGGGTGATCTGGCATACTGAGGAACTTTTCAGCTTGTATTTGCAACATTGTATCTCTGCGTTCTCTTAGTGCCTGTGTTTTCCCAGCTTTCTCCTTTTCTAATATGGGGGTTGATTTCATCCCTCCTGTGATGACTCTGAGTGCTTGATTTTGCACTTTGTCCAACTCCTTTAATGTGGTACTAGATGCTGAACACCATGCAGTTGACCCATATTCCAAGTGTGGAAGTATGCTCTGCTTGTATTACTTTATTGTACTACTTTATAGAGTATTTTCCCACTGGCTCCCCATGTGGTTCCACTTAGTTTTCTTAGTATAGCTGTCTTCCTCCTGGCTTTGGTTGCTGCCTTGTTGATATGTTTTCTCCATGTCAACCTGTCATAAAATGTGATTCCGAGGTACGTGGGCTCTTTATCATCTCTTAGGGGTATTCCGTTTATTTTGATGATGCCCGCTTTTTGCTTTGGGGAAAGAGTTAAGAGTGTGGTGCTACATTTGTCTGTATTGATGCTGACACACCATCTATTTGACCATGCCTCAAGTGCATATGTAGCCCGCTGTAGTGTTCTTGGGGCTATTGTTGCATGTTCATCGGTGCACCACAGTACCAGGTCATCGGCATACATTGCCATTTTGATTCCATTTGGTATTTCAGCAACCAGGTCGTTGATGAATAAGAGGAAAAGTGTGCGCGACAGGACACCACCTTGAGGGATGCCATGTCGCAGTAGAACTTTTTTACTTTTGAAACCATCTACCTGTACCCGGGCTCTTCTGTTATGTAGATATGCTTTAATCCAATTGTACATTCTTCCATTTACTTTGTAGTTTCTCAATTTCTTCAAAAGCACCTCCTTCCAAATCTTGTTAAAAGCTTTCCTTAAATCTATGCATGCCGCGAGGACCAGTTTCTTGTCTTGAAAAGGAGGATGCAATGAAGCGCACCTAATTTATCCACTCAACTCTTTAAGGGTTTCTCTCTGACATCCTCGTTTCTTAAATCTCTTAATTTCTCATTTTAGTGCTAAAAAAACTATTAAAACTTTTTAAAAAAGGGCAATGTAAATATTTTAAAATGATGAACACAGAAAATGAAATAGACTAAATCTGCTGCATCATGTGATGACAACAATCGAATGTCCTGTTAAAAAAATGTGTTTGTTGAGGGACAGTGGATAAATGAGATACCAAACAATCCTGTATCGGAAAGATATCAGCATATGAATTGATTTGTAGTACTAAGAACTGGATCTTGGGAGAGGCATTATCGCCCATGTCTGTGGACAAGGCACTCAATTCTGATGACAGTGATATACAGATCTCAACAAAAACATCACTGCCTATCTTTGATCTTTCTTTTTCCCTTCTAATTTCTTCTGTTCTTCAATTTTCATCTCTGCCTTCTTCCATTCTTGTTTCAGTGCTTCTGAAAAAGTATTTACAAATCTGTTTGTCTTTTCTAAGGTTGAACTGGCTTTGCCCTGAAGTTTTGATGCGGAGTTCAAAGCTTCATTCTGCAGACGGTTAATAACATCGGACTCTTTTATCTTTTCAACTTTTTCCTCACCTGCAATTATTAAAAGCAACAATTTTAATATTTAAAAAAATTGTGGTAATGCAGCAACATGCTGGCACAGTATTCTTTGCTTTTTTCTTTTTTTTTTCTTCCCTGTGTGGGTACTAGGATCCCATGGGGGAAAAAAAAAAGGGGGGGGGGAGAACAGACCCACTATTCCCTAACAAGGAAGTCGTCAAAGATGACTAACTAAGAGTCTGCTGAAATCAGATGCACTGATCTAAAAGGCGCAGATATCACGCTGTAAACCCCATCACAATTATTTATCTCACTTAAAACAAGAATGAAAAAGGGCAGAGATGACAAGTGGAGAACAGAAAAAGTTATATAACAAAAAAGAAAGATGAAAATAGGCAGTGATATTTAGCTGAGATCTTTGTATCACTATAATCATAACCTCATGTAATTGCTCACCTCTCTGCAGAAATGGCTAGTTGCTGGCCAGTTTTGCACAAAGCACAAACCCTGTAGCTTCAATAACAACCTTCAGGAATCACCCTAAATATTCAACCATGAACAGAAGGACCTAGGCCATGAAACAAACCCACTACCTTCAGAACGCAAAGCAAACGGCGTGACCACTAAGCCATAGGGACTCATTCCTTGGTTGGCTGGATTCTGCAGGCTACAGCATTCTACGGCAGTGTTCTTCAAGCCGCAGGCCACCTAAACAAAATTCTGCCTTATCATGTAACACGTAGGGCAGATGGTTGTTCTCTTCTAGTCTATAGGAGTGACACCTCAAGGACTCCCTGTTTTGTGTGTAAAGACTTTTGCCTGCATGTCAATAATAAGCAAATAGAGAAACCAAACTGATGTTACTGCAGTGCTACATATATCAAAAACAACTCTCCAGCTACATACATCAGATTTTTAACCTGTGTGCATCAGCAGATGTGGCATCAGCTGTAAACTGTAATTTTGTGACATCAGATTTAATAAATAAACTGCTATCTACAATTGTTTTTGTTGCTTGTTTTGTTAGCTGTCAGGTGGGCTGCAAAACAATTTCTGTTGTTTTAGCTGTTAGCGGGCGTAACAATGTTGAGGAACACTGCTCTAGGGAAGGAGGCAGCCCAGTGTGTGTCAATTTTCCTTATGACACGCAGGGTAGTTTTAGCATTTCTTTGTTTTTGCTGACAGTCCCTGATAAAACACATGGTTGCACACAATGATACAATCAGTAATACAATTACCTACCAATTTCTTTTCCTTTGTGAATAAAATAAGCAGTCAGTTGGGCTGCTCGTCTGATAGGGTAGCTGTCTGCGATCTGGATAAGTTTACATCAAGTGTTAATCAGAATACAAACCTTAACATATAATTAATGCAATCAAATAAAGTATACATATAACTGTATAGTATACATCTTCTTGTTCTCAGAGTTCATCATCATCATCCCATAACACATTGTGATGTTGGATCACCAGCTGCTGCTGACTGACTGATTAGCTCCCTCAACCTTTGTCGATCAGATACAGTGGACTACATGGCTACATGCCTAAGGCCTGTCCAATCAGTCAAGTTATGTATCCAAGTCTTTCTTGGTCTGCATTTTCTCCTCTCTGAGCCCTGAAGTACTTTTCTGAGAGGCTGTTAGATCTTGTTACATGGCCATTAGGTAGCAGCATATTTTTTACTGGATCTTTTTTTCTGTGTTGCTGTTGTGGTTCTAGGCAAATTTTATGTTTAGTAGTTTGCCACTGCTTTCTGCTTGGTCAGCTATCAGTACCTCTTGAAAGCAATGCAAGAAAATCATCCGCAGCCGGGATCAAACTCGGCATTATGAAGCGCATTCGCAATGCCTAAGCCACAGACACCTACATTACATATCCTTATCATTGCATTTTATGCCTATTCACTGTAGTACACGGAGGTTCATAGTTGCCAGTGTGTTCTTAGCGTTCACGGGCTGTAATCCCTGGTGGAATGTTCATGCTTTCACCCATTTCTAGACTTCTGATTTGTTCCAGAACTCATTTTGTTTCAGAACTGGTACAGAATCAGCCAGTCTATCTGCTCTTTTGTTTCCAAATACAAAAATACTCGACAAAATAAACAAACTATCCAGGACCTCTGAAGCAAAGCATGAACTGTGCACAGAAAATGCATACCTCATAAATCTGAGTAGACAGAAATAACCTGCTATTTTAAAATCATTACGAAATAAAATCTACCGTAGATTTAAAAAAGCGAATTAACACTTTTGACTCAGAAACCCTTTGGAAGAAACAGCCCAGAAACTAAACTGTTTATGCCGCATCAATTACAACATACCTTCTGAATGAGCTGTTCATTGTTCAAAAGGTACCTGAAAATGATTACACAACACAGGATCAATAAACATGCAATACCAATAAAGTTTCTTTTACTACTGGTATGATCATTCAGTACTGATGATATGTTTGCTGGAAGCACTGCTGCATGATAATGCATTCAATAATGTTATTTGTGTCACTGGCAATTTTAATTTCACCTGTTATCTTTGTACTTCTCCTCCTCCTTTCTCAGCATTCCAAGCCCTTGAGGCTCATTGCTGCAGATACTACCCAGCTCCATTCATCTGTGATTTGCCTTCTCTTTCCAATGGTGACTCCATGTGTTTGCAGGTTTGATATATTATCTCTCCACTGTTTTTGTGGCCTGCCTAATTGTCATATATGTTAGCTATGGTAGGATATTTTTAATAATTTTGATTTTGTAACATTTAAACATGTGGAATCTGCGTGGTGCCATAGTCTTTAGGTTCAGTGGGGCACTTTTCATGTCTATCCGCACCTTTCGGTCTGGCAACTCTGACTTTAGCATGCTTTTCTGTTAGGATGTACTTCCTTTGATAGACTGCTGTTCCCACTTGACGAGCTTTATCTGCCCTGGTGATAAAGGTCATACCATCAAACAATTGTCATGTCACTTAATTCTTAGTTTAATCTATTAACTTATACGTGTAAATAAATACTTATACATTAGGAGAAGATGACGTTACAGTAATGTTGCTGAATAATAGTCAGCCACATTCTTCTCCGTCATCATCATCATCGTCAAACAGCATGTCCTTTACAGAACATTGCTCTCTTCAAGGCACCCCTGAAAGCCTCTCTTTTTTCAGCCCTATATACTTTAGCATCCAATGCGTCTTTAACTCTTTGAGTCCCAGAGGGTTTAGCATCACAGGCCCAAGGGGTAGTCAAGAGAGACGTAAAATCGGCGCATCATGCGTTCATTGGGCTTCTAGGCAGTAACCTATAAACGCATGATGCGTTCCTTTGGACTCAAAGAGATAATCTCAAGTATCAATCTTCACAGAGGTCAACCTCTGCTTTGTCTTCCGGAAACTACACCTTCCATCACTGTCCTCTCCAGGCCACCATGTCTGTTAACTCTTTGAGTCCCAGGGGGTTATGAATCACAGGAAAAAGGGGTAGTCAAGAAAGATGTAAAATCGGTTCGTCTTGCGTTCATTGGGCTTCTAGGTATGAATCTATGAAAGTTTGAGACGTTCCTTGGGACTAAAAAGAGTTAATATGGTCAAAATACCCCAGCTTTAAGAAGAGGATGCTGTTTATTAGCCTATTTTCTTCGAAGATTACATCACGTGGGATGCTGATTTTTATTTTTCTTGGTCCACTGTATTCTAAGAATCTTCCTGTAGCATTTCAGTTTTAAAGCTCTAATTTTTGTTTCTTCCAAGACTGAGTAAGAGTCTACGACTCTCCTATTGTATTCGCTCTTAAAAGGGTGGTTAGCACACTCTGTTGTGGTTTACAGCTAGACAGTGATATCTGCGCCTTTCACACTAACATATCTAATTTCAGCAATTAGCAGCCTTCTATGCGAGCAGTGGGTCTATCCCCCTCCCCCCCCCCCCAATGGGGCCCTGGAACCAACTGCAGGAAATATACTTAATTGATAATTAACTATTAATCATCAGTAAACTATTGTTAATTCAACATGTTAGAACACCTTTTCCTTTACCTTAGAAGTGCGCGTATTGGCATTATCGAAAAGTTTAAATTTAAAAAAGCAACAGTGCAACAGCAGCAGCTTCGTCACGGACTAGTCACTAGACACTCTGCAGAAGTCGTAAATCGAAGACCCTATAGCTATATGATGGGTTACTATGTAAGAACTCACTGCCTGTTATTGGCAATCTGTCTTATTATTACGTATTTCCTTAATACTTATTTTATTAACTCGAACTAAAGACGAAAGGAAGTTCTAAACTGGCCAGCTACTGAACTAGTTACTAGGTGTCCGTTTATAAACTGCTACACTCTCTAGTGGTACTATACTAACTAATATTCAACCAAATCAGTAATTTAAAGAGATCAAATAAGATCAATATCATACAGCTACAATCAGCAACTTTAAACAGAAGACTACACAACTGATTGAAAAAACAAATGATTTTGCTATAAAATAGCACACTGCACGCTTATGCAACTTGGTTAGAAGGGCAACGAAAGATCGCGATTGTTGTTAGTTTCAAACTGAGTTTGGATTAGCCTCCCTTGTTCTAAGAGGGAAAGAATCCCAGACAGAACCTCACAATTTATCAAAACTTATCATTTATCTCCCCCTCCCTCCCCCCCCCCCTCCCCAAAAAAAGTGCTCCCCGTGTGGGTTCCGTCGCCCCATTGGAAAAAAATGGGGGAGGGGGGTTAGAAACGTGCGGCTCCTTAACAAGTGTATCTTAAACGACAACTTATTTGGGATGTGCTGAAACTGGATGTGTTGGGCTGAAGGTGCAGATATCACAGCCTAGCTGTTAACCACAACACAAAGTGCCACCTGCTTTTTTTTTTTACGAGCAAAGAAAAAGAAGAAGAAACGTATCAGTACGATGTTGCTACAATATTTCTGTACACACACAAAAAAAAAAACCTCAAATTGTCAGATTAGGTAATGTGTAAATAACCGAAATGGAACGCAATAAGTATTATTAGCAGTAGTGACTGACTGACTTTCTACCCCACCAGGACATCACACAAGCGACAAACACCCGATGACAGAAAGTGCCACCATGCGGATGAGGATCGCCGTGGAGAGGTCCCAGAAACCTCGTTCAGACATTTGGCCATATGTATGGCCTGCCTATATTGCGGCCCCTGTCAAAAGCCAGAGTAGAGCTTCAAATGACAAAAAATTTCGCCCTAAAAAGGACGAAATTGGATACAATTAGCAGTAGTAATTTAAACAACGATATCATCTTCAGCTCGTCTGGGTAATTATTGGGATACCATTTTTTTTTAACGTTGCATGTTTATGCTTACTAATTACTTTTTTTTTTTTTTTTTATTACGTTATGTGTTAATTATAACAGAATATATAAGTATAGATATTAATGTTAAAAATATTTCAAGTGTACCTTTTAAATTATCGTGATAATTATGTTATCAAAACTTAAACCAGTGATAAACAATGCCATTACTATACTCGTGCAAGATGAAAGTTAAATTATTAGATTATGAAATAAAATTGTGTACATAAATGGACAGTGGAGTCTTTGTAACCACGACATAATTTTTGTAGCGGAAGTTGATTCATTGTATTTGAATGGAGATTGACTGGTATAGAATGTTGGGCAGGGGCGATGATAAATGGGGATTATGTACCCTAATCCTCCCTGGCTTCTGTCGGCAGCCCTGAATATAGCCGGGGCATAGATATGGCCTAACGGCTGAAAAGGGTTTCTGGGACCTCTCCATGGGTGATCCTCATCTGCATGCCGGCACTTTGTGTCACCGGGTGTTTATCGATTCTGTAATGTCTTGGTGGGGTACAACTACCTACCTACTCCCTAGAAAATTTGCAATTGTAGTAAGTGTATATATATATATATATATATATATATATATATATATATATATATATATATATATATATATGTGTGTGTGTGTGTGTGTGTGTGTGTGTGTGTGTGTGTGTGTGTGTGTGTGTGCGCGTGCGCGTGTGCGTGTGTGTGTGTGTGTGTGTGTGTGTGTGTGTGTGTGTGTGTACACATGGTGCAATACATGTCTTTCTTCTCTTTTCTTTGTGTTTTTACAAGGTGTTACAGTTTGCTTGTGTTTGAGATATGTGTAGAAATACATGAACAAATATATAGAATAGTATAATGAGTGGTGATGGTGGTAATAGCTGGGTTTTTTTTCGCAGAATCTTTATTGAAGAACCAAGTTTAAAAAAAAATAATATATAGGAAGATGATTTGAATGATGATAAAAGAAATTACATTTCGGCTCTCTCTCTCTCTCTCTCTCTCTCTCTCTCTCTCTCTCTCTCTCTCTCTCTCTCTCTCTCTTTTCCTATCCATACAAAAGCGCTCTTATTTTAATTTTTTTTTAAACTTATTTATTATCGTTTTTTCACACACACAAATATACATTTCGTATCTATTTGTCATTTAGCACAATAAAAAGGCACAATAATAATAAAAACAATAATAATAATGCGCACTTGAAAAAAAATGTTTAAGCACCTTGAGCTCTCCACAACTAGAAAATTATGGGGGTCAGAAAGGGGGAAACTGAAGCCTTCTCCCCAGTGTTTGTATGTGTGGGTCGACGCCCCTGATTGTGGGTCTCCCAACCTCGCACCTGGACAAACAGAGCCCTCGATTGCTGTGGCAACCGGAAATAACTATCAAAGGCAGAGGTCACCAAACACGGTCGTGAAAGTCATCTAGAAAACGGGACATTTTCTTACCAAATTATGTTTTAGGCATGTCACAAATTTGAAATGGAGTTTAGGAAAAGTTAATTTTAAGTTGTAATTGCGGCATCGACCCTGAGAAAGTATTTGGGGGATGAAGCGACACCGCGGTCAAAGGGCTTAATTAGTTTTTAAAAGTATGTACCGTAGTAAAAATAATTAATAATAATAATAATGTGCTGAATGGCAAATAATAATAATAATAATGTGCTGAATGGCGAATAATAATAATAATAACATTAAATTTACAAACAAATTCATTCTAAAGAGAAATACGGATAAAAGGGCCCGCTTAGTGTGTTTACAAAGTTGGAAATATGGGGGTAGGAGGAGGCCGAGTTCCCCTTGAATAACAATTTGTTTTGGGTGGGGTCTGAACCACTAAGTTCCAGAGGCGATGATAGTGCCTACTATTTTTTCGTTTCTACAACTGCTAATGAAATTGACTTTGGCTCCCAAGTCGACCCAGACTCAAATGGGCGTCAAGCAACAGTCATGGGAAGTTGCTGTTTGCGTTTACTGGCTGTAGACGCCGGTGGAAAGACCTGGTTTTTCGTCCATTTCTGGACTTTGGCTGTATTCCAGGACCTGAGATTTGCGCGGGCATCCGATTTTACTGGGAAGATCATGGGAAGTGAATGCTGCCGGCGTATTGTTGTTCACATCACTCACCATGTGCCGACTTGTCCTAAAAATGTAGGTTCCATGGGCGGATTTAAAAAAACAACTTAGCTCCCATATTTTTTTTAAAAAAAGGTAAAAAGGTCCCTTTTCCACGACTTTAGGCGTATTGGTAATACAGGGCTAGACCTATATTTGTATAGCTCAATTGGCACTTGCTGTATGATGTAGTAGGCATCACGCCGGCCGCCTGTTACCCACTCAAGGCTGGGTCGACCTGGGAGTCAAGGTCACTTTTGGCTCCCAGATAAACCCGCCTAAAATTCGTACGAGGCAATGCTCTAGTAAGTAAAGATGTTATGGGTGGTATTGACTACATCACCCACTGACTGGTCTATAAAGAATATGTCTAGCGTCATCTACCCGATGCGTCGCTGACGTAGAAATTGTCATTTACATTATTAGGAAGAGAAGCGAATCCCTAAGAGAGCCCCATCAGCTGTTTTTGCCGATCAACCCGTGACCTGGCGAAGTATCGTTGTTGGCGATACCTGTACCTGAGGCTGGCAGGAAATTGCAAGCCAAATTTATAAAACCTAATTAATATGAAGGAATCTAGTAGTAGTAGTAACAGTAGTAGTAGTAGTAGTAGTAGTAGTAGTAGTAGTAGTAGTAGTAGTAGTAGTAGTAGTAGTCAGGGACGCCAAAACCTGGGATCTCACGCAATGAGTGGGGCCTAAGAAAATATTTGGGGGCGGGGGGAGGGGCTCACATATATATATATATATATATATATATATATATATATATATATATATATATATATATATATATATATATATATATGACATTTGTAGGGCGGGTGGGGTGGCTAAGTGGTCCCCGTAATTACGTATATACATTCTTTTGTTTAGTATTTTTATAAAGTTTATATTTTTTTTAAGTTTTATTATTGTTTTGATGCCATTCGTCACACAATAATTATCTTTATGAATAAGTCTTTAAGCCAGGAATAAGGCCTCACTCCTATAAAGTTATAAGGGAGCTGGTGGTGACGGTGGTGGCAGTAGTAGCTTAAACAACGATATCCTGTTCAAACTATCTGGGTTAGGGAGTTAGTCGACAGATTATTCTCATTGCACATCAAACCATTCAGTCCATAACTGCTCGGATTCCCTCATTACTTCGTAATTTGTGTGTGTGTGGAGGGTCCTTTCTAATATTCGAGGGTGTCTTAAGGTGCTAGAGATCCCGGTTGCGTCGTGTGTGCAACCAACCCATAGTTAGAGTAAGTAAGTAAGTAAACCACTCATTTCCATCCCTTGAGACATATTAGGCAGATTCAGTTATAACCGTAAGGTGCCCCAGTATAACTGTTTTTACGGATGACCAGAGTTTCCGGTGACTTTGAGTCCGTGGGTGTCAATATTTCTGACTGGTAATCTGGTAATCCTGTAATCCTAGTTTCAGCTTCATAGCAAACGGGTCACCCCACAGATGCTCCGCTCCTGTGCCGCTGACTTCAAGCACCTGTATTGACGTGGTAGTGAAACTTTGTCAATTTATTTGCAAGTGAATGCAGATGCAAGTTAAATAAACAATGGTCTGAAATCCCATGTTCTGATATAGACAGACTTTTCTTAATGCGAGCGGGTCTTGCTAGTCACATTCACTATGGGCATATACTTTGCTTCTTATGCCTGCAGTAGTAGTAATTTTTCAATAATATCATTAAAGCCCTTAGGTTTATAATTTGGATATATAGTGTTCACTGAGTTTTCATACTATACATTTGTTATTTTAAATTTATACATCTTGTAATTATTCACATGACTAAAATGTAATTTGTATAGTTTAGCATTTTGCTTTGAGTTTGGATGTAACAATGATTAAATTGTTCTATGAATAATTAGGCAATCTTACTAACGCTGTGCCATTAACATTGTGGATATATTGTTTCCTTCCTAACTGTGCAATCATTGATTAGTCTCCTTGATTTTATCTTTAGGGGAAGCTTCTTAAAGATGCCATGGGCATTCTTTACCCTTCTATATATATGGGTCTAAGTCGGCGTCTGGGTGATGTGTTTGATCCCAGCTGTGGGGCTTGAAAAAAAATGTCAGGATTCCGTCAGGAATCGAACCCAGGACCTTCCGGTCCGCAGGCAAGCGTCAAGCCGCTAGGCCACGGCGGCTCCCGATTGACACAGGAGCCCATATGAATATTTTAAATATAGCCTG
This sequence comes from Candidula unifasciata, assembly GCA_905116865.2. Lineage (NCBI taxonomy): Eukaryota > Metazoa > Mollusca > Gastropoda > Stylommatophora > Geomitridae > Candidula > Candidula unifasciata. The sequence continues at coordinate 578,065 of CAJHNH020000280.1, read as the reverse complement.
GGATAGGGACTCAAGGCATATGACAATATGGCCAACTAATTAAGAATTTTGGGTTATGAAAAATAGTTAACAATTCTGACCCAAGAAGATTCTGGTTAATATGTTGAGGGAGTGGAAAAAAAAAAGGGGGGGGGGGGTGGGGTTTAAACACATAACATCAATAAGGTGCCGTCTCCGCAGTGAAAGCTGGCTTTAATGGATCTCCAAAACTCCCTGTTTCTTGTCTTGGTTGTATACTCTCTCAGACTGCTGGCTGTCTATTACTTGATGTCGTCTTCCCACTTGGATCGTTGCCCACCTCTTGCTCTCTTGTCTTCGATCTTTCCCTTCAGTATGGTTTTTCAAAGCCTGTTATTTCTTTTAACGTGGCCAAAGTATTTTAAGTGTATCTTTTAACAAATTAATTAAAGTAATTTTCTTTTTATTTGTTAAGTGAAAAAAAAAAAAAAAACACACACTAGTCACTACTAAACACTACTTATGATCTGGGCTTTTTTCCCCTAGAAAAAGGGTGCCGGGACTCACCATGATGTTCTAAAATAAAAAATAAATAGGCCTAATAAGGTGTTAGTCCTGCGTACCCGTGCGTACCGCCAGAATAAAAGACGGCTGCGTTATTTCGAGACATGGCGTCCGCCTCGAGTTATGGAGGTCCCAGGTTCAAGCCCCGGTGAAGGCTGGGATTTTTTTCACGTGGACTTCTAGTAATTTCCCCTGGTCTCCGGGTAGTAAGATCGGACGCCCGTGTGTATTGTTGCGCACGTAAAAAAATCCTTGGCAGTTGGAAATCGAAAAGGGTAGCCTAACTGCGCCTCATGAGTATGTCATAAGAATGAACTTATTCGGGATGGTTTTTTTTTTAAAGTCAAAGTGCATCTGCATGAGAGACGAGGAACCAACAGTCTGCATACACATAAGACAGATCTGTAAAACGGACGTAAACGCAACACCCAGTTCTGGAAAAAAACTTAAGTCCAAAAGTGGATGAACAGGGATAACTTTCTGCCAGATTTTACTGCCGGAAGAAGAAGATAATTTGTTTTCTTTATAATAAGACTGAATCTTTCGTCTAAATTAGAACACAATAAAAGCCTTCAAACTGTTCAAACAAATATATAATATTTCATTATTGAAAAATTCGAGCCTCACAATTAATAATAACATCAAAAGAGAAAGCAAACTGAGGTACCTGGGTATCACTTTCGATAGAAGCCTGTCCTTTAGGGATCACGTGGAGACAGTTGTGGTGAAATGCCAAAAAGGACACAATGCTCTCAAGATTATGGCAGCAATGGACATGGAACAAAGAATGCTGTTCACAATGTTCCAGCATGTGATCCTGTCGGGGATATATTATGGACTTGGCATGCTTACCATTTCAAAGAGTCAGCTGATGAAACTTGAACGCATACAGAATGAAGCCGAGCAGGTAATTCTGGGATGTACAAGAGATACCCCGGTAGCATGTATGCGATATATACTTGCACTGACTACTATTGCAGATAGGCTCAAAGTTCTGCAAGCAAAGTCATATTTCAGAGCAGCTGCAGACAAGAATCACCTCTTTTGTGAAGCCCTGTGTAGATCTAAGGGTCACTGACTGAAAAGAGGAAGGTCTTGGATGGCTAAGCTGAAGACACAGACATGTGTGCAAGCTTTATTAATATGTGTGAGGTGGGGAGTGTCAAAGTGTCCGAGCAAGTTTTAACTTGTACACGGTTCTTATCACTTTATAGTCGTGAGTGCAGGGCCAGCTGGCGCAGAATCAGAAGTTCAACAAATGATTCATGACAATTCCCACCCAAGTGATGTGATTATCCATATAGACGGCTCTGTGTTGAGGATCAGACGAAGTGCATGGGGTTTATAGTAAAGGCGAATGGACGTCGCTTAGTGCAACAACGCCTGGCATATGATATCACAACATTTGGTTTGAGAATGGAGGTGGAGGCAATTATTGCTGCCTTCCGCTGCTTGAGAATCAGCTATATACACATGCCATGATTGTCACTGACTAACAGGACATGCTGAGAAAGCTGGAGACTAGTCTTTCTCCGTGCACAGTGGCAAGCATCACTTCAGAGATCCCGGGTAGTTAGTATCCTTTAGATATTCTCTCCAGGTCACACCGATGTGTCGGAAAATGAGCAGGCAGATAGATTGGCCGACTCTGCACCACTTGGTGGTGAATCGATGTATGACAAGCTAGACGTTGTGAGAGCCCTCTAGGAGCGAGTGAACAGTGCGGAAGCGCAAATAGATCATTACGGTCTGAGGATAATGGCTCTGCGAGGAGTTACTAGGGGATCTGACCGACGCTCAACACTCAGGGGAAGGGCGAGACGTATATACAATCAGTTACTGGTGCCATCGGAATTGGAACTCTTCGTTTGCTGCTAGGGACGGAGAGCTCATGGGGGTGACTCGAGTGCTATGATGTCGATTGCTAATTCAACAATAAACAACAATAAACATTTTTCCGTGACCGTGCAGATAGCCAAAAAGGTTAATGTCATTTTCCCAGCAATCGAATTCACGACGCATTTTCTAAAAGCATTTTGCGTTTTATTTATGAAGCATTCTGTATTATTCATCAACCCGACATGCAACAATTAATAAAACGGTTTGCGATAGAAATTCTGAAAGTTTGTTATTCTAAAATATTCCAGTGGATAACTTTTTCAAGTAAAGTTGCAAGATCTATTTGTGACCTCCCTTAGATGTATCGATACGGACTTCCTCACGTCTGCTCCTGGTCACCACCGCCATTTGCCAGTGTTGATGTTTTTTTCTCTGCAGACTAGGTCCTGATTTTGTTGGAGCAAGGAGCATCTCCGGAGAATGCTACACACGTCGGATAGGTAAAATGTGTTTTAGATTCATAAAATGTACCAAAGAAGGTTATTGTTGCAGTATTTCGTCGGTTTTTAACGCGTGCCCGGGGATTAGGGTCATAAGCGTTTTTACTACTAAGTATTGACGCCCAAACAAAACGCAGACTGACGGACGCTGTACTGTAGTAGTAAATAAGTAACTTAATATTCTTGCGATTAGAATTCCGGGCCCTGCATCGGATTAATTAAACTATGAGCTTTGGCACAGATTGCCCGTCTCTAGAATAACTAAAATCTTCAAAATGGGTTTTGTTTGTTACATTAGCCTCCTTCGCTAGTTACAGGAAATGCCTGTTCCTGACGTCCTGTGTTACTGAAAATGTAATGAGAAACGTGAGTGTCACAGGCGGTGACCAACCACAAACCGATCTAATTAAATTACTGGAATCAGGTAGCTGAGGTAGCCATATTATAAATGTGATTGCAGACGAATTCAGTATCAACTGGCATAATATTTTGACACTGAAAACTACTTGAAATTGTAAATAAGGTAGCTTCAGAAACATAGCACACAACACATGGAGCTGTTTATTAGCTTTGGCATCAGTGGTTGAACAATAATAATTAAGTTGTTTTATTTATTAGTCTAGTATGTGATTATCAGTACACTCAGTGAATTTTGTTAGTTTCATACATTTGTATGTATATGTAGATGTAATGATTTATAATAAATAGCGCCACCTAAGGTGTTTGTAAGTTTGTCTTGAGCTACCAGTCCACTAAGTACAGTCACAGGTTACTCTTGTCTTTTTCGAAAATTATGGATTGTAACGATCGTTGACACAGTTAACACTGAGCCCATTTCCTTCTAGTTAACACTGAACCTATTTCCTTCTTGCCTCCCTCTTATAATGATAAATAATTGATGCAACATGGGTTAGTTTTCCCTGGTAAATAATGTGAGATAGTGAATAAAAGATATATTTGCATATGCTCTCAACATTAGTGGGATCTGCAGTTTAACTCTACATTTTGGTAGAATTTTTATTTTCCTAACCAGTGTTTTTCACCATTTGAAGTAGCCAGTCAAGTTGTTAGGCACTGGGCTGCAATATGGGACGGAGTTTTTCTGTTGGAGCAACAAATAAAAATCCCAGCCTGCATATCCTAACCACTCCTCTATCCTGCATTGCGCTAAAAGTGGTGAATAGAAGCAGCGGAGGCAGTCTTACAGTTGAGTACCAGCAGGCCCCTTCTTTTTCTGGAGATAAAAAAGGTGCCAGTACTCATCACAGAGAGTCTGATCGAATGTGCCAGTATGCACAGCAAAGTATCTATTACACTAGTGCCGGGGGGGGGGGGGGGGGGGGGGGGGGGGGGGGGGGGGGGGGGGGGGGGGGGGGGGGAGATGGTGCCTAAAAAAAGTACAGGTACTGCATGGTATTGCATACTGTCAGGGAAAAAGGCCTGGGTGCCAACAATCTCTTTGGAAATGAACGTTGGTGAATTTAGGGTCTGGTTATCCAGTCACGGACAGCTGTTGAAACCTGTTATCATAAACAGAACAGTATCATAACAGTTTTCTCATTGACAGTCTTCAGAGGCTAAAATAGTCAGGGCACACTTGGAGGAGGGAGAGTCCCTAAGGATATCCTCTGTTTACATAATTACATTTGGATAGTTGTCAAGGTCGGGCTCTACTGTATCCGTACATGTGATTGCTTGTGTCTTTTTATATCTGTCTTCATTTTCTTCAGCATTCCAAGTTCTTGGGGTTCATTGCAGCAGATGTCATCCGCTTCCATTTCTGTGAATTTCTTTCCCTTTCAAGTTGGGTAGGTAGGTTCTTTGCTGGAGAAAAAAAAAAAATTGTCACGTTCAGTCAGCATCCCTGAAATGGGAGCTTTAGATTATGATTGTGACTAGGTTATATGCACCATACAAAATGGCTTAGCATTACACGCCACCAAGAGTCCTGAAAAAGTGTTGATGCAAATGAAGAAGACAGACCCAAATACTATCCCGACCTGCGACAAAGTCATCTAACAGCGAGCCAATGGGCGACACTCTCACGAGTGTGCTCTTTTCAGCTAGTGACTTGAAGTGTGTGTAGGTCTTCCTTGGTCTGCCTAATCTCATTCAGCTCTTTTGTGTAGTTTTTGTCTCTCTGTTATCTCCCGTTCTCTCTATATGCAGTCTATTACCTTTCATGATGCCAGCAATTAGTGGGTGATTTAAACAAATTATGAATTGTGTAATTGCTTCTCATTTCTGTCTGTCATTTTAGTAAAACATTGCTGGTTTCTTGCACACTTCCTAGTGTACATCACAGTTACACATGGTCTGATGACACTGGAGCTGGTGCAGGGAAGCGGTCCAAGATGTACCATTCAACACCAATGCCTCAGACATCCACAAATTCTATAAGCACCTGGGACATCGATGGGGGACTGGCTGCTGACTTTGATGGGTCCCTGTCGGGTCTGGGCACTGAGCTGGGAACTGCCAGTTACAATATGAGGTAGTGTTTATGTGTGATGTGGGTGTGGTCTTGTAGTGTTTATTTGTGATGTGGGTGTGGTCTTGTAGTTTTTGTGTGTGATGTGGGTGTGGTCTTGTAGTGTTTGTGTGTGATGCGGGTGTGGTCTTGTAGTGTTTGTGTGTGATGTGGGTGTGGTCTTGTTGTGTTTTGTGTGATGTGGGTGTGGTCTTGTTGTGTTTATGTGTGGTGTGGGTGTGGTCTTGTAGTGTTTATGTGTGATGTGGGTGTGGTCTTGTAATGTTTATGTGTGATGTAGGTGTGGTCTTGTAGTGTTTATGTGTGATGTGGGTGTGGTCTTGTAGTGTTTATGTGTGATGTGGGTGTGATCTAGTTGACATTGCTACTTACAGTGTGAGGTAACTCATGTTTATTTGTGGTGTGGGAGATCTTGCTACTTTCAGTTTGGTAATGATAGCCTTGTAGTGTGGCTTGGGTGACATAGTGTTTATATGTGGTGTGAGTGACCTTGTAGTATGGTGTTTATTTTTTGTGTAGGTTACATTGTAGTGTTATGTGTGGTGTGAATAACCTTGCAGTGGGGTGTGGGTTACCTTGTAGTGTTTATATATTGTGTAGGTAACATTGTAGTGTTTTATGTGTGGCGGATGACTTTGTAGTGTTTATATGTGGTTTGAATAACCTTGTAGTATGGTATGGGAGACCTTGTAGTGTTTATTATATGTGGTGTGGATAACCTTGTTGTGTGGTATGGGAGACCTTGTAGTGTTTATGTATAGTGTGGATAACTTTGTAGTGTATTATAGGTGACCTTGTAATGTTTATTTGTTGTGTTGGCGACTTTGTAATGTTTGAATGGGGTGTGGATGACCTTGTAGTGTTTATATGTGGTGTTGGTATTCTTGTAGTGTTTGTATATGGTGTTGGTGATCTTGTAGTGTTTGTATGTGGTGTGGGTAATCTTGTGTTTCTGTGTAGTGTGAATGACTTTGTAGTGTCTATATATGGTGTGGGTAACATAGTTTTTATATTTAGTGTGGATAATCTTCTAGTGTGGTAGGTGTGACCTTGTGTTTATATATTGTGTAGCTAATAGTGTTGTGTTTAAGAATGGTGTGGATAACCTTGTAGGGTGGTATGGGTGACCTTGTAATGTTTATATGTGGTGTGGGTAACCTTGTAGTGTTTGTATGTGGTGTGGATGACTTTGTAGTGTTTATCTATGGTATGGTTAACATAGTGTTTATGTGTGGGGTGGATAACCTTGTGTGGTATGGAAAACCTTGTAGTGTTTATGTGTGGTGTGGATAACCTTGTTGTGTGGTATGGGTGACCTTGTAATGTTTATATGTGATGTGGCCGAGCTTGAAGTGTTTGAATGTGGTATAGGTGACCTTGTAGTTTTTTTAAATGTTGTGTTGGTAACATTGTTGTGTTTATAAAAGGTGTGGATAACCTTGTAGTGTGGTATGGATGACTTTGTAACGTTTATGTGTGGTGTGGCAGACCTTGTAGTGTTTGTATGTGGTGTGAATGACCTTGTAGTGTTTATATATGGTGTGGTATAGATAACCTTATAGTGTGGCATGGGTGACCTTGTAGTGTTTGTAGGGGTGTGTGTAACAATGTAGTGTTTATGTGTGGTGTAGTGTGCTATGGGTGGCCTTGTAGTGTTTAAATGTGGTTTGAATGACCGTGTAGCATTTACATGTGGTGTGGTAAGTAGTCTTTATGTGTGGTGTGGATAACCTTGTAGTGTGGCATCTGTGACCTTGTAATGTTTGTAGGGGTGTGGGTAGCATTGTAGTGTTTATGTGTGGTGTGGAGAACCTTGTAGTGTACTATGGGTGACCTTGTAGTGTTTATATGTGCTGTGTGAAAGACCTTGTAGTATTTATTTGTGCTGTGGAAAACTTTGTTTGATATTGCTACTTACAATATGAGTTAGTGTGGAGTATTGATATAAGTGTATCATCATCTTTTGTATGCTGTTAGATGTCAAATAGAGCTCGCATTCAATTCCTCTACTCCACTCTTTTGCATGCAAATCTCACAGTTTCTCACATTGACTTCAGCCCAGCATTTGTAGCCATTCGTGATAATGTTCTTCTTAATGTTTCCTGTGGTCACATCTCCGATCATTTGTTTCATATTTTAGTTCTTGTTTAAAATTCTTTGCTCATATCATCTGAGAAGTATATAGGTGAGCTGATCTTGTGTCTGTAGCGGTAGTTATTAAATAAATTCCTGAAGCCAGAAGCTACGCCTGCAGTTTAGTTCATGCATTGAGTGAGTATGTTAAACCAACAGAAACAGCAGGTGCAGCCGGTCATCTTTACAATAACACAGTCATAAATGACTGTATTTATATTGCAGCTAGAACACCTTTATCAGTACCCATACAAAAAAAAAATTATGTTAATTAAAAAACCTGCAAAACATCAAGTAGCTTCTAAAGAATGGAGGATCCTAGAGATACACTTAAATTTTGGGCAAAAAAAAAAGTTGACCTGTATATCATAAGCAGATTACCCCCGTGTGGGTTCCAGGGCCCGATAGTGGGGGAAAACAAGAATAGACTCACTGCCTCCCCAAAAGCATGTCGTAAGAGTCAACTCATTTGGGAGCTTCCTTTGAAGTCGGAGTGCATCTGCCGGAGAGGCAAGGAACCAACAGTCTGTATTCAAGAGAATGAGATCTGTAAAACTGATGAACACGCAACACTCAGGTTCTGGAGCAGGACTGCAGTTCAGTAGGGGACGAGCAACCAGAACTTTCCGACATATTGTACAACTGGTGAACGCGAGGAAGAAGAAGATAAGCAGATTAGATCATCACATAAGGTGGTTACATAGGTCGATCTCTTTAGTAAAAGTACAAATGTGATAAATGCTTGATTGAATAAAACTGTAAGAATTTGAGGCTGTTTATTAAAAGAGACTCCAGTTGAAAGTGAGTCTGTTTTCTAAATTTGAGCTATCTTTGAATGAGATGTGCAAAATTTAATTATTATCTTGTCCCATTTTGTATGTTTGTTGACCATGTTTATATGTGGTGTGGGTGACCTTGTAGTGTTTATATATTGTGTAGGCAACATTGTAGTATTTATGTATGGTATGGATAACCTTGTAGTATGGTTTGGATGACCTTGTAGTGTTTGTTTGTGGATTGTTAAAAATGTGATAAATGCTTGATTGAATAAAACTGTAAGAAATTTAGGCTGTTAAGCGAAAGAGGCTCCAGTTGAAACTGAGTGTTTTTATAAATTTGAGCAATCTTTGAATTTAATGGTTACCTTGTCCCATTTTGTCTGTTTGTTCCATTTGGATTTCACGATCAAAGGTATATTAGGAGGGGGGGAGGGAGAGGTAAACGCACTGCCCCTTAACAAGCATGTCGTAATAATAATAAAAAGCGACCAGTTAAGGGTTTGCTAAAATTGGATGTGATGGGCCAAAAGGCACAGACACTGCATCCTAGCTGTTCCCCGCCAGGTTTTGTGACCCAAACTGGGTAAGAAAAAAAAAATAGACCCTGACAAGCATATTATAAATTTTGACAAATTAGTGGTGTTTCCTTCAAAGTCTGATTGCCTCTGCCTGAGAGGGAAGGAACCAGCAGTCTGCATACACACAAGTCAGATCTGTAAAACAGATGTGCACACAAAATTCAAGTTCTGGAGCAAGGCTTAGAGTTCATAAGTGAACAAACACCATAACTTTTCACAGGAGTTTACAGACAGCCATTGAAGGTGGAGAAGAAGATTGTAGATGTAGACCATAAAATAACACGCTAACTGCCTCTATAAGGATGGACACAGAAATATATTTTTTGATGAAGGCATTATCTCACCTCAAAATATCGAGCATTAAAAAAAAAAAAATTCTGGGCTTGTAAGAAAAGCAAAGCATTCTAACACTGTATGCCATAAAAAATTTGAAGTTGAAATTGCATTTATTCACTTTATGCGTCTATGGATTAAATAGATATGTGGCCTTAATATTTAAAAAAAAAACAATTTCTCTTTTTGTTTTGTTTCAGTGAAGCCTTACTTGCTTTGCCAGTTTTTAAACAAGAGAATCTAGATAATGGGTAAGTTTTGTAAGAACCCATGTCACTTGTAAAAAAAAAAAATGGCTTTGAATAAATAATGATGTAATGCAATTTGTGATCTGATCACCTTTCTGTGTGTCCAGTCAAGTATGTTGATGTTCATCATCCTCACAGTCCCGTGGCATTGTTTCATTGGATCACCAGCTTATGTTGACTGTCTGATCAGTTCCCTCCACCTCTGTTAATCAGATTTAATGGACTTGATGTTTGAGGCCTTTCCCCTCAGCCATTTCTTTCTTGGTCCTCTTCCTCTCCTCTTTCCCCTCTCCTTGATCTTACTAAGAGAGATTTCATTTCCTTTTTACTCATCATCTTCATTATGCAATGCCTTGCTGACTGGCATTCACAATCATGCTTCTGTTGATCTTCGTATCAGTAGCATGTATGCAAATCAAACGAACCGAAACGAATAAGTACTTGGGTGCAAACTTCAACTGCTCCAACATGCTGAGAGAAGAAATACAATCTGGAAATAAAGTATAATATGCCCTTCAACATCTGTTAAAATCAAAGTGTCTGTCTCGCAATACCAAGATCAAAATATATAAAACGTTGATAAGACCAGTCGTTTCATATGGCTCTGAAACTTGGAGCATAACTAAAAGAGAGGAAGCCTTTTTACAGGTTTTTGAAAACAGAATCTTATGACAAATCTTTGGACCCATCAAAGTTGCAAACAGACGGAAATCGGGAGTGAGAAGCAACAATGAAATTTATAGTCTGTTTAAATCACCATTGATCACTGGTATCATGATAGCTAATAGACACATGGCTGGGGCATGTTGAGAGAATGTCAGATAACAGAGAAGTAAAAACTGTATACATGATGGAGGTGAATGGTCATAGACCATGAGGCAGACCAAGAAGACAATCAGATTTTTCTGTACTATGATAAAAGACTTTCAAGAATCTTTTCTCAATGTCTTCTTCCTCTGTCTCTCTTTCCAGAAGTGTCTAATTTCTTCTGCCATATCATTAAACAGATAGTCTCATCCCAGCCTCAATGACAAGGATGTGCGTGAACAATTCTGTTAAATAGTAATGTGAGACATGATGGATACTGCTAGGCTTGCCAGCACAGTGATTGCTTGCATGTCTTTTTGTTAATTTGGTTTGATATCAACCTGCTCTGTCAGCTTTATTATTAAGAAGGTTATAAGTGGGGGTGGTTATTAAAGTACTTCGCTGGTACATGACCTTCGCTGTTTTTCATTTCTGCCTTGACTATGTTGACTGGTTTGGTGTTCTCAGGCTTTAACCCTCAACAGCACTAGTCCTTAGAAAGACCCTCTGTGGGTTTGTTTGTTTGTTGAATCCTTATTATACCTGTCCCCATTGTTAGCACGGGAAAGAGACCTACTTCCACTTAACAAGCATGCCCACATCGCCTTAACAATCATATTGTGAGAGGTCACCTAATTCCGGATTTTCTGAAATTGGATGTGTTGGGCCAAAAGGTACAGATATAACAATCTAGATGTAAACCACAACTCAACAAGCCAACTGCCCTTTTAACTCTTTGAGTCCCAGGGGGTTTAGCATCACAAGCCCAGAGGGTAGTAACGAAAGTAATAACATCGGCGCATCATGCGTTCATTGGGCTTCTAGGTAGGAACCTATGAATGTACGATGCGTTCCTTGGGACTTAAAGAGTTAAGGACAGATGCAAAAGAAGCAGAATCTCTCTATTTTTTTTGGGTTAATGTTAACTCTTGTATTGGATGAAAGATTGAGAACCTGTGATGACCTGGTTCTCTTCTTGCAGGCAAGAAACACACGCGCATACACATATTAGCTTTGTGGGCTCTTCAGGTGGTGAGTCTGAGGCATGAATACTGATTTTCATCGTGGGAAATTTCTCTGTCTTTCTTCTTCACATTCACTGGCTGAAAATTCCGCAGAAAGTTCTGTTTTTTTATCAGCTTCTGGACTTTTGTCTTGTTTCAAAACCTGAGTGTTTTGCATGCACATCCAATTTACAGATCTGGCTTATTTTAATGCAGACTGTTGGTTTCCTGCACCCTCAGGCAGGTGCAGTATGATTCTTTTTGTTTCCCAAAATGGGGCCTTTGAATCCTCGTAGGGATGTCTTTCTTTCAGCTCTTTCATTCTTTTTCTTCCCCATTTACCATTAAAAGGGCGTTTGGCACATTTTACAGGTAGGCTATGATATCACATTTGATTATGAGGTGCTTGTCTGTGGGGCGGAAGGTCTGTTCTTTATTGAGACTTCAAGTGACTTTGTGTCACATTTTGGTTCTACGTTGAGTAAATTTTTTGGGTGTCAAGTTTGTCACTTTTTCACTTGGTCATTCTTATTGCTTGTGGGTAATTCGGTTGATCCATCAGCTAAAGTATAATTTGATCTAGTTTATTTCACGCCTATGTCAGTATCCATCATGTCTTACATTTATCTTTCATAGTAGAATTACATGCATATTATTCTAATACCTTGTTTAAAATGCAGTATTTTCTGTTATCCTATCAGATTCCAGTATATTCTTGGGGCAGCCACATCACCTGCTGTGAAAATGAATGAAGAAACATTAACATATCTCAACCAAGGTAAGCTTAAATGATAGATAACAGTGATAAATACACTAAACTGGTGTGGCTCTTATTTTAAGGATGATCTTTATTAAATATAAGGACAGTCTTATGGCATTTAGTGCTGTGGGAGGGGGGGGGGGGGGGCAAACAAATATTAAGGCTTCCTTTGTGCCGTTCTTTCTTATTGAATTTCTTGAACATATTGGAAATTAGCTGGACCCTTTTTGCTATATCTGCATTATGTCTATCCATGGTATTCTCAATGTTCCTCTCTAAAACTACATTCTTATTGTAGTTTTGTCATCATTTCTCAAGAAACCACATTACTGTTCTAATCTCTTGTACATGGGGTTATTTTCTGATAGTGTGACCTCAGCTCTTGTTGTTTACACCTTTCCATCTCTTCACATGAACTATCTTATAAGGATATATGAGGACCTCCAAAACCAACTGAGGCCAGGGATGAAGTTCAGTTCATGTTGAGAAAGGCCCCAACCGAAACGTCGATTTGTGTTGTTTTGTTTTGTGCCTGTTGTTCTGCTTCCCCATTTCATTTTGCTTTTTTGTCACAATTCACTAATTTTTTTAAAAATATTGTAGAGTTCATATGTTGCTTCAACTGTCAAGAGTTTGTTAAACATGTCGTGGCTGCACAGTGTACCTACCCTTCTTTTTGTTAAACAATTGTCTAAGTTCAGATCCTGCCTTCGTGTTGTATTTTACATGGGAATTATTTCTTCTTCTTATAGTTCGTACCTTATGGTATTAGTAAACCTGTATGTCTGCTTTTTTGCACTTATACAGATGTACATCTGTGTCATGATGCCAGACTGTCCAGCATCCTTTTGGTATTCCCCTGTGTCTCTTTCACTCCAACTATCTGACTATATATATATATATATATATACACATGTATAAATGTATGCGCATGTGTATATGTATATATATATTTATACATGCGCATACATTTATATATGTGTATATATAAATATATTCACATACACACACGCACCCACACCCCTGATACACCTCATGCTTGAAAAGAGTCCTTGACTATTGAAAACCTACTTACACTTATTTGAAGATTATGATTTATAATTGCACCAGGACTTCCAGGTTGACCAGACCTCAAATGTGTACCAGGAAATGTCATAGGAAGTCAAACTGGCTGGCACAACGTTGTCATCATCACCCATTCAGGGCCAGTTTGCCTATAAAAGTGTGGATTAACTAGTATCTGCCGGATGTGCCAGCGGCCTCAAAAGGTCGTTCACTTTCACTCTACTGACACATATTTGTTCACCACAGGATGTTGTATTTCATGACTTGTTTGCTTATAGGTCAGTCATATGAAATCAAGCTGAAGAAATTAGGAGACCTGTCTGAACTCCAGGGAAAGTTTTTGAGGGTAAGTTTGTCATCAATGAATGAATGAACAAACCAACTTTAATTTCACTGGGTTAAGTATTGGGTAAGGATGTCCATCCTACATTCGGCCCTTGTGGCCTCACTCCTTGCATACATTAATTCATTCATACATCAGTTAGCATACAAATAATACACATCTTCTTCTTCTGCCTTTCTATCCCCCAATGGAGCATAGGCCCTCAACCAACTCACGCCAAGTCGTTCTATCCTTCGCCATTGCATGGAGCTCTCCCTATGTCCTCCCTATCTTTTTAACTTCTTTCTCTAGCTCTCTTCTCCATGTATTTTTTGGCCTTCCTTTATTCCTATGCCTCTGTGGGTTCCAATTTAAAGACATTATAGTTATGCTGTTCTCCTGTTTTCTCAGTGTGTGTCCTATCCAATGCCATCGTCTTTTCCTCACCTCTTGGTCCACTGGAGCCTGTTTAGTTCTCTCGCAAAGCTCTACATTAGTAATAATACACATCATCAGCATCTAATTCTTAGTCACAGTTGCTGAGATATGAGACCATAGTAGCTCGGTGTTTAGTGCTCTTCCTCTTCTGCCATTTATTCCCCATTGGAGCATAGAACCTCAGCCAATCAACGCCTGGCTATTATATTTTATATTATCTCCTGCAGATCGCTCAAGCCTTTCCCATATCGTTCACCTCTTCTTCTTCTTCTTCGCGTTCACCAGCTGTAAACTCTGGTGTAAAGTTCTGGTTGTTCGTCCACTTCTGGACTGCAGTCCTGTTCCAGAACCTGAGTGTTGCGTGTGCATCAGTTTTACAGATAAGATTCAATTGAATGCAGACTGCTGGTTCCTTGCCTCTCAGGCAGATGCACTCCGACTTCAAAGGAAGCTCCCCAGTTAGTCGACTCTTACGACATGCTTTTGGGGAGGCAGTGGGTCTATTCTTGTTTTCCCCACAATAGGGCCCCGGAACCCACACGGGGGAAGCGTTCACCTCTCTCTTGGATTCTGTTCCCCATACATTATTGTTCTTCTTTTCTCTATTCCTTGAATGCCTCGCAGTGTCAGGGCAGGAAGAGATCTTTAACCAGACCACTCTGTTGGCTTCATATATAGTATTTTTTTTCATCAGCGTGGTCTACCTCTTGGTTTGTTACCACTGTCATTCTAGCCAGTTTGTAATCCACTGTCGGTTTGCTGGACTAGTCAGAGTGTTTTTAAATTTTCTTGAAAGGTCACACTAGGACTAGAATATCACAACTTTTACATCCAGGATGTCCAAAATCGACTCTCAGACGCTGGCCGAATAATAAACATTCACTTTCCATGCCATCTTGACCATCTATTTTTGTTGTCAGTAGTGTTCTATTGTGCCGTAGGAAAGCATGGGAATCACAGCCCATGGTGAAGGCAAGTGTGACTAGCAAGACCAGCTCACTTTAAGAAGAATCTTCCACGATAAGCTCACAAGGTTTCAGGACCATTGTTGTGGCTGACACGATTCTTCTCAGAAGCTTAACTCTTAACCCTGTTGCCCTGAGAAGCCATGAAACAGATACCTCCAGTTTGGTCTAATCCCTCATAAAAAAGGCTTTACCGACTTGCTGTAGTGCTGGGTCAGTGTGATGCCTAGTTAATGCTATTGGCTGTGTTTGCACCTGCACAGCGTTTAGGAGATCAGGATATAAATATATTAACTAAAAGTAGGGGGGGGGGAGAGGTGTGTGAACCAAATTGCTTTTGTCAAACCTTTTTAATGTCACATTTTCAATAGAGGCCATGGCATGAGTCACCGGATGCATGTTTTTAAGCCCCTGAAAATATATTCTATTTAATGTGTTGCTCTGTTTTATTAATTACTCACTTTATATATATTTTAAAAAAATACATAAATACATTTAAACAAATTTATGAGTGATCTGTGTGTAAAATTGTTGGTTTCTAAATGATTTTGTTTTCTCCAGGAATTCCCACGTGTTTATGGATCATTTTTTGTGTTTGAAGCCTTCTCTGGAAGACAGGGTTAACGTGTCTGCAATCCTGTTCTCCTTTATCCCTTTTCCTTTCCTAATGTTCCCCCTCTATGCATTGTGCCATAAGGCATCCTGTTTCCGTGAATCAATCTCAATAACTGTATCCTTCATATCCTGCTTGCACATATTTTGATAGCATAGTAAAGGCCAACCTCATCTCCCATACATTTGTAATTCACCATAAAGAATGTTCTTAGGGATCCTTAGAGTGTGTTCTTGTTCTCCATGTTTCTGATCCCTATAGTAGTTAGTACTGAGGTGACATTAAAGTGAAATATCCTGGTACTGCTTTAATTTGTTTTGACTTTCACAAGTTGTCTGGTGCTGTGAGTGTCTATTCTTGCCTTTTTGCTTTACTATTTACCTGTTCTCTCATCTTTGTATAGATTGCTAACAAGATAAGTGTATAATTCCAACTCATGATGAAGGGGATTTCCCACTGAGATATTTGGTTGTATGCTAGATTAGTCTAATTATTGTTGTCCTTCCTAATTAGGTTTCAAACCGAATAGTTGTGACCTCATGTCACATTCTTTGTGAATTTGATTATACAAGTGGATCAGGAGAGCATTGTCTTCAGTGAAGCCCAGATCATCAAGTTTCTCTTTTTGGGTTCATTTGATGTTTGATGGTAGTTATTGTTGACTTTCTAATTGTTTATTATGGCCAGTAAATATAATACAAGTGACCATTAAAAATTTCCAGCCTAATATGCCTAGAAGTAAATGGATAGATATTTTCTTAAATTTAAGAAATGTTGGAGTATCTTGGTTGTAATTAACAATATTTTAAATGAATGTCGATTGAGAGATTTCCGCCACAATCTGCTGGAATTTCTTAATTGAAATTAATTTTTAATAATGCTGTCAATTTGGAAAACAGAGCCATTTCAAAGCTTGGTATTTTTTATTTTAGAACTTGATATCCTTGTGTGGGTTCTGGGACCCCGATGGAGGGGGCGGGAGGTATCCCTGCTACCACCTTCCCCCACCCACCCTAACAGTAAGGTGTTGTGTAGGGTGACTAAGGAGCTAAGCAAAATTGGATATATTGTTCAGGAAGGTGTAAATGTTGCAGCCTGGCTGTAAACTACAACTCAACTTGTCAATTACCCTTTTAATGGCATATACAAAAGGTGAATAAGAAGAAGAACTTGATGCAAGTGTTCTTTTCAGTAACTTATTTAAAAAAAAAAAAATGACCAGAGGTATGCCACTAAAATCTTTTGTATTGTTTTTAGAGTCTGGTCAAAGTGTTATTTCATGACCGAAGACTACAGTTCATGGAGAAGGAACAGATTGATTCCTGGAAACAAATGAGACCAGGAGAACGTATTTTGGATATAGGTTTGTTGACTATTCCAGTCTTTCGGCCACTTAATTTGTATCTTATGTCTTGGTGACTGAATTATATGGAGCAGGGAGTAGCAGAGCCTTTGGCGACTGTTTTTTTATCACTGTAGAGAGAGTTATTAATGCTGTCACTCCGATAATGCTAAATAGTGGATCATGTCCCTGTGGGAAATCCTGAGAAGTCAATTTTTACACACGCCATTAATAAATTTGAAAAGATTATTTATGTACATTTTAAATCCCCTCTCCCAACCCCCTGAAATTATAAAGATATATAGAGGGAGTAATCAGGAAACATAAATAGGGTCAAGCGGTAAATGGAATACATTTCACAAGGCTTAAAAACAATATCTGACTCATGCTGTGACCCCATGACTTCTCATTGGGGCTACGGGAAATGTATGACCTCAGCTTGGCTTTGATAAAGCCATTTGATTTATAAGGAAACCCTTGTAAATGCTGTTTTTCATTATTGTATTAATATCCTGACCTCCTAAAAGGCTGCACAGTCGCAGACTCAGCCTGTAGCATTAACTATGAATCTTTTAAACAGCACTGTAGGAAAAGCGACATTTACAGGGAGTTGAACCCAACCAAAAATTATCGGTGTTGCTGCTTCTCGGGGTGGTAGAGCTCAATCCTGCATTCTTACCAGCTTATGGTAGACAAGACCAGTATGGGAAGGTAGTCATGCAGTATTACCTATAACATTAAAAAAAAAAAAATTGTGTTCCCACTCCAGTTCTGCATTCTGAAAGATTAACACCCAGTGACTCAAAGAGCCACTACCCAGGTGAGAATGCAAGAGAAGCAGATCTCAGAAACCCTATTCAACCATATAACACATGCTCACTGGTTCCAGGGCCCCATTGTAGGGAAATCAAGAATAGACTCACTGCTTCAAAGTCAGAGTACATCTACCTGAGAGACAAGGAACCAACAGTCTGCATGCAGATAAGCCAGATCTCTGAAACAGATGTGCATGCAACACTCAGGTTCTAGAACAAGACTAGAGTACCGAGGTGGAAAGACAGCCAGAACTTTCCGCCGGAGATTACAGTCGCTGAACGTGACGAAGAAAAAGAATAACGCAAGCAGTTACAAAATAACCTAGTAAAACACTGTGCAGTCTTTTACAATGTACTGTCTTAGTTTCAGTGCTACACTGTCAAAGCAGCATTCCTTAAGGTCCATTCAGTTAAGATTTGCTCTGGTTTCATAATCTTCTATTCCAGCGTTTCTGAAACTTTTTTCGTCACGGCACCCTTGTTGGGCAAAAAAAAAATTATCGGCGCACCTTCACTTAAAGCGGTTTGAATACTTAAGAAAAGAAGAAGAAAAAACAAGTGCAAATTTAATGTTCAGTTGTCTTTAATGCGATGAATTGAACTGTTTGCATGAATTTTTCATCATTTCCTTTATGTTTATGGGAAGTTTAGTTAATTGTCCCCTCAGATCGCTTGAAGGTTGCTTCTGTATTTGTTTTTAAATATAAGCCTGCATTGAGAATGCACTGAAGACTTGCCAATAGCATTGTTTTTTTAATACAGCTGTATCAAGAACTCTTCTTGGTTTCTTTCATGGATTTCTGTTTTAAACTGCTGTCTTCGCTGATCTCAAGCAGATTTGGAACAAATTCTTTATTATTGCCGCAGCAGCCCTGGCATACACTCACGGCACGGTTTGAGAAGTGCTGTTCTATTCTGTCCCTAAAATTCTTGATCTACTCACTTCTGCACAGTTTATTCTGCATTATCAAATTCAAGCACTATTCAATTAGCTTCTACATATGAGAATCATCCTAGAAAAGTGAAGAGAATACAAGATAGATCTTCATACCTTTTTCATAGGCATTTGACTGTGTGCAACACCATAAACTGTGGCATATAATGAGAGGCATAGGATTTCTAAAACATCTGATGCACTCAATGGAATCTCTTTACCGTGAACAACAAGCAGCGGTCAGAGTAGCTGGTGAAACATCAGAATGGTTTGAAGTGCTGAGAGGAGGAATCAGGGCTGCATTCTTTCACCCTCCCTCTTTAACATATATGCTGAAAATGTTATGAGAAACACAGTTAGCGATGAGGCATGTAAGAGCTTTGATCGACAAAAAATTGGAGGTAATCCTGTCCCAGAACTCAGATCTGCAGATGACTCTGTTCTTCTTTCCAACAGTGTACAAGGTTTAGAAAAAATTATTCTGGCCATCAAAAAGCACAGCAAGAAGTGAATCTTTTTCTGAATTTTATGTCCTCAGTAAATTTAGCACACTAACCACATATCACATTGGAAAATGAAGAAATAGAAAATGTAACAGATTCCAAATACTTGGGCTCTATAGTGAACAACAGTGGCGACTGCTCGAAAGAAGTAAGAAGAAGACTTGCATTAGCAATGCAGAGATTAAACAGAATGAAGAACCTATGGCAAAGCGCTAGTAAATTGGTTAAAGTAAAAATCTTGAGATCATGCGTTTTTTTTTCTGTGGCAACTTACGGTTGCGAGTCCTGGACTCTCACTCAGTCACTGAGGAAAAGTTTGGAGCTTTTGAATGGAAATGTTATAGAAAAATTCTTAAAATACCATTGATCAAGAAGAGGACTGGCATGAAAAGGGTTGTTTACTGTTGTTAATACTTGTTAATTAATGTTTGTTCCCACTTCTCTCTGCAGACATTCCACTATCATATGGGTTGATAAATGTCAACCTGGATGCAGTCCGCCTCAATCAGCTGGAGTTTATATGGGATCCAACAAAGGAAACGGGCATCTATGTGCGGGTACACTGTATATCCACTGAGTTCACTGCCAAGAAACACGGAGGGGAAAAGGGTGTTCCATTTAGAATTCAGGTGCTACATCTCTTTATTGTTATAATGTTCTGTTGGGTCAAGATTTGAGTTAATATTTTACATAACTTCATTGTTATAATGTTCTGTTGGATCAACATTTGAGTTCATATTTTACATAACTTCATTGTTATAATGTTCTGTTGGGTCAAGATTTGAGTTCATATTTTACAAAACTTCATTGTTATAATGTTCTGTTGGGTCAAGATTTGAGATCCTATTCTGCAAAACTTCATTGTTATAATGTTCTGTTGGGTCAAGATTTGAGTTCATATTCTGCAAAACTTCATTGTTATAATGTTCTGTTAGGTCAAGATTTGAGTTCATATTCTGCAAAACTTCATTGTTATAATGTTCTGTTAGGTCAAGATTCGAGTTCATATTCTGCAAAACTTCATTGTTATAATGTTCTGTTAGGTCAAGATTTGAGTTCATATTTTGCATAACTTCATTGTTATAATGTTCTTCTGGGCCAGGATTTAGTTTTATATTCTTCCTGTGTAAGTTCTGCTACCCCTTTGGAAAAGAAGGGAGGAGGGGGGGGGCGGGGTTGAGAATTCATCCTCTGCTCCTTAACATGCATGTAAAAGGTGACTAATTCTGGATTTGATGAACTTGGATATGTTTGGCCAAAAGGGGCGTATCACAGCCTAGCTGTAAACCACAACTTGCCAGCAGACAAACTCAGAAACAAGAAGAAGGTTCATATTTTACATTATTGTACTAAAATGCTGATGCTATGGTGACAACTGTTAATACTATTTATGGATTATTAGATTGTTTATTCCTACTACTAATAATATCACCATTGGCGTTAGGAATTATTAGTATGTTTTTTCCTTCTACTATTATTATCACCATTAACGTTATTGCTACTATTGTTTTCACCACTATGACAGTTTTTACTCTTATTACACCTGTAATTAATATTATTTCATCTTTTTCTCTGCCTATTTTTTAAAAATAGTTTTTCAGACCCCACTCCCCCCAACCTTTAGCTTATTTCTTCACTTATAAGACATTCTTATATTTTCTGTTTTGGCTGTTTTCTTTATTTATGAGGCATTCTTATATTTTCTGTTTTGGCTGTTTTCTTTATTTATGAGGCATTCTTATATTTTCTGTTTTGGCTGTTGTCCTTACTTATGAGACATTCTTATATTTTCTGTTTTGGCTGTTTGCTTTATTTATAAGACATTTTTATATTTTCTGTTTTGGCCGTTTTCTTTATTTATAAGACATTCTTATATTTTCTGTTTTGGCTGTTTTCTTTACTTATGGGACATTCTTATATTTTCTGTTTTGGCTGTCCAAATACTGCCTGTCTGTAATAATTCCTGTTGTAATTGTGTGAGGTTCAATAATTGTAATGCATACGATAATTCCACAGGTTGAAACATACACAAACACAGATGATGCTAAATTACTTCATGCAGCTTCGTGCCAGATCAAAGTTTTTAAGGTATTTATTTTTGTTTTGCTTTAAGTCTGCATTTTCTAAACAACATTAAATCCAGACTTACTATTATTATAAAAAAAAGGGGGGGGGGGGGAATTCTAACTATTCTGTCTTGCTTGCAAAGCCACATTAATTTCAGTTGATTTTAGCCACACCCATCAGGTGCCAATTGGTCTATACAAATGTAGGTCTAACTCTTTATTACTTAGAAGGCTGCTGTGGTTAGCGCCTAGATATGCATCCATGGACCAGAAAGTCATGAGTTCAAATCCGCATGAAGCCTGATTTAAACACACAAAAAATGACCTTGGCTTTCAGGTTGACTTAGCTGTAAGTGGAAACTAAATCGAATCCTAGGAAGTAAAGGCAGTCTTCATTTTGTTGACCACATCACCCACTGAGTGTGGAAAAGGGTCTTTTTTACTATATTCCTGTTGCACCAAAGGTGTGCAAAGAATCCTTGACTTTATTATGTGCTCCTAACATGTGTTCTTATGTCTGACAATAAGTTGTGATTGTTTAATAAGTTCAAGCATGAAACATTTATTTACTTCACAGCCTAAAGGAGCAGACAGAAAACATAAAACAGACAGAGAGAAAATGGAGAGGAGGCCAGAAGTAGAAAAGGTAAGTGTTTTTGGTGTGTATACTATCAGTCAGTCAGGTGCCGCCTTCACGGTAAAGGTCAGCTGTACTGGATTTCTGCACTTTCAGTTTTGATTTCTAACTCCGATGCCAAGAATTTCTTAACCTGGCACATCTGGTTTATCATCCTCAATGTGGATTCCAGGACCCTGTCGTGGGGACATAAGCATGTTGTAAAGTGCTACTGATTAGGGATGTTTCATTCAAAGTAGCAGAGCATCTGCCTGAGCAGCAAGGACCAACAGTCTGCATACAAATAAGCTAGATCTGTCAAACTGATTTGCATGCAAGACTCAAGTTCTGGTACAAGACTAAAGTCCAGAAATGGGCAAACAAGCAGGACTTTCTGCTGGAGTTTGGGGGCTGTGGGGTGTCGAGGCATGGTGTCCGCCTCAAGTGCTTTAGAGGTCCTGGATTTATACCCCAGTGAATGCTGGAATATTTTCATATGGACTTCCCGGGTCTCTGAATAGTAAGACCAGATGTCCGTGTGTATTTTTGTGCACATGAAAAATACCTGGGCAGTTGGAAATCGAAAAGAGTAGCCATACGGTGCTGCCCGGGCAACATTTGGAGTTAAAAATCTACCCAAAGTATTTCAGAAATCCTCGCCGGTTCATGCACTGCGCTGAGATTCTTTAAACTCAGGCTTCAGTTAGAAGAAGAACAGAGCACTTATGGGTTACACCCATGTGCCATGATGTTGATCCGTTGAATAAACAATCTGTCGGAGTTTAAAGCTGGTGAAGAAGAAGATATCGTCATCATCATCATCATCATCAACATCCTATCTTGCCATTTTGTGTCAGCTAGGTCACGCAGTCTAATCCCCTATTCTATTCTATCCTGCACAGTTATTTTGATCTCATGGAGGGGATCTAGACCAGCACTGGGGGCCTCTCTCAACATGTTCAACTTAGTTTTTCTCTTGGACAGTCTCATGTCCTCAACCTATTTCTTTCTCTTTTTAAGTGTCTCTTTATTCATTCTCTGTCAACATCTCCTTTTGATGTGCCAGATATATTGCCATCTTTTTCTTATAACTCTTGTTCAGACATCTCTCTTATTTCTTCATCTTTCTTGAATGTATTTTCACAGCTATCTAAATCTCTAAACATTTTGTCTTTGTTTAAAAAAATATCTATGTATTGCATTTGGAACCAAAATTGTTCTTGTACATTTGAACTTTGTCTGCATGAGCAGCCTGCAGGTTCAGGACTTTGATGGCCACACAAATGGGCTCAGTCTCCTTCAGCGAGGCAAACACCTTAAATGTTGATGCATCGTGACACTTAGCATGACAGTGTCAGAGAAGCAGATGCATCGTGACACTTAGCATAACAGTGTCAGAGAAGCAGATGCATCGTGACACTTAGCATGACAGTGTCAGAGAAGCAGATGCCTCGTGACACTTAGCATGACAGTGTCAAAGAAGCAGATGCATCGTGACACTTAGCATGACAGTGTCAGAGAAGCAGATGCATCGTGACACTTAGCATGACAGTGTCAGAGAAGCAGATGCATCGTGACACTTAGCATGACAGTGTCAGAAGCAGATGCATCGTGACACTTAGCATGACAGTGTCAGAGAAGCAGATGCATTGTGACACTTAGCATGACAGTGTCAGAGAAGCAGATGCATCGCGACACTTAGCATGACAGTGTCAGAGAAGCAGATGCATCGTGACACTTAGCATGACAGTGTCAGAGAAGCAGATGCATCGTGACACTTAGCATGACAGTGTCAGAGAAGCAGATGCATCATGCATGGCTTCTTTGCCTGGTACTGACTCTTCGTTGAGTGAGCCTCTGGTCAAGGACATTTGAACCTTGTCTGTTGCACATTTGGACGTTTGAAGGCCGGACATTTAAAAAAAACACTGCTGTTATATTGTGGGTCAAAACTGCGAGGTACTGCATACAGGGGATGTTGCTCACCTAAGCTGTAAACAAATCTCATGGTCTAGGGCTGAGTCTTAACCTCTCGCAGTGTGTTGGCTGCTCAGCTGATTACGACATCCTGACACCTGACTGACAGACACTTGAGCCTAATTGGAAAGTCTTTCGGTCAACAGGTGTTTGAAATAAGGTTTGTCATATAGTAAAATATTTGCCAGCGGTCTTTACTCATTTTCCAAATGAGGAGGGTTAGTTACACACTATCACCCATGGGGGTGGGCTGATAAGAGCCAGAGGGTTTCTAGATACCACATCTCTGGGGACCCCCAATTCCAAGATTCCCTGCCAGCTTGGTTTATGTTCATATGAGCCATTATCCCTTGCACAGAAGCTGTTGGTTCCCGAGGTGAAGTACGGAGTGTCTCCTTATGCACATCACAACAGCCTTAACTTCCCCCCACACTTGTGATGAAATCACTGCGCTACTTGTGTCGAATTATGTGAAAACTATTTTGAGAATTGTAAGCCTGGTAGTATATAGTGGCTAGATGCCCACCTGCTTACCCACAAGTCTGGGGTTTAAATCTCTTTTTTTTTTGGCAATTTTTTTGGGGGTCAGAGTTGGCTTTGTGGCTGCCACGTCAGATAAGCTGACACGGGTACTAGGTAAAATCCTGGGAAGTTAAGATGGCCAACATGACGTTGACCTCATCACCCATCAAGTGCTGATTTGTCTAGAAAAATACGAGTCGTATTATCTGCCCAGTGCCTCATTGGTGTGAAAAGGGTTCTTTACTGAATATTATGAATTCTTTTGAATGCTGATTGCACAGTTCTGATCCAAATCCCATGTTATTATATTTCTTTCAAAATCTAATTTTCAGGAGAAATACCAGCCATCATACGAGTGTACAGTTTTGACTGAGGTACGTACTACACACATGCATGCCACACTCCTATGCCTGCTACAGACATAAGAATATTGTGTAAACAGATTGAAGCACGGAGCACACATGGGAGTGCCCCGAGTGCTGTGATGTCAATTCTTGACTCAACTCAACTCAGTGTAAACAATATACTTCAGGCAGCTGTAAAGTAGTAGATGCAAGGTCCTCTATGTGATGTAATTTAAATTAGTGGAAATAAGAGTGCTGTACATTGATTCATATCTGCATTCACTGATGCATGTTGTGAAATTGGACTAACAAGGAGCAAATAGAAGACAAAGATTATGTTAGCTAGTTAGCTGGGTTATCCTCATTGCACTCCGGACGTGTCCATAGGTGCTCAGAACCTCCCCTCAGTATGAACCCCAACGTCCGATGGCTAATAGTACCAGTTCTATGTTGATTAACAAATCTTCTGGCGTAGCTGGTGTGCGTCTCGTTTTTTGCTGTGCCGATCTTAATTCCCAAGTCCCCCATTCTGGCGAGTGATGTGGATTCACTGCCACCAAAGTCCTCTATCCTTCCCATTTCTCTGAGGGCATTGATAATATCAGCATGATCCATAGGCTGACCGTCGGTAGTGATAGCGGATCCAGCCAACCTGTCAGCTCTTTCATTTCCATCGACGCCTGCGTATCCCGGAACAAAAATAAAGGTGACCCCACGAACAGTAGACTTCTGTAATGATTCAAGCCATTGTCTTCGCACTGAACCTGCCTGAACCCTCCGGATCATACTCATTGAATCACTGAGTATACACACACGGGTGTATTTTTGTGTTTCAAGCCAGGCAAGCGCTTGTGTCACTGCCAACACCTCCATCGTCATGCTGCTGGTTGTCATGGAGAAGGCGCCGTTGGCTTCTTTGACTGTTCTGCCCGCTGAGCGTGCTGTAAATGCCAATGCGCTTCTTCTTTGGCGTATAACGGATCCGTCTGTATAGATTATTGCATCTGCTTCGTCTGAATTTTCACCGATGAGAGCGTTGACCTCTGCATTAACAGCAACAGGATTCTCTTCTCTACATCGCCTGTTGAGTGTGACAATACAGGAAATTGTACAAATAAACGCCTGAGGCACAGGTATCCATTCTGCATCAGGTATGATGTCGGTTAGGCTGCATATTTGCCTAATAACATCTTCTGCCCGACCTAGCCACGATTTCCCCCTCTTCAGTCTGTCGCCCTTTTCACTAAAAAGCGCTTGATGCAGTGGGTGTTTCTTATCAGGGCCCGAGCCCTCCACATCCTGATCCTTTGGTTCATTGTTGGAAAGTCAAGCAGATACCTCATTGCTCCACAGGATGTGTCTCTAGTACATCCCAAAATAATGCGCATGGCTTCATTTTGCACCTTTTCGAGTCGTTCAATCTGGGTAGCACTGACAGTGAGGATGGCCAGAGCGTATTTAATGGGGGAAAGGACCAGACCGTAGAATAGAAGTATTAGTAATCTTTGCTCAATATTGGAAGCAGCCATAATCCTCATTGCAGATAGACCTTTGCGTGCTTTTGTTATCACATGGTCAACGTGTTCCCTGAATGACAAGCTGCGATCGAACCTCACCCCGAGAAACGTCATAACGTTGGTTCTGATCAATACATTATCACGCATTTTCACTTCTGGTAAGTCCGACTTGACAATGTGATTGTTCAAAGAGAACCATGACACTGATGCCTTCGAAGGATTGACATAGGCATTGGAACCATCACACCAGGCTGCAATTCGATCGAGTTCTTTGTGCATAGTGCTGGCGATCTCCTGTCTATCACGCCTTCGTCGATAAATCAAAATGTCATCAGCAAATGACAAAGTCCTTCCCTTTCCATTCAACTGCTGCTCAGTGATCATCACGGTATAAACGTTGAATAAGACTGGTGATAGCGGTGATCCCTGTGGCAAGCCTGGACATATCATTTGCGGTTCTGAGGACCAGCTACCACATCTTAGTACAATCTTTCTCTGGAACAGGACCGCTGCAATCCAGCGGATCAGAATAGGATTAACTTCTAGTTTAAGCAGTAATTGCATTAAATAATCGTATGGTACTTTATTGTAGGCATCTTCTAAGTCCAACACTGCCGCACATGTCTCTTCTTTAATCTGAAATCCCTCGTACACATCGTAGGCGAAAACTGCAGCATTGAACCATGTCTCTTTATTTAACCTGTACCCTCCAAGTGTTGGTGGGAACTTATCATGTAGTTCCAAGTAGGTGGTCAATCTTTGTGCGACAATTTTTTCCAAAAGTTTGCCAACAGTATTCTGCATCGAGATGATTCTGTAGCCGCAGATCTTCGAGTGGTTTTTATTGGGCTTTGGTAGTGGGAACAAATAACTATGGAACAATAACTCTTGTATCTGGCCACTCTGGATGCTGATATTGAATTCCTTTGCCACGCTTTTCAAATCAGCATTCGACATCATGAGCATGTCGTTGTATCGGATGCCGTCAGGGCCTGGAGCATTGCTGCGCGATTTCTTGAGGCAAGTTCTTAAGGTATCTGCAGTGATCGTGAGATCAGTGCCTAGCACAGTGTTCTCGCACAGCATCGACAGTTTCATCTTAACCCCTATTCTTGTAGCTTCGTCTTTTTGGTCAGTTTGCTCCAAGTAGCGCGCCAGAAGGGTTTTATGTATATGGTATAAGATTATGTATATGGCGCAAGGTGTTGTTGATAGACCAGCCATCATCATTGATGGTGATGTGCTAGAGACAGTTGGCCATTTCCCATACATGGGATCCTCAAAGAGTAACATCTATCTTTGAAAGTTATGTTGCTAATTAAGATGTTGTTACTTTCATAATCAGCCACTGAAGGATGATAGTTTAAAAAAACATCTTCTTCTTGTTGGTGTTCACCAGCTGTAAACACTGGCGGAAAGTTCTAGTTTTGGACTTTAATCTTGTTCCAGAACTTCAGATTTGCCTGCATGTCTGGCTTATTTGTATGCAGACTGTTGGTTCATCGCCTCTCAGGCAAATGCACTTGGATTTAGAAGAAATATACATTAATAACAATAATGATAACTTAAACGTAGGTGTTTGGTTTCCAATGAAAGTAATCCTAATTTCATTAATAAAAGCCAGTTAAGGTTGTAGTTATAAATACATTATTAACAATATGGATAACTTAAACATAACTGTTTTGTTGACCAGGTACCTAAAGAGCAGATTTTACATCCTAATATGGCTTACAGCAAAAGTCAGTCATTGTCAAGTAGCTTTGCAGAGCTCAAGTGAGTATAGCAGTACAGGAGTGTGACTTTTTAATCAGATCTGTTAGGTCAGTGGTTCTCAACCTTCTTAATGCTGCGACCCTTTAATACAGTTGCTTGTGTTTTGTGATCCCCTGTCATAATGTTTTTTTTTTGTTGCTACTTAGTAACTTCAGTGAACATGTGTTTTCCTATTGTTTTATGCGACCCCTGTGGAAGGGTTGTTAGACCCCCAAAAGGGTCGCGACCCACAGGTTGAAAACTAGTGTGTAAGTGGGTCTATACTAGTGACTCTTGTCCCATCACTGACTCGCTGTTTTTGTGTGTCACTCACTGTGTATTCTGACATTCTTTTTCTGTGTTTGCCCCTTAAAAGGCAGGTGGCGTGTTGTGGTTTACAGCTAGGCTGCAAGATCTGCAAACTGTAACTCCTAAAAATCTGCTTTCAGCAACCCCTAATTAGTCTCACCTTTTATGATATGCTTGCCAATGGGTCTGTTGTTTTTGTATCCTAAAGTGGGGCCCGGGAATCCACAAAGGGAATATTCTAACATACGAACTAACTAAATTGTCAGAATGTAACAAACTGGGTATGCAGGTCTTATCCAACATTCTGCCCTTCTGATCTCAGTTTTGTCATACATTATTTTATTCATGCATATTTTAATAATTAACGATAAATACCATTCACTACAAGTTAAAGTTAGTTTTAATTCTTTACGGGACGTTGCAGAACCGACCCCAGCATTTTTTTTTAGCTGTTGTGATTTTTCTAGGCAAATTTACATCCAGTAGTTTGCTGTTGCTTTTTGGGCTGTCGGCTTATCTGTACCACTGTCAAAACCAGCGCAAAGCCCAGAGCTGGGATCGAGCAATCTCTCTTCTGCTGTCTTTTTCTGTCTGCTCTTGTTTCTTTCTATTCCTTTTCTTTCTATTTTTCTTTCTGCCTGCTTTTACTCTGAGACAGACGGCTTGCATGTTAGAATTGTTTAAGTGTCTGAACATGCACATACTTTCTGTAGGAATTGTTTAGATGTCTGTATATATATACACACACTTTCTGTTGGAATTGTTTAGCCGTCTGTACATGCACATACTTTCCATTGGAATAATTTAGATGTCTGTACATGCACATACTTTCTGTTGGAATTGTTTAGCTGTCTGAACGTGTATGCACTTTTGATTGGATTTGTTTAGCTGAATATACATGCACATATTTTTTTTGGAATTGTTTAGCTGTCTATAAAGTACAGAAGTGGACAAACAACCAGAACTTTCCACCACAGTTTACAGCTGGTGACCACGGAGAAGAAGAAGGAAGCCAAAAAAAAAAAAACCACAACTTAAATTTTACAAGAGTAAATTCTTTTTATGACAGCCAACCTAGATTTCTAATGTTGTGTTCTTGCCAGCATAGCTCTAATAGTGATGAAATCTTTTACATGGTTTTATATGCAAAGTTACAACCACAACATTAACTTCCCAAAATAATATACAGTCACACAACGAGATTTATACTAGGATGAAGTGGTCAAAAACTTAATACCGGCTTCTGATGCATGATTTGATTCACTGATGCAGATTTTACGGAGACCTCTGTCTCTAGAGGGGAGTCACCGTGGCTGAGCGGCTAGACACTCGCTGCGAATCGGAAGGTCGTGGGTTCGCTCCTTGGCGGAGCCGGACTATTTTCAAAATTGACCTTGGCTCCCAGGTCGATCCAGCCTTGAGTGGGTACCGGGTGCAGTCCTGGGAAGTAAAGGTGGCTGGCGTGATGCCGACCACATCACCTATCTTGTGCCGATTGGTGTATAAAAATATAGGTCTAGCCCTATACGCCTAAAGACGTGGAAAAGGGTCCTTTACTTTTTACTCTGTCTCTAGAGCACAAAGTTCATGCTTTGTTCGACACCCTATCAGGCAGCTAGCCGTTCTGCATAGAAAAACCTCTGTCTCTAGAGCACAAAGTTCATGCCTTGTTCGACACCCTATCAGGCAGTAGCTGTTCTGCATAGAAAAACCTCTGTCTCGAGAGCACAAAGTTCATGCTTTGTTCGACACCCTCATCAGGCAGCTAGCCGTTCTGCATAGAAATGCTGAGCCATGCGGCATAAAATCAGGTGCAGTGAAGTCAGTATCTCAGCATTAACTTCTAAACTCTGAATAGCCAAATCTGGCATGTGTTTGTCTCTTATTTTGTAAGTTGCACAAGGTAGATAGATAGTCTAGTTATGTTTTGCTTTGTGTAGAACATGTATAACCATCTATTTTTATGTTTCAGTTGTACAGCATCACCAAGTCCGTCTATCAGCCCACCACGCAGCAGTTCCTCTCATTCCTCCCATGCAACACTTCCATTCT
Organism: Candidula unifasciata; assembly: GCA_905116865.2. Taxonomy (NCBI): domain Eukaryota; kingdom Metazoa; phylum Mollusca; class Gastropoda; order Stylommatophora; family Geomitridae; genus Candidula; species Candidula unifasciata. The sequence continues at coordinate 547,919 of CAJHNH020000280.1, read as the reverse complement.
CACAACCTCCGAGTCAAGAGACACTGGAGGTACTTGCAGTGGTGAGTCCCACTCATGTGAACTTTTTCTTCTTCTTCTGTGTTAATAGCAGCTTCCCCGTCAAGCTAGAGAGAGAGAGAAAGAGAGATCTTTACAAGATGTCTAGCTAATAGAATTTATTGTATTCTACAACTGTACAAATGTCTAGCACAACAGGTTATGACTGAGTTTACTAAGAATAGTATGCTGGGCTGGTAGTCATCACAGAGTGTTTTCCACAGCAGCACTAAAAAGTGATGCCTCAAAAAAAAAAAAAAAAAAAAAAAAAAAAAAAAAAAAGATTCCAGCGGTGAATACCATTGTGTGCTGCCAGAAATAAACTTAATCCTGTCACCCATTGAATGCTAATTGGTTGAGAATTTCAGGGTATCCCATATGTTTCCGTACAGAGGAAAAATAAACATTGTTTTGTGAAAACCATTGTCTGTATAATGTGCTGTACATGACTGCCATTGTTTTGTGAAAACCATTGTCTATATAATATGCTGTACATGACTACCATTGTTTTGTGAAAACCATTGTCTATATAATATGCTGTACATGACTGCCATTGTTTTGTGAAAACCATTGTCTTTATAATATGCTGTACATGACTACCATTGTTTTGTGAAAACCATTGTCTATATAATATGCTGTACATAACTGCCATTGTTTTGTGAAAACCATTTTGTCTGTATAATGTGCTGTACATGACTACCATTGTTTTGTGAAAACCATTGTGTCTGTATAATGCGCTGTACATGACTACCATTGTGTTGTGAAAACCATTTTGTCTATATAATGTGCTGTACATGACTACCATTGTTTTGTGAAAACCATTGTGTCTATATAATGTGCTGTACATGACTACCATTGTTTTGTGAAAACCATTGTGTCTGTATAATGTGCTGTACATGACTGCCATTGTTTTGTGAAAACCATTGTGTCTGTATAATGTGCTGTACATGACTACCATTTTTTTGTGAAAACCATTGTGTCTGTATAATGTGCTGTACATGACTACCATTGTTTTGTGAAAACCATTGTGTCTGTATAATGTGCTGTACATGACTACCATTGTTTTGTGAAAACACATTTGGATGGCTGTACTCAGCTGCTGAATACCTTTGAGCACAGCTAGTGTTATGCCTGTAATGTCATTTGGGATATGAGGTGTCTATGAAGAGCTACTGAGCTAGCTGGTATAAATCGGGCTTGAATGAAGTCAGTTCTTTTTCTGTAGAATTATAAACCCGCAGTCCTCTATATATTTGGTTTTCTTTCTTCAAATTACCAGTTTCTTAGTAGTTGGTGTTTTGTTTATGGTTTCTTAAACATTTAATCAGTAACATATTATAACATATAAACATTTTCCCCTTACAGAATGTGATACAGAGAAGTACAATTTCAGAATCATTGTTGTTTAGTAACTTACGTTTACATAAAAATTACTTGGTTCTTGATACACTGTGTGTCATTTTTTTTTTCCTAAACAGGCTAAAGAAGCAGTTGATGTGAGATCTGGGGTAAGTAGTAAATTATTTTTTTTTCTTGCTTTCTCTTTTGTGCTTGATTTAGTCTGCCTGCTGAATTTTGTGTGTGTCTTTTTAGAAATGGAAAAGTGGTGAGAGGTGGCTTCTCTTTCAGTCTGGTTTCATATTTAAAACTTTATGGAGGCTATCTTCCAAATAATGGTCCCAAATTATCGAGGCTGAAAATATACCCTAACAGGGCCTCACTCACGTGTCAATTGCACACTTCCGGCGATTTAGATTGTGCACTTCTGGTGACTTTCGCCACCGCCGAGAGTATCCCCCAGGCCTCTCACGCGGCGTGGATTGGGCCTAAACTAGATGGCTGGGACTCAACGAGCAGCAGATACCGCATTTCCTGCAGCTGCCTTCATTTTATTTGCTCGTGAGTCCGCGGTGGCGTTCGCAATTCGGCGGTGGCGGTATAGTTCCCGGAAGTGCGCAGTTGACACGTGACTGAGGCCCTGTTAGGGTATAATTTCTGTCTTGATAATTTAGGACCATTATTCGGAAGATAGCCCTTTATGGATCATGGTTCATTCTTGAGCTACGTGGATCAAAGATTTGGAAGTGCTGTAGTTTTTTAACTGGCTTGCTAACTCAGTGACAGGTGTTCAATTCCTAGTTGTAGATTGGTATTAAAGAAATTGTAGAAAGAGCCAAAGGCATATTCACAATAACAAGCTGTATAAGAACTACAACAGATAGGGACTTAAAAACCCGGTGTGGGATCTGGGGTCCTTTTGTTAGGGGAAAAAAAAATAGACCTACTGCCCCCTTCCCCCCAACAAGCATCTTTTAAAAAGTGACTAATTAGGTGTGTTTCCTTTAAAGTCGAAGTGCATCTGACTGAGAGGCAAGGAATCAGCAATCTGCATACAGATAGGCTAGTTCCGTAAAACAGATGTGCATGCTAAACCGAAGCTCTAGAACATGTCCAGGAGTGGATGACAGCTTTTCACAGCCATGGTGTAGCTACTAGATGCTCACCTCATACCTGAAGGTGGGAAGTTCAGATCTGCAATGAAACAGATTTTTTTTTCAGAAATGACTTTTACTTCCAGGTCAACACAGCCTCTTAAATTGGGTACCAGGTGAATTCCTGGGAAGTAAAGTTGGCGAACGTCATAGATCACTCACGAATTGACAGTAGTCTATAAAATACAGATCTAGTTCTATAGTCCCAATACACCTGAAGGCGTGGAAAAGGTTCCTTTGCATTATTATATGCCCGATACGCCTAATTGCTAGGAAAAGGAGCCTTTACTTAACCATTTAGGTTGCTCAGTCTGGAAGCTCAGGTCAGTTACAGAATCCACCTCAGTGAAGATTTGAACCTAAATCACTAGACCAGCAGGTAGGCCTACGGAGGCTGCCACCTGAGGTACCCACATCTGAAATCCTAAATTTGATATTCATGTTATAGTCTGAAAAAGTTAAGACTAACAACTCTTCAGCCACCAGTATGTTATATATGAATCTTGAATATCTCAGCATAAGTCTCAGGACCCCATTAGATAAAAAAGAACAGACTTACTGCTCCCCTAAAAATCATATTTGTGTGAAAGGCCACTAATTTGGCTTATTTCCTCCATGCATGTTTGTGTGAAAGGCCACTAATTTGGCTTATTTCCTCCAAGCATGTTTGTGTGAAAGGCCACTAATTTGGCTTATTTCCTCCATGCATGTTTGTGTGAAAGGCCACTAATTTGGCTTATTCCTCCAAGCATGTTTGTGTGAAAAGCCACGAATTAGGCTTATTTCCTCCAAGCATGTTTGTGTGAAAGGCCACTAATTTGGCTTATTTCCTCCAAGCATGTTTGTGTGAAAGGCCACTAATTTGGCTTATTTCCTCCAAAATCGGAATGCATCATCCTGAGAGGCGAGGAAACGTTTGCATACAGATAAGCTAGATCTGTAAAATGGATGTGTTCACAAAAGTTAGGTTCTGGAACAAGACCAGGGTCCAGAAGTGGACGAACAACAAGAACTTTCTGTTAGTGTTTACAGCAGGTAGAATTGAAGAAGAAGAAAAAGATATATAAATTTTGATTAGACATATAAGTCTGAACACAAGATGAAGAATTATAAGTTAACTGTAATTTCAAAACTTCAGCAGCAAATTTAAGCTTTTTATTTTGAAATAATTTTGATGAGTGATTAGTTTGAGGTAATCCTCCAGCTTCACATAGTTTATTTCTTTTAGCTGCGGTAACATTGAAAAGCCTAAACCTACAAGGAAGGTTTGGCTTAGGAAGGCTTGCCTTCTTTGCACACCCAGATTATCCATGTGCTTCATAGTTTTACCAGTATACACTGGCCTGAGGAGCATCAAATTTAGAACCCATTCTTGCACCTTCAGTGTGGGGAAGGGCATTAGACCTTGGAAAACCCCCATCCTGTACCTTCTTCTTCTTTGTTCAATGGCTGTAAGCTCCGGATGGAAAGTCCTGGTTGTTCGTCAGCTTAGACTTTAGCTTTGTGCAGTTTAGCCTGTACATCTGTTTTACTGGCTTATTTGAGTGCAGTTGTTTATTCCTTGCCGCTCAGGCAGATGCATTTCAACTTCGAAGGAAGCTCTCAGTTAGTTCACTCCTACGACATGCTTGTTGGAAAGGCAGTGGGTCTAAATAGGGTCCTGGACCCACACAGGGAGTTCTGTACCTGATCTCACTGTGTGGGTTCTGGGGTTCCAGTTATAGTGGGGGTGCTTTCTGTGTGCTTTCTAACAAGCAGATCATAAAAGTTGACTTATTAGGGGTGTTTCCTTCAAAATCAGATTGCAACTGCCTGAGGCAAGGAACTAAAGGTCGGCTTACAAATAAGTAAAGTCACACTTTTCTGTGTAGATCATTTTGATAATGACAGAGTAGACTTTGCAAATTATTAGTCACAAGAGTACACTGAGCTCACATTTTAACCCTTTTACCCTGATGACCTAGAAAAAAGACCATACCAAGAACCCATTATTTTTTAATGCTGGGTATTTCCGAAAAATATTCTTTTGAGTAAACAACGGTTGTACACAGTTCACACCCAAAAAATTCCAATAGATTCTATTTTCGGACATAAACAAACAAAAATTACACATTAATGAAATGGAGTAATCAGTTTAAAAAAAAATGTTTGCAGCAGAGAATCAGCTAGATTATATCTTTCGGAAGTCAAAGAAATGTAATACTGGGATTGTTGACCCTGCGACCTGGCCGCTGGAGACCACTGTGATTGCTAGGTTACCGTGACCTTGTAATTTCTATAAATAAAACCAGTTTATCACAAGAAAACACCTACAAATGCTATTGTTAGAGCCATTGGCGGCCCTATTTGCCCATGTGCAAACAGAATCAGTGCTGTCAGCAGGGATTCTTATAAAGAAATCACATAAAAACTGCTTGTATAGTGTAGATAGCAATAGTGTATTACTTTTAACCCTATCTGTTCTGTACAAAATCTACTAATGGTCATCTGGGAGCCACCATGGTGTAGTATTCCTGCTGGTTAAGCGGTGTTTACGGGATCGTGGCACACACCAGATATACAAGTTTTGTTACTTTCTGGGGTGAAAGAATCAACAAACATTGCTTTTTTCTTTCATTTTCATTTTTTTTTCTTAGTGATTTACTTATGTAACCACATCCCTCTATCAGAAAATTTGACATTTATTTACCAGATTGTACCTAGGTTGCTGACAAAGTTTTTCCCTCCACCAGCCCCTGCCCTCTGATGCCCATGCAGCAGAAGTGTCTCAGTGGCTTCACTACCACAGGTTCTCAAATTATGTTCGAGTATTCCAGAATTTCTCAGGTAAGGCACGTCCATAGCTGCAGCTGCACTTGGAGCTCTAGAAAAGTAACAGATAGTTTACCTAGTACAGTGTTTCCCAAACTTTTCTTTGTGGCGGCGCCTTTTTTCAGTTAAAATGTGTCCACGGCACCCTAACCTAAGTAAAAGTATGACTTCGTATGTGAGAGATTAAAAAAAAAAAATTCCACTCGTGTATCTAATATTTCACGACACCCTGTGAAGAGGTCACAGCTGCCCTGGGCGCCGCGGTGCACAGTTTAGGAATCACTGACCTTGAAGATACTCTCATGTAACATCATAGGTCAGTAAACACAGGTCCTTGTGTGGGTTTTGAAAAAAAGAAGAGGTAATTTGCCTCTCTAATAAACATATTGTACAAATCAACAGATGTGAGTCGTGGACTAACTCTCAGTCCTTCAGAAAGAGAATAGGGGCTTTTGAGCTGAAATGCTATACAAAGATTCTCAGAATATCTTGGACAAAGAAGATGAGAAATATTGACATCTTAAAAGATCTGAACATCAAGGAAGATTGGCTAATAAACAGCATCCTTTCTCGAAAGCTGAAATATTTTGGTCATATCAAGCGCAGACTGTGATGAGAGGGACGTTCTGCAAAGGACCTGCTACATGATGATGATGACAAATCAACTAATTAGGGGAATTTTCATCAGAGTCGGAACGCATCTGCCAGAGGTGAGGAACCAAGGGTTTGCATACAAATAAGCCAGATCTGTAAAATGGATGTGCATGCAAAATTCAAGACTGAAACAAGACTAAAGTCCAGAAGTGGACGAACAGTTAGAACTTTCTGCTAGAGTTTGCAGCCTGAGAACACTAAGAAGAAGAACAAGAGATTTAATACGGGTGAAACAGAAGAAGAAAAAATTTAATGAATGAAAAGAAAACATTGGCTGCCAGGTTGCCCAAGCCTAAAATGGGTAATGGGCAAAAATTGCCTGCTTACAATAGATTGACATTTTGACTGTTGGTTAGAATTTAGTTAGTTGCGTATCTTTTACAGGACGTTGCAGAACCAACACCAACAGCCCCTGGCTGATGTATGGTTTTTCTAGGCAAATTTACGTCCAGTAGTTTGCCATTGCTTTCCTGACGGTTGGCTTTCTTGATACCACTGTCGAAACCAACGCAAGGCGCATGGCCCGCAGCTGGGATCGAACCCGGCATTACGAAGCGTTCGCATTGACTTAGCCACAGAGCCGACTATCAGAAGAGACAAGATCAAAAGTGAAAATATTTGGAATAAGTGAGGATAGCCCAGGTTTAGGTTAATGTCAGGAGGACCGACTTTATTGCTCCAGGTTTGATCCACTATGACTCGGTCTTTGTCTGCAGAAAGGCTGGCTGTTTATTGAGAGCCGTCGCACAAAGCATGAACTCTGTAGCTCTATCACCAGGGATTTCTGTATAATCTGCACTGTTGAACTGAATGACGCACACGTGAAATGAACCTGCACTCTTCAGAACTCGAGGCAGATGGCTTAAAATAATTTAACTAGATACATGTATAACACTTAAACCAGCTATTCTGGCAGTAGTTGTTACACACATGGACACAATCATACACTCTTAACCGGGAAGCTAACCTGGTTAGCAAATGCTTGAGGAAGACAGATTTATCGACTGAAAGGCGCAAATATCGCAGTTTTGATGTAAACAGGCACAGCGCAATTATGTCACTCGGACGAACGAAAAGAAGAAGATACACACATACACAGTTACATACTTTTATATACACAGACACATTCATATGTACTTACACTTCTGTAAGCATACATACACACTTTCACATACCTATATATATATATATATATATATATATATATATATATATATATATATATATATATATATATATATATATATATATATATATATATATAATCTTAAACATTACTTATAGACACCTTGTTAAGCCACACTCACTTGCAGTTCTGAAATGTTGCCTTCCTGTCTCTGTCCTTCAGGTGCAGATCTGTTAAGACTTAGCAGAGATGACCTGATCCAGATCTGTGGCCTGGCAGATGGTATTAGGTTAGATAATGCCTTGCAAGCCAGGTAAACTACACCAGATAACATAGCTGTGATCATTGCTCTTCTTCTAGAGATTCCATGCTGGTTTTTTGACAGTGTTTTAGTTTAGGAAATATGTGTTTTGTTTATTAGTAACTTTGATCTGTTATTATCATTCTCAACACCCCTCCTCCCTCCCCCTTTTTTGTGTATTCAGTAAACTATTGATTTCAGATACATTTCTGTATCTCTCTTCCCAATATACATTTTTGTGTGGCATCATTTATCTGCTGAGTATTCACCAAACCATTGATTTCAGAATACATAAATGTATCTCTCTGCCCAATATACATTTTTGTGTGGCATCATTTATCTGCTGAGTATTCACTAAACCATTGATTTCAGAATACATTTCTGTATCTCTCTACCAAAAATATAAATTATTTCTCTTCTTTAGCATTCTCAGCTCTTAAGGTTCAATGCTGCAGATATTCCCCGTCTTTTTTGGCTCTCTCTTCCCAGTTGGTGACTCTAAATATTTGTAGGTCTGTCTATTTTGTCTCCACCGTCTTCTTGGTCTGCCTCGTGGTCTACTCCAAATCATAAATTATTGCTCGTCTTCTTCAGCATTTCCAGCCCTTAAGGTTCATTGCTGCAGATATTCCCCACCTTTTTTCGATCTCACTTCCCAGTTGGTGACTCTAAATATTTGTAGGTCTGTCTATTATCTCTCTACTGTCTTCTTGGTCTGCCTCGTGGTCTTCTCCAAATCAATAATTATTTTGTTATCAAAACTGATCTGCCTAATCTTTAACAATTAATCTTTTTTCAAAATAAGCTTTTGATCTACAGTATGTGTTTTACTGTGGCCCCAGTAGCTTAGGAGTTGCGAGTCCGACTCCTAATTCCAACGTACCGCAATCGAAACCCACTGCTGGCTGCGTGGATTTTTGTCATGGAATGGGGCGTCGCAGATCGACCCAGCCTAAAATGGATACCATGATGGCTGTCCTGGGGAAGTAAAGATGGCCGGCTTAATGCTGACCACATTACCCAACTAGTGCCGATTGGTCTGTAAAAATATGTGTGCTCTTCCCATATGCCCGATGCGCCTAAAGGTGTGAAAAGGGATCTTTACTTCACTGTATGTTTTACTGGTTGAAGCCATTGTTTCAATTTGAGCCTTTCATGATTTCTTTCACAGAAATATTAGACCCAGACTCACTATCTACATTTGTCAAGAACCAGAATCAAGTAGGTTTTTATTCTGAATTATTTTGTTTATTTTGTAATCACTTGTTTTTTAATTTGTGTGTTGGGAAAGCTAACTGGGTGGACAGAGTCCTGATGAAGTCTGAAGTGTCTGCCTAAAGGCACAAATATCACAGCTGTGCTGTAAACAGACGCAGCTTATCACTTTGATGAATTTAAAGAAGAAGAAGATTGATGTGAATACTGTATTAGCATGAGATTGATTGTTTTGTACCAGCATACACCTAGTTGTTTTGTACCAGTTTACAGCTAGTTGTTTTTTACCAGCATGCAACTAGTTGTTTTGTACCAGCATGCAACTAGTTGTTTTGTACCAGCATGCAACTAGTTGTTTTGTATGAGCATGCAGCTAGTTGTTTTGTACCAGCATGCAACTAGTTGTTTGTACCAGCATCCAACTAGTTGTTTTGTACCAGTATGCAACTAGTTTTGTACCAGCATGCAACTAGTTGTTTTGTACCAGCATGCAACTAGTTGTTTTGTACCAGCATGCAGCTAGTTGTTTTGTACCAGCATGCAACTAGTTGTTTGTACCAGCATCCAACTAGTTGTTTTGTACCAGTATGCAACTAGTTTTGTACCAGCATGCAACTAGTTGTTTTGTACCAGCATGCAGCTAGTTGTTTTGTACCAGCATGCAGCTAGTTGTTTTGTACCAGCATCCAACTAGTTGTTTTGTATTTTACTAGCATACATTTAGTTCTTATGTTGTGCCAGTGTAAAGTGTATTGTCTTATGCCAGTATGGTATCAATATGAGATCAAATTGTTTTGGGTACTAACATGTTTTTTTTTTTTTAAAACCAGCATTAAATTTTGTTTTACAATTAACTTCAGTTTTTGATTTCTGCTACAAAAATATCTGTAAACATAGATTGCTATCCGAATGTCTGTCTAATCTGTGTTTCTTGCTATCCAGGTTTTCCAAAATAATAGAAGTTTGCCTTTCTTTACTTGTTGCTTTTTTTTGTCTCTACTTTTCAAATGTTGCTAATTTATGTGAACTTTTCTGTGTCTGCTTTTTATGCTTGAAAACTTTATCTAGTGTTTGAATCTTTGCTACATTGTTGTTAGCATCCCAAATCCCACACTTTTCTTTTATCTTTTTTGTCCCCTGCCCATATGTTTTTTCTCTTCTCTTTTTTTCAAATTCACAGGATTAAAGTTACCCCATTCTCTTCTTTCTTTTGTTTATCTCACTGGTACCAGGTTATAGCCCAGTGTCATGGTCTTCTGTATATGTCTTGCCCTTCTCGGGGGGCTGGGGTGATGGATTTCCCCATTCTCTCACTTTGACATTTGTCATATGAGTAAAGAGGCTAAAGGTAGCTGTTATGCTTACAATCAACACAGCCTATCTTATAATCTGTTTGAGTGTAAGCACATATTTGTCTGCTCATCCCTTTGTGGACTCCAGGGTCCCATGCTGGGGGGTGGGGGGGGGGGGGTTAACTGCCCCTAGCAAGCAAGTCATAAAAGATGACTAATTAGGGATTCTGAAACCATAAAGTTGGACCAAAATGGTGCTGGAGTCGCTGCTAGCTGTTCACCAAAACACAATGTGCCAGCCACCCACATAAGGGCAAATGCAGGACAAACAGTCTCTGCTCTGATCTATGCATTATAGTGAATATATGGAATTGGGGGGGGGGGGGGGGGGGGGGGGGGTGATCTAGTCTATAATTCTGATGTTTGATGTCTCAAGTTCTAGTTTATTTTACTAGGATTTTCTGCTTTTAGACAGTTTTTCCATTTTTGTCTGATGCAGTGTAGAGTGAAACTGTTGTAGAATATAAGAGTGAGATGCACCAAAGTTTTTTGGGGGGGGGGGGGGAATAGGGGAATCTAGGAAAGGCATTTGATAAGGTTCCCTGGAGCAAGCTCTGGGACTGCTTGGCAGGAAAAAACATTTCAGCACTTGTGATTAGCGCAGTACAGAGTTTCTACAAACGCTGCAGAAATTTCAGTTTTTAGGCTGTCATTCAGTATGTGTCTTATGTATTGTTTTGTCTACATCTCACATACAGTATGTATGCATCGGTTTGTCCTACCATACAGTGAATAAATCATGTTCTTTATTTACAGTTTACCATGCCGTGTACATGGACACACTAGCATTGGAAGAGTTCAAGATTAAGCTGTCGTCCTTGTTTGGAATCCAGACTCAACAAATTGGTGATATTTATATGCAGGGCCCCTCACAGATTCACATTTTGCTTACCGACGAGGTAGGGGTTTTGACTAACACATAAAGACTGCTTATATGGTGTAGATAACAATAGTTTATTACTTTTTACTGGTGTTGCCACTTTTCTTTGACAAAAAACGGAGTCAAAAAATATCTACAAATATCTAAATTTGCATTGAAAACATCTAGAAAAAACATCCAAATGGAAATTGTCACCAATTACATAGCAATTGATATGACACCCAATAGAATCATGCCCTCATCTTTACTGAAGTCTGCCTCACAAGATCCACAGGATAAACTTAGCTTGGATGATGAAGTTGAAGCTTCAGATCCAAAATGACTCTGGTATGCTTTAGCTGTTCCAATTTCTTTTAATGCCCAATCAGGGAGCTGATAAGTGGAACAGCCTTTTCCTACTCTTATCAGGCCGAATTTTATTGTCAAGATAGCATTTAAGAGGTCAAATTTCATCCTGTTTCTTAGGTTAGATTTGATAAATTCACTCCAAATGAAAAACAATAGAAAAACATCTGCCATCCAAATGTCAAAAATGCCATCTAAATGCAAGGAAAAACATCTAAATCTGGATGTAAAACATCCAAAGTGGCAACACTGCTTTTAACCCTATCTGTTCTATAAAAAATCTACTATTGGTCATCTGGGAGCCGCCGTGGTGTAGCGTCTAGACACTCACCTGCTGATCGGAAGGTCATGGGTTCAAGTCCTAACAGTACCTGACTTTTTCTTCTTCAAAAATTACCTGGGCTGCCAGGTTAACCTAGCCTTCAATGGGAACCAGGTGATGTTCTGGAAAGTAAAGGTGACCAGTGTAATGTTGATCACATCACCTACAGAATGAATATAAAAATATGTCTTAACATCATATGCCTTATGCGCCGAGGGGGGGAGGGGGGGGGTCCTTTACTTTTACTTGACTTCTGGACTAAAAAAAACACCATTATCAGTGGTCTCTTGGGGATAATTGTTCAGCTGGACAATCTTGGTAAGAATGAGTTTTAACCCTTTCAGCTCAGTTTGTTCAAGACACTTGTCTGTCAGCCCGAAGATCTTGAATTCAAATCTAAAGTGAGTGATTTAAGGGAAAAAAATGTTTGCTTCCTGGTTGGCGCAGCCTAATTTTAATTTGAGAAAATATGGGGAGTAAAAGGGGCCGGCGTGGTGTGACCACATCACCCTTTAAATGCTGATTAGTCTTTCAAAATATGACTCTAGCATCATATGTCTGATGCAATACTGGTGTTAAAAGGGTATTTGCCTTATTATTTTTTTTTAGTCAAATTTTTTGGGGTGGTCATCCGAGTTCATAATGGGCTTGGATCTATTAGGGTTCTACTGGTTAAGGGGTGTACTACTAATCTAATACTGAAGTACCATCTCCATGCACACCATCTCCATGCCGAGCCTCTCCATTCAGACCATATCCTTGCAGACCATATCCTTGCAGACCATATCCTTGCTGACCATCTCCATGCACACCATCTCCATGCTAACCATTTCCTTGCTGACCATTTCCTTGCTGACCATTTCCTTGCTGACCATTTCATTGCTGACCATTTCCTTGCTGACCATATCCTTACTGACCATATCCTTGCTGACCATATCCTTGCTGACCATATCCATGCACACCATCTCCATGCACACCATCTCCATGCAGCACACCATCTCCATGCAGCACACCATCTCCATGCACACCATCTCCATGCAGCACACCATCTCCATGCAGCACACCATCTCCATGCAGCACACCATCTCCATGCAGCACACCATCTCCATACACACCATCTCCATGCAGCACACCATCTCCATGCAGCACACCATCTCCATGCAGCACACCATCTCCATGCAGCACACCATCTCCATGCAGCACACAATCTCCATGCAGCACACCATCTCCATGCAGCACACCATCTTTATGCACACCATCTCCATGCAGCACACCATCTCCATGCAGCACACCATCTCCATGCAGCACACCATCTCCATGCACACCATCTCCATGCAGCACACCATCTCCATGCAGCACACCATCTCCATGCAGCACACCATCTCCATGCACACCATCTCCATGCAGCACACCATCTCCATGCAGCACACCATCTCCATGCAGCACACCATCTCCATGCACACCATCTCCATGCAGCACACCATCTCCATGCACACCATCTCCATGCACACCATCTCCATGCAGCACACCATCTCCATGCAGCACACCATCTCCATGCAGCACACCATCTCCATGCAGCACACCATCTCCATGCAGCACACCATCTCCATGCAGTACACCATCTCCATGCAGCACACCATCTCCATGCATGCACACCATCTCCATGCAGCACACCATCTCCATGCAGCACACCATCTCCATGCAGCACACCATCTCCATGCAGCACACCATCTCCATGCACACCATCTCCATGCAGCACACCATCTCCATGCAGCACACCATCTCCATGCAGCACACCATCTCCATGCAGCACACCATCTCCATGCAGCACACCATCTCCATGCAGCACACCATCTCCATGCAGCACACCATCTCCATGCAGCACACCATCTCCATGCAGCACACCATCTCCATGCAGCACACCATCTCCATGCAGCACACCATCTCCATGCAGCACACCATCTCCATGCAGCACACCATCTCCTTGCAGACTGTTGCGAATCTCTCCTAAGACATTTAGATGACCCTGAGCTCAATGTGGATGATTGATTGAGCAAGACAGGAAGATAACTTCAGGCCTAGGTTAATAAATATATGATGAGACAAGTATTCAATTTTCTTCAATCTAGAGAAGACCATTAAGGAAGACAATAAGGTACTGTCAACCAGGTACATAAATGATGGAGGCAAGAAGACATTGGGTGACTCAACCCATGGTAGGTAAATGGGGGAACAGGATTCCCGCAGCCCATGGTAGATAAATGGAAAAACAAGATTCCCTCAGCCCATGGTAGATAAATGGAAAAAAAAAGATTCCCTCAGCCCATGGTAGATAAATGGAAAAACAAGATTCCCTCAGCCCATGGTAGATAAGTGGAAAAACAGGATTCCCTCAGCCCATGGTAGATAAATGGAAAAACAGGATTCCCTCAGCCCATGGTAGATAAATGGAAAAACAAGATTCCCTCAGCCCATGGTAGATAAATGGAAAAACAGGATTCCCTCAGCATATGGTAGATAAATGGGGGAACTGGATTGCCTCAGCCCAAGGTAGATAAATGGGGGAACAAGATTCCCTCAGCCCATGGTAGATGAATGGGGGAACAGGATTCCCTCAGCCCATGGTAGATAAATGGGGGAACAGGATTTCCGCAGCCCATGGTAGATAAATGGTACAACAAGACTTGAGACCAAGTATAAAAGAAGATAAACAATACATTAAGACATCTACAAACCTCAAATATAAGATGAAAGATTAATCAAGTTCAAAAGTAAAGACCAGATTAATGTTTCTGGGATCATGTTTAGTTTGTACAGTTGTGTTTGTTACAAAGATATGATATTTACAAAGTTGTAATGTTGGCTGTTTTATTCTAACCATAGGTTATCCAGAATACACATGACCAAGCCAGATTTGTTGTAGAAGGAATGAAAGGTAGACGTGGTTTGTTTATTCTTTTGCCACAGTTCATTTTTTTGTTGTTGATTAAGGCTAGATCCTGATCTAAAAAATATCACTAAATAATAGGCCCAAATATGGATAGGTCACTGACGTTGGAGTCTCTATGGTAAAATGGTGAAGCCATTTTGTTTTCACACTGTAAAGATTGTGTTTGCCCTCCCTTTGAGGGTTCTGGGACACCGTGGGGGGTGGGTGTTAAATTCACTGCAAAAATGTCCCGAAAAAAGTGACTGATTAGAGTTTTGCTGGTAATGAATGTATTGAGCCAAGTAGCACAGATATTGCAGCCTAGCTGTAAACCACAACACAAGGCTGCAACCATCCATTTTATGGGGGGGGGGGGGGGTGGTTTAGATTCACTTCAAAAATGTCCCCAAAAAGATTAGAGGTGTACTGAAATTGAATGTGTTTATGCCAAATGGTGCAGATATTGCATCCTAACTGTAAACTACAACACAAGGTGGCAGCCGTCCTTTTTATGACGAATTCAGAAGAAAAACTCCATTCTTTTCTTTTGCAAGTTTTGGATATTATAATTACAACTCTAAAGAACTGGAGCACATAGTCACTGGACCAAAAGGTAGGCTTGCAAGCCACTAAGTTGCAATAAATCCCTCTTTTGGTGCATCCTAAATAGTTCTCTACCATCTGCAAGATTCAGTTAAATCTGTGCCGTTTTACAAGCTTTTATTAAGATCAATTTTATTTGTCTATTGAGTTGTCTGGTACACTTTTTTTGTTCAGTTTTTCTAAAAAGCTATTTCTATCACCTGCAAGATTCAGTTAAATCTGTGCCGTTTTACAAGCTTTTATTAAGATCAATTTTATTTGTCTATTGAGTTGTCTGGCA
Source organism: Candidula unifasciata (assembly GCA_905116865.2). Lineage (NCBI taxonomy): Eukaryota > Metazoa > Mollusca > Gastropoda > Stylommatophora > Geomitridae > Candidula > Candidula unifasciata. Next base: position 532,573 of record CAJHNH020000280.1, on the reverse strand, counting down.
CACTTTTTTTGTTCAGTTTTTCTAAAAAGCTATTTCTATCACCTGCAAGATTCAGTTAAATCTGTGCCGTTTTACAAGCTTTTATTAAGATCAATTTTATTTGTCTATTGAGTTGTCTGGCACACTTTTTTTGTTCAGTTTTTCTAAAAAGCTATTTCTATCACCTGCAAGATTCAGTTAAATCTGTGCCGTTTTACAAGCTTTTATTAAGATCAATTTTATTTGTCTGTTGAGTTGTCTGGTACAGTTTTTTTGTTCAGTTTTTCTAAAAAGCTATTTCTATCACCTGCAAGATTCAGTTTAATTCGTGCCTGTTTGTGTTTTCCTCAGATGAAAGTGGTGATAAATACAGGATCTTGTTAAAAGCTGTCAGGGAGCGCTGACACAATCTCCACTGCCAACTCACTGTTATTGGTTTTCATTTGCTGGAATACTTGTGTTGTTTGGCTGTCTCCACGGGATGAGGGACACATGTATGAATGTCTGCAAATGAGTGGATCATCTCTGGGATGGGGACATGTGTGAGTCCTGTGCTTTGACAGAATGAAGCTGAGGGCAATGTGTATATATTCATTCAGAAATGACATTGATGGCGAAGTAAACATGGTTCCCTTTGTTAGTGCTCGTGAATACTTAACTCATGACATGTCACCTTTGTTTTTGTTGCACATTCTGTACTTGAATTGTGATTAATCCTGCAGCTGGTTGATAATTTCCTATTTTCTCTGTCTGTCTCTCTGTCTCTCTGTCTCTGTCTCTCTCTCTCTTTCTCTCTCTCTGGATTAAATAGAAGTTACCTTTCAGTCCTAGACTTTTGTAACTTTAACTCTTTGAGTCCCAAACTTGAGATGTGTGAACCACTCTATTTGCTAAATCCCCTCCTTAGCTTAATATGGTCTCGAATTTGTTTGTATTTGAGTCTGAACACACTAAAGAAATCTGGCTTGTCCAGTGATCACTACTACTGTTATTTTACCGCTTCGAAAGTAATGGTTTGATTAATTTTAATCACATATTACTTCATTGGCAACTCCTACATAACCTTTTTCTGGTCGATACATTATATCTTAGGAGTTTAAATAATGAATGATTATGTCAGAAGAAGTTGAAATAAGGTTTTCACGAGACAGGAGTTGACGTAAGAGTTAGGGCTAAAGTAGGTAAATTAATTTACTTGTGTTATTTACCACTTATAGTGCAGGGTTGGAGAAAGTAACAGCAGAAGGCATTGTACCAGGAAGGATGGGCAGGGACCGACCCAACACAAAGATGGGCACAGGATATAAGTGACTCTTTGAGTATGAAAGTACATGAGGTGGGAGAGCTGGTGAGAGACCGAGTTTCTTTCAGGCAGACCGAAACGAGAGCGACGTTCTGCAAAAAACCTGCTTCATGATGATGAGGGCAGGGTAGGACAGGGGGGGTTGCAATCTTGAGTTGTCAAGGCTGCATGGCAAGAGCCCTGGCCACAAACAGTGCATTTTAGGATTTTTATTATTACTGCCAACATAAAAAAATCGACATTGCTTATCTAGGAAGCTCAAAGATTGAAAAAAGACTAGATACCTAGATATAACAGTGTTTTGACCAAAGTACGGCACCCAAAGAAAATGTCTAATTCGTGAATGAAGACTCTAGTCGAATGTCTGGTTTTATCTGAATGCAGTGTAGATCTGATAAGGAGAACTCACTGGGGAGCCCAGGAATCGTCTCTCTCCCCCCCCCCCCCATCAGAAATTCTTCTTATCCGAATACAAATTCAAGCAATACTAATTGGCAGGGATAATGAGATTGTTCTTCGCGACAGAAATTCGCCACATCTGAGATCACCTCAAGTGGTCTGCACCCTATTGTTTTATCATCAGTAACCTTTGTGGAAAGTTCATTTATGTGCGTACATGCATGCGTATGTGTGTTCATTTATGTCAGTTAGCTTAACAGTTATTGTTTGCCGGGGCCCTATTATAGGGAAAACAAAAATAGACTCTCTGCTTGCGCAATAGCATATTGTAAGAGTCAACTAATTAGGAGCTTCCTTCGAAGTCGGAGTGCATCTGCTTGAGAGGCAAGGAACCAGCAGTCTGCACGCAAATGAGTCAGATCTGTCAAATGGATGCACACTCAACACTCAGGTTCTGAAACAGGATTGCAGTCCAGAAGTGGTCGAACAACCAGAACTTTCCGCTGGAGTTTGCAACCAATGAACGCGAAGAAGGAGCAGAAAAATTCATTTTTTGTTCATATCATGACCTCTATTTTTGGCATTAGTGTAAGAGCTAGATAGGGTACACAAAGCTGAGAAAAGATAGCTGGCTTTAGAAACCCGCAGACTTGTGGTGAGTGGTTTAGTTCTGAAAGATTGAAATGTTATGCCTAATTAATGTAGAATTAATGTGTTCATGTTAAAAGGTATAGCTAACATTGTTTATGCTATTAAAAGTTTGGGGTAATTTGTCTGTATATGTGTAAGAGAATTATGGTTTATTCTAGAAAGAAAGAAAAACTATAGCCCTGTAGCATTTACTTTACTTACTTAGTCGCTCCTCTTCTACCTTGGGGTGTAGAGGTTTGCCAGAGAGATCGCCAGACGTCTCTATCAGCAGTTTTCTTTCTGGCTTTGTTCCATTCCAGTCCTCTGTCAGTCAGGGACTGTCGGCCCTGTAGCATTTACCGCCATTAATGTGTGAAGTGCTCAGGCCATCTCATATGTGGAGTGGTCCTTGCCACCTTTCCTTCCCGAGCCTAGAAAAGTGTTGGATGCTCATTTAGCTTTGCTAGTTGGATACATTTGTCTGCTTCTCTTGGGAATTGAGTGCAGGCTGGTCCACTCTTAACGGCCACTCTTGTCTGTTGTGTCACAGCTAAATAAACTAAATGTTTGCTGTTTCAGGGACATTTTTGTAAGCCCTTCTGGAGAGTTATACACCCATATTTTTACAGACAAATCGGCACTAGATGGGTAATGTGATCAATATTACGCCGGCCGTCTTTACTTCCCCAGGATGTACATCCTGGTACCCATTTTAGCGGGTCGACCTGCGACGCCCTATACCATGATAAAAATCCATGCAGCCAGCAGTAGGTTTTGATCGCGGTACGTTGGAATTATGGGTCGGACTCGCACCGCCTAAGTCATGGAAAAATTTAGATAATTCCATTTCAAATACAGACTCTGGTCTTCTACTTTACACAATGCAGTTGCGTCTGAACTGTTAAATGCCCACAAAGAAGCAGAGTAGTGTAAACTTATTTAAGAAAGGGCATGGGTTGGCTTCTTTCTTCTTCAAGTAGTTTTTATAGTGGAGTGGTGAACCTTATGACATTATCTCCTGATATTTATGTTTGGCTTTGGAGATGGCACACCCACACAGAATTGTACATTTTGTCATACTTGTTTGATAAATGAAGGGCAGGGGCTAACCCGGATTATATTGCTTTGTTCATTTACTGACTACAGAGCTGGGGTACCCCAGATTATATTGCTTTGTTCATTTACTGACTACAGAGCTGGGGCTACCCCGGATTATGATTATTTTTTCTGTGTAACTTGATGATGACAGCTGAGGAGTTTCTCTTCTTCTGTGTTTAATTCTCTATTTTGTTGGATGTTCTTTTGTTGTCGGTCTACAGCAGAGCTGCGATATTTGTCTAATTTGGCAGACATATCTGATTTCTTCTTGGCATTTTGTTATTAGTCTTTCTGGGCAGTTTGATTGGACATTTGACTGTCTCAGTGCTGTGACGTCATACTTCCTGATGAATCTCAACCAGCAATTCTAGAACATGGCACATTTTATTGCCTGGCATATTTATTTTGCTGTATCTCGTCATGTGCATAACTATAGACTTGAATGAGATACAGCCACAATATGCCAGGCAGTAAAGTGTCCAAGATATTGTTTTTGTTCGCATTAAAAAAAATTTTACAATGAGAAAACATTGTTTTAATATTCTGCAACAGCCTCCTCAAGGGGAAGAGTAGCAACAGAAGGATGTTTTGGGTACTATTCAGCTTTTCACCCCATCTCATCAGGTGCAAGATTTCATTGGGAATTCCCAGGGTCAGTCTTACAGTCTATTGGGGTTAGGGTTGGGTTAGTCTTAGTCGCTGTTTCATTTAACACTAACCCTAAAACAGTACAGTTTCTATACTTTAGATGTGTCATGTGTTGCTTGTTTTCGCCCTTGTTATCATTTTATTGTGTCATTATTTCCACTGTGTTACTTTCGTTCATTCCTCGCCCTCACTCTGTCTTGTGTCGAAAAGCTGTTCTTACTTCGTGACTTGGCCTTCAATGAGAATTTCCTTGACCTGTCAGTATTGCTGCATCTAACTTTATAGAAAAGACAGTTGCTCGCTTTTGTCTTGGAGAAAAAACTGCACACTTTCGTGTGAGAGACACTGTGTCGACCCGGTCAAACAAAGCCAAAACTTTTTTTTTTCACGTTGTATACACACAGCGAATGAATGTATGTCATGGCACCCCTAGAGTATAGCACTGCCCCTGGTAAATTCCCTGTGAAATCATGCACCCGACGAGATTGGCTGAAAAAGCTGAATAGTACCAGGTGTTCCTTCATCCAAGGAGGCTTCTATCGATGCAAAAGCAATAGATAATGTGCCAGTTTGGACTTATCTAAGAAACCTTTATAACCTGCACACAGCTCCTTTGTCTGATTTATTGGAATGCTCATTCTTTTAGGGCTACACCACTAAAAGGGGAGACAATGAGGGTGAAGTCAGTGAACTAATGAAAACTTTATGACTTCTTAACAAAGTGCAGTTTAGTCCCTTATCAACTGACATTACACAGTATGCTGTTTGTTTTTAGATTAAGGGTCTTTGCAGGTGATGGAGAGCAGGTTGTTTCATACAGAGCATTAACCCTGGCAAAATATGCACGTCTGCCTTTTCTCTTTTATTTTCCTGCAAGGCAGACTTATTCATGAAATATACTTTGGAAATAGAGCAATGTGGTTTGGTTTACAGCTCAGAAATTTGTGAGGCTGACAACCCTTCTTTCGGTGAATAATGAGACATCCCTTGCTACTGTGGCTAGCTAGGGAAAACAATAATGAGACAACTTTCCTTTCAGTAAATAATGAGACATCCCTTACCACTATGGCAAGTTTGGTAAAACAATAATGAGACAACCTTCCTTTCAGTAAATAATGAGACATCCCTTACCACTGTGGCACATTAGGGAAAACAATGAGACAACCTTTCTTTCGGTGAATAATGAGACATCCCTTGCTACTGTGGCTAGTTAGGGATAAACAATAATGAGACAACCTTCCTTTGAGTAAATAATGAGACATCCCTTACCACTGTGGCACGTTAGGGAAAACAATAAAGAGACAACCCTTGCCATTGTGACATGTTAGGGAAATCAAAAATGAGACAACTTTCCTCTCAGTGAATAAAGAGACATCCCTTGCCACTGTAGCAAGTTTGGGAAGACAATATCCTTTTCTCCATTTGTGAGAAATTTGCATGTGCAGAAAGGTTTTCTTTCAAAGAACAGGTATTGTATGACATAGATACAAATTTAAACTGGTATATAATTTAATGGAGCACCTATTTGATGGACATTATGACATGATTTTGGTTGATGGGTGTCAGAGGCCTTGTGGAATCCTGCTTCCTGATTCCCTCATCTCTGGGAGTCTACCAGTTCTGCAGAGATTCCCGTTCCATTGAGGCCTGTGCTGACATTTTCTCCATAGTATGCAATGTGGACATATGGTGTTAGTCTTTCATGGAGCTCTATAAAACTAGCAACAACAAAAAATGTGATGTTTACATAACATCCAAGATCTTCTTTCTTTGCCTTCACCAGCTGTAAACTCTGGTGGAAAGTTTTGGTTGTTCGTCAACTTCTGGACTCCAGTCCTGTTCCAGAACCTGAGTGTTGCGTGTGCATCTGTTTGAGCGATCTGACACATTTGTGTGCAGACTGTTGGTTCCTTGCCTCTCAGGCAGATGCACTCTGACTTCGAAGGAAGCTCCCAATTAGTCGCCTCTTATGACATGCTTTTGGGTAGGCAGTGGGTCTATTCTTGTTTTCCCTATAATAGGACCTCGGAACCCACACAGGGTGGCCAAGATCTGTTCTTATCCTTTTATAACCACCCTGCTGTACCATGAGAATCTAACAATCACATCTTCTGAAGATGTGGGCAGTTATGTAATCTTATATAGTTAATTAATTATCTCCAGCTTGGGCCGGACACAGGAAGAATATTCCTCATATAAAATTACTTGAAAATGTCTTTGAAAGCTAAACAAAGACCGTTACATTTCATTTACGGAAAGGAACTTGACTGTTTCTTTTCATGTACACTTGTAAAACTTAGTTAACCTAACCTAAATGTGACTTTGTTGTAGAGTTCACTTCGACACATTAAATTGACTGAATTTGCCCACATTACTGGTTTGATGTATGCAAAACAACATCCATTAGTATTCTATTTATTGCTAGGAACTAGGTCAGTGTTCAGCTGTTTGCCGTGTTAATTGCGTTGGGGACTGGCATTGGCAATCATACCTTTTCGTGTGTCTTCTTTTGTGGCTTAGGCGTTGTGAATGCACTTTGTAATGCTGGTTACCGGTTTCGATCCCTGCTACGGACGGTTTGTCTTGCATTGGCTTTGTCAGTGGTAGCAAGAGCTGACCGCCTGGAACGCAGTGGCAGCTTGTAAGTGTGATATGTACCAAGAAAAACCACAACAGCTAAAAAATGCTGGGGTTGTTTCTGCAACGTCCTGTAAAAGATACACAACTATCTTTCCATGTCTTTATTTCTGTACTGATTTTGAGCACATTTATGGTCTAGTCTTCATCCATGTCTTGATGCAAGACTGTCTGGCATCTTTTTCTGTCTGCCATTCTCTTCCTTCTTTCTTCTCCCACCCCCAAATTTGGATTCTGCTGACATCTTTTAAATATATTTTAGTTCTTACCCCTCACCTGCCCCCTCTTCGCATTGAATGTCTGTGGCTTAGGCATTGTGAATACAGTTCATAATTGTACCCAGTTTGATTCCAGCTGTGGTTGATTTGGCAACAGACTGCTATGTGTTGATTTCTACAATGGAATCGAAAGCCAACTGTTGAGAAAGCATTGGCAGACTCCTGAGCGTAAAATTGCCTAGGAAAACCACAGACAGACACACACAAAATGCTCGTGTAGGTTCTGTAATGTCACGTAAAGTATGTGCGGCTAACCTTTCTCTTGCCCCCCTCCCGTGGCATGCCCAAGAAACATACATCATTTTTAGTCTTGTGGTATTTTGTTAGATCCTCTGTGTTCATTAGTCATTTTGACTGACTAGGGAAAATTTAAAGAAACATTTTCTGTAAAACCACATGTACTTGCTGAGTTGATTCTCATCTACCCTGGGCTGTCAGGGGTTGCCAGACTTCTCTGTCCGTAGTTTTCTTTTTGGCTTCATTCCATTCGAGTCCTCTGTCAGACAGAGACTAACTTGATCTTGTCTTCCCAGCGAAACCTGGGTCGACCTGGAGGTCTGGTTCCCAAAAGAACCCTACCCACATCTGTGGGTTTAAATAGACTTTCTTGCTCATTTACAAATTGTTCCAAATTATACATGTGTAGATTTTGTTTTAAAAATATCTGCGCTAATGCTTACAGGAATTGATAGATTGTACAAAATAGAGCTTTGCTTCAAGTAATCTGGATATGGAAGCTGCCAGATTTTCTCTGAATTGTGTTGTTTTTAGATAGATGTTTTAAATGATGTTGTAAAAATAAGTGGATTTATAAAATAAAAAATATGTTTACCTTTTGACTGGGCAAATTAATGGAAGGGGACACTTCCTGGCTACTTTATGTGCACTTCACAACTAGAGGACACATCCTGGAATTTCTAGAATTCTCTTACATTCTACAACTTCAGGATCTTTCATAAGTTCTTGCATTTGTAGACTGACAACATTCTAAAAAATGTTCCCCAGACCTTACTATCATTCTGTAATTTTCAAATATTCATTCTGGAAGCTTTAGATCCATCACCTACTTTTAAATTCTGACATTTCTGCATAAAGTCGTGAACTTCTAAATATTTTTCTGAAATTTCCACATTTGTCATGCATTCCTGTCAGTCCCGGGCTGTTGTTTCGTTCATGTGTTCTCTCAAAGACTGTTTTTGCTTGAAACCATTACAAGTTAGATCTAAAAGTGCTGTAATACCTACCATATTAGACTGCAGCAGTGGGACAGAGGGGGTTAATGTAAACCTACACAAGTCATTAGGAGTTAATCAAAGCATATCATACAAATGGTTAGAACCTGCCAGCTCCTAACATATGAGGATAGGCAGTTTTTTTAATTATTATTTTTTTTAAAATAACGGTGACAAGTTTTTGCTTCTGACAATAATTAGCCTTTGCAACTTCCCCCATATGTAGACTGAATGCATCTATTTCCGTCACCCAGCTAGCGAGTTTAGTGCATAGCATGACACTGTGAGCTGAGGATTTCATTTGTAATGCATTTGGACAGTGCCCAACAGGGTTTGTGTTAGGAACTGCAGATTCAGAAAATGACAAACAGCCTATTGCTTTACGCATTTAATTGCCTTTGTAATGACTGATCTATTGTAACGTCTGCTTCCATCAGTGATCAACTGCATTTCTGGTGTCAGACTGTTTGTATTGGCACTTCTGACTGCTGCCTTATGCATTTAATGCCTGTGTATGCATTTGGATTTGCTAAGAATGCTGTCGTGTCAGTTTTTTTTTAAAACAAGGTACGTTGAAGTTCATACTATGTGGTTTTTGCACTGGAAGGAAGAAACTATGGCAGGGGGATTCAGCTAAGTTTACTCAGGGGCCAACATTTTGAAAATGAGGATCATCCTGGGCCACATGCCGATGTATAGAAAGATCGTTAATACAATACAGCTGGCAATGATCTGCAGATCACTTGCTAGGCCTCCGCGGGCCACATCTGGCCCACAGGCCACCAGTTGAATAATCCTAAAATATGGGGTGACTCATTGGCTGTGACTGCAGTTATGTGATACACAAAGGGTTATCTGTACAAGAGAGGCTGCTTGCTTTGCTGGGAGAATAAAGAACCCTGATTTTTTTTAATACGTTGTTGAATCTTAGTGATATGGTTTGTTTTAGAAGAATGCAAATAATTTCTTGGAATAATAGAAGAATAAATTAGGTAATCCTTCTCAAGAGAGTTGAAAGTTGTAAACTGATTATAACCTGTAGAAGTAGACATGTGGTTTTTAGACACATTATTAGCAATAATGGACTCCAGAACTTGGTAACAACTGTGAAGATTGATGGAAAGAGAGCAAGAGAAAGGCAAAGTGATAAATATCTGTTGGGGTGAGACAAGAACACTGATCTGATTCAGATGATCGTGTGATGTGGTAAAATATTACAGCATGCGCTTGTCTACATGGCACATTACGATCTTGTCTATACAAGAGAACTTGTTCTAGATGACTGTGTATTTAGATTATTATTTGCTGTGTACTGTTGCCAACAAAATTTAGTTATTTCCCTACAGACAAAATCAACAATTTACTTTATTTCCCTAAGTGTAAGACGATCCCTGAATACAATGCAGTTTGATTTTGGGACCAGAAATTGGGGGGGGGGGGAGGGGGAGGACGCTCAAATATACAATGTCACATTCACACGTCTATCAGATACAACCTTTCATGTCAGCTGCAAACACATTCTAACTTAATAGACCTTAGTCTAACCTTATAACCCTTGTTCTAGGTTTCTAGTGCAGGTCTGAGCCCTGGTTGTATATCTCGTGTTTCTATGAGTATTCACATTCTCATGTATTTCTTTCTTATTTCATGTTTGCTCCCATGTTATTGTTTAGTGAGTTCCTGTGGGAAAATACCAACATTACAATTACCTAACATCTCCTTTCACTGTATAAGATGCATACTTCTTCTTCTTCTTTGCGTTCACCAGCTGTACACTCTGGTGGAAAGTTCTGGGTGCTCGTCCACTACTGAACTGCAGCCCTGCTCCAGAACCTGAGTGTTGCGTATGCATCAGTTTTACAGATCTCATTCTCTTGAATACAGACTGTTGGTTCCTTGCCTCTCCGGCAGATGCACTTCGACTTCAAAGGAAGCTCCCCAATTAGTCGACTCTTACGACATGCTTTTGGGAAGGCAGTGGGTCTATTCTTGTTTTCCCCACAATGGGGCCCCGGAACCCACATGGGGGAGATGCAAACTGTTTTAGACCTTCTATTTCTGGAAAATAAGTTGATCTTATATTTGGGGAAATGCAGTAGTTATTATTTTCTAATATAAAGTAGAAATTCCATCTGCAGATATTTTCAATGGATGTTTTAGTTGTGTTGTTTCTGGTCCACCATTATTAAGCTGGTGATTCAAGTCTTTAAAGATACAAATTCAGCAGGTCAGGTAGATTAGGTGATGGTAAAATCATCAATCTTTCTACTTGAGAGTTAGCTTGTTAGTGAAAAGGACAGAAGAAATCTTTATCTTCATGCTTGTAGAAAATTACAAGTGGGCTGCCAGTCACTTAGAATTCCAGACTGCATATCTTGAGATGTAGGTTCCGGATCCCCTAAGAGTTTATATACTTTAATCTCTTGTGAAACAGCAAACACAATCTGCCATAATGTATTAAAAGAGCTCATAAATTACTTTAATCCTCAGCAAACACCCAGGCCTGATAAGAAACACCAGATGTGGTGATAATTGTTGTATTTAAGGATTGACATATTTCTTTGATTGAACTCAAACTGGTTAACTGTACATGACCGTAGCCATTTTGGGGCCAGATTTTTGGGACTTATGAGAGTCAACAGTGTCAAGTTGATACTTGTCACTAATTATTGAATACTTCATTCTTTGACTGTCATTTGTTCATTGTTTTATTTGTTTGCCTTCATGTGAATATATTTGCTGGTCAAGTTGAAGGTGTGCTTTTTATTGTTTTGTTTTTTTGTTCATAGAGATACAAAGTGGCAGCACAAAAATTCATCACTTCCCCCCACCCCCATGCGTCTGCAGATTTGTCTGCATGATTTTTTTTTTTTTAATAGGTTAAAACCATGTAACTCATTCTATGCCAAATAAATTTTCTTTGATCTTAATAAATTATTGATCGTTTATCAGTTATAAATTAGCATGAGCTGACTGGTTATAAATTACCATTTATTCAAACATATTATCATATGTTGATCAGTTATAAATTATCATACATTGATCAGTTATAAAGTTTCACGCATAAATCAGTTATAAATCACCATGCATTAGTCATTTCCATACATTGACAATGTATAAATCACCATACATTGATCATTATAAATCATACATAAATCAGTTAAATTACCATATATTGGTCATTTACATCAATCAGTTATAAAGCACTACTAATTGATTATTTATAACCTGCTTTCCTCTGACACTTTGTATGTTTTACACAAACTGTTATGGAACTAAAATGGAACTCCTAAAAACAGTCAAGTTTATCACAAGAACTGTCTGTCAATGTAAATCAGAAAGCGAACACAGGAAGCAGAGGAGACAAAAACTGTAAAATGTGAAGTTGGTTAACCAGTAACGTATATCAGAAACAACACCCCAGTAACATATATCAGAAACAACACCACAGTAACATATATCAGAAACAACACCCCAGTAATATATCAGAAACAACACCTCAGTAACATATATCAGAAACAACACCCCAGTAACATATATCAGAAACAACACCCCAGAAACATATATCAGAAACAACATATATCCCCAGTAACATAACATATCAGAAACAAACATATATCACCCCAGTAACATATATCAGAAACAACACCACAGTAACATATATCAGAAACAACACCCAGTAACATATATCAGAAACAACACACCCAGTAACATATATCAGAAACAACACCCCAGTAACATATATCAACACCCCAGTAACATATATCAGAAACAACACCCCAGTAACATATATCAGAAACAACACCCCAGTAACATATATATATCAGAATCAAAACAACACCCCAGTAACATATATCAGAAACAACACCCCAGTAACATATATATCAGAAATATCAACACCCCAGTAACATATATCAGAAACAACACCCCAGTAACATATATCAGAAACAACACCCCAGTAACATATATCAGAAACAACACCCCAGTAACATATATCAGAAACAACACCCCAGTAACATATATCAGAAACAACACCCCAGTAACATATATCAGAAACAACACCCCAGTAACATAACATATCAGAAACAACACCCCAGTAACATATATCAGAAACAACACCCCAGTAACATATATCAGAAACAACACCCCAGTAACATATATCAGAAACAACACCCCAGTAACATATATCAGAAACAACACCCCAGTAACATATATCAGAAAACAACACCCCAGTAACATATATCAGAAACAACACCCCAGTAACATATATCAGAAACACACCCCCCAGTAACACAACACCAGTAAACAGAAACAACCCAGTAAATATATCAGAAACAACACCCAGTAACTATATCAGAAACAACACCCCAGTAACATATATCAGAAACAACACCCCAGTAATATATCATATAACAGAAACAAAACACACCCAGTAACATATATCAGAAACAACACACCCCAGTAATATCAGATATCAGAAAACATATATCAAAACACCCCAGTAACATATATCAGAAACAAAACAACACCCCAGTAACATATATCAGAAACAACACCCCAGTAACATATATCAGAAACAACACCCCAGTAACATATATCAGAAACAACACCCCAGTAACATATATCAGAAACAACACCCCAGTAACATATATCAGAAACAACACCCCAGTAACATATATATCATCAAAACAACACCCCAGTAACATATATCAGAAACAACACCCCAGTAACATATATCAGAAACAACACCCCAGTAACATATATCAGAAACAACACCCCAGTAACATATATCAGAAACAACACCTCAGTAACATATATCAGAAACAACACACCCAGTAACATATATCAGAAACAACACCCCAGTAACATATATCAGAAACAACACACAGTAACATATATCAGAAACAACACCCCAGTAACATATATCAGAAACAACACCCCAGTAACATATATCAGATCAGAAACAACACCCCCAGTAACATATATCAGAAACAACACCCCAGTAACATATATAGTAAACATATCAGAAACACCCCAGTAACCAGAAACCAGTAACATATATCAGAAACAACACCCCAGTAACATATATCAGAAACAACACCCCAGTAACATATATCAGAAACAACACCCCAGTAACATATATCAGAAACAACACCCCAGTAACATATATCAGAAACAACACCCCCAGTAACATATATCAGAAACAACACCCCAGTAACATATATCAGAAACAACACACCCCAGTAAAACATATATCAGAAACAACACCCCAGTAACATATATCAGAAACAACACACCCCAGTAACATATATCAGAAACAACACCCCAGTAACATATATCAGAATATCAGAACATATATCAAAACACCACAGTAACATATATCAGAAACAACACCCCAGTAACATGTATCAGAAACAACACCCCAGTAACATAACACCCAGTAACATATATCAGAAACAACACCCCAGTAACATATATCAGAAACAACACCCCAGTAACATATATCAGAAACAACACCCCAGTAACATATATCAGAAACAACACCCCAGTAACATATATCAGAAACAACACCCCAGTAACATATATCAGAAACAACACCCCAGTAACATATATATCAGATCAGAAACAACACCCCAGTAACATATATCAGAAACAACACCCCAGTAACATATATCAGAAACAACACCCCAGTAACAGTAACATATATCAGAAACAAAACACCCCAGTAACATATATCAGAAACAACACCCCAGTAACATATATCAGAAACAACACCCCAGTAACATATATCAGAAACAACACCCCAGTAACATATATCAGAAACAACACCCCAGTAACATATATCAGAAACAACACCCCAGTAACATATATCAGAAACAACACCCCCCAGTAACATATATCAGAAACAACACCCCAGTAACATATATCAGAAACAACACCCCAGTAACATATATCAGAAACAACACCCCAGTAACATATATCAGAAACAACACCCCAGTAACATATATCAGAAACAACACCCCAGTAACATATATCAGAAACAACACCCCAGTAACATATATCAGAAACAACACCCCCAGTAACATATATCAGAAACAACACCCCAGTAACATATATCAGAAACAACACCCCAGTAACATATATCAGAAACAACACCCCAGTAACATATATCAGAAACACCACCCCAATATCAGAAACATATATCAGAAACAACACCCCAGTAACATATATCAGAAACAACACCCCAGTAACATATATCAGAAACACCCCAGTAACATATATCAGAAACAACACCACAGTAACATATATCAGAAACAACACCCCAGTAACATATATCAGAAACAACACCCCAGTAACATATATCAGAAACAACACCCCAGTAACATATATCAGAAACAACACCCCAGTAACATGTATCAGAAACAACACCCCAGAAACAACAACCCCAGTAACATATATCAGAAACAACACCCCAGTAACATATATCAGAAACAACACCCCAGTAACATATATCAGAAACAACACCCCAGTAACATATATCAGAAACAACACCCCAGTAACATATATCAGAAACAACACCCCAGTAACATATATCAGAAACAACACCCCAGTAACATATATCAGAAACAACACCCCAGTAATATATATCAGAAACAACACCCCAGTAACATATCAGAAACAACACCCCAGTAACATATATCAGAAACAACACCACAGTAACATATATCAGAAACAACACCACAGTAATATATATCAGAAACAACACCCCAGTAATATATATCAGAAACAACACCCCAGTAACATATATCAGAAACAACACCACAGTAACATATATCAGAAACAACACCACAGTAATATATATCAGAAACAACACCCCAGTAATATATATCAGAAACAACACCCCAGTAACATATATCAGAAACAACACCCCAGTAACATATATCAGAAACAACACCACAGTAACATATATCAGAAACAACACCCCAGTAACATATATCAGAAACAACACCCCAGTAACATATATCAGAAACAACACCCCAGTAACATATATCAGAAACAACACCCCAGTAACATATATCAGAAACAACACCCCAGTAACATATATCAGAAACAACACCCCAGTAACATATATCAGAAACAACACCCCAGTAACATATATCAGAAACAACACCCCAGTAACATATATCAGAAACAACACCCCAGTAACATATATCAGAAACAACACCTCAGTAACATATATCAGAAACAACACCCCAGTAACATATATCAGAAACAACACCCCAGTAACATGTATCAGAAACAACACCCCAGTAACATGTATCAGAAACAACACCCCAGTAACATGTATCAGAAACAACACCCCAGTAACATGTATCAGAAACAACTCCCCAGTAACATATATCAGAAACAACACCCCAGTAACATATATCAGAAACAACTCCCCAGTAACATGTATCAGAAACAACACCCCAGTAACATGTATCAGAAACAACACCCCAGTAACATATATCAGAAACAACACCCCAGTAACATATATCAAATTTTAAAACCTCTAGACAGCAGCAGATGTGGCATAAGCTGAAAACTGTCATTTTGTGACATCAAATTTAACAAATAAACTGCTGTCTACGTCTGTTTTTGTTTCATGTTAGCTGTCAGGTGAGCAGCGAAAGTCTCCTATGATTTGGTGGACCTCAGGTGTGCACAGGTTGAGGAACACTGATCTAGAGCTGTAATTGCCAGTTATGTCTAAGACCCACAGACTTCTCTTTTTTTTCATGAGTCTGCGACAACGCCCCCCCCCCCCCCCTCTTTTAGTCACACTGAAGAAATATTTATAAACATTCTTCTGCTAATCCATCCTATGGTGTGTTGATAGTCATGCAACCTTCTGTCTCCTGTATTTTCAATGTGGTTAGACACAGATAACCTTCAGTTGCTTGGAATATTCTTCATTTTGTAAAATGCTGCCCTTGATTGAGTTATTCTACATTTAGCTTTGTTAACTCTTTGAGTCCCAGGGGGTTTAGCATCACAGGCCCAATGGGTAGTAAAAATAGACTAACATCAACACATCATGCGTTTATTGGGCTTCTAGGTAAGAACCTAAAAATGTATGATGCGTTCACTGGGACTCAAAGAGTTAATACCTGAAATGATAGATACAGCACAAAATGGCAACTAGAAAGCTCGATGGAGGTAATGGAAAAGATACGCTAACCCAGTGTTGTAACCATTCGACCAAGCAGCCACTTCATAGGAGCAACGAAATGAGAACTAAACTATCGAGATGTGTGACCCTACTACTACTATGTCTGATTATAACACAACTCAAAACCGCAGGCAATTGTTTTCTCATAGACAGATACTCCAGATATATTAATGAAACGGCACAACAATAGAAATCGCACGTGTCTAACATGGTTAATGAAGTTAATGTCGCAGTCAATGTCTGCGCCGACGTCGAGATATACCTTGCACCCCATCCCCCCTTCCCATCGAATTTTGTTTGAAAAAAAAACAGAAAATAGAAATTGTGTTTAATATGGTTATTGTGGCAATCACTGCCTACACAAATATAGAGATAGTCTTGTTTGCTGTACCAGGACCTACTCTATGTTATTAGAGAAGGCGTTGGCTGCACGTAACTGGCCGGCGAATAGCGGAAGACTTGCGTTCTGACTACGGCGCATGCGCAATTACTAACGTGGCTATATTTAGATGTCACTAACAATTTAAATATTAGTTTCGAATATTTTTGCTTAAATTGTGGTCACCTATCTCTGACAGTGACAGGTTGAATTTCAAACCATGATGGGTTAACATCCGGTATCAAAACAAACATATCCTGAAAATTTCAGCTAAATCGGTTAAGTAGTTTTCGAGTCTATAGGGGGCAAACAAACACACAAACATTGATTTTTATATATATAGATATCAAAGTAAAGATAAAAACCAGGATAAAATGTGGGGAATTCTTTACTTTTGAAATGGCAATTTACTCAGCAGTAAGGACCATTTTGAGAGGTATGATGTTCTTAGTATGCCAGGACCAGTTATTAAAAATATAATAGGACACATTATGTGAGAAATCAAGGGGTTGATTCATTAACACAATGTATAGTTTGCGACTCAGTGAGAAATCAAGGGGTTGATTCAGTAACACAATGTATAGTTTGCGACTCAGAGAGTAAAAACTATGCTCACAGTCACTGTTCAATAAATGATAATTGACTAAGTATAGAATGGGTGAAATAAATTGTCAGTGTTAAGTCAGCCATTTTAGTGTGTGGTGATTGATTGATGACTACGTAAGTGAATGAATCTGTCTGTTATGAAACATGGCTGTACGTTGACTCGTCGGTCATGTTTTAACTCATCTGTTGTCATGGTGGTTGTATGCTCATATTTTCTGTCTGTCCTTTAAAAAAAAAACGTTTTATTTGGCATTTACTCTTAAAATGGCACATTGTGTTGTGGTTTACAGCTAGGCACTGATATCTTTACCTTTCTGTTCACCACATTAAATTTCAGCAAATGTTTAATTAGTCACCGTTCATGAGGTGCTTGTTAGCAGGCTGCATGACTATTCTCTTGACCCCAAATTGGGCCCTGGAACCAACACAGATAACAGATTAGTTTACATATTGTCTCATAATTCACAGCAGACAGAACTGATTAGTGCATGGGTACGATTTCATGTGTTTGCCCCCTGTTTGTTGTGACTCCATGTGTTGAGTCATTTGTCTGTTGTCATTCCGTGTGATTACTATGTCAGAAAAGACGGCGGTTTTCTGGTGCTATCTGGACACAAAGGTAAAGGGAGTTGTGAACCAGCGTCATTGCACACGGTTATAAACCATAAGTGCTCTGCCACCAGTACAGACAGCTGATAAAAATGTGTCCGCCTGTGTCGCCATCCACACGTAACTGTAGCTACAGCGACGTTCCTCCATTTACACCAGAGTATCAACTCTGGTACCCATTTCCTAGAGGCTGGGTGAACCCCGGGAACAACCCGGTTTCAAACACTAACCGTGGGCTGCAGCGAGTCGCAGCTGGATTTGAAAGCGAGCCTCTTATCGACTGCGCTAACACGGCCCCTATTTCAAGCCTCAAAATTAATGACAATAACATCAAAAGAGAAAGCAAACTGAGGTACCTTGGTATCACTGGGTATCACCTTCGATAGAAGCCTGCCCTACAGGAATCACGTGGAGGCAGTTGCAGTGAAATGCCAAAAAGGATGTGCTCTCAAGATTATGGCAGCAATGGTCATGGAACAAAGAATGTTGTTCACAATGTTCCAGCTTGTGATCCTGTCGGGAATAGATCATAGACTTGGAATGCTTATCACATCAAAGAGTCCGCTGATGGAACTTGAACGCATACAGAATAAAATCATGCGGGTGATTCTGGGATGTACAAGAGATATCTCGGTAGTATGTATGAGATAAACTGTGCACTGCATACTATTGCAGATAGGCTCAAAGTTCTGCAAGCAAAGTCATATATCAAAGTAGCTGCAGACAAGAAGCACCTCCTGCATGAAGCCCTGGGTAGAGCGAAGGGTCACAGACTGAAAAGAGGAAGGTCTTGGATATCGCAAGCTGAAGAAACGATTGGACAGTGCAGGCTCAATAAATTTAAGCAAGGAGAGGAGTTGGTCAAAGTGTCCGATCAAGTTTCAGACTTGTGTAGGGTTCTTATCACTCCGAGTCATGCAGGGACTAGCCAGCTGGTGGTACAGAATCAGACGTTCAACAAATGACTCCTTACAATTCCCGCGCAGGTGATGTGATTATCTGTACAGATTGCTCTGTGCTGAGGGGCAGACGAAGTGCATGGGAGTTCATAGCGAAGGCGAGGGACGTCGCTTGGTGCAGCAAAGCCTGGCATATGATATCACAAAGTCTAATTTGAGAATGGAGGTGGAGGCAGTCACTACTGCCTTCCACTGGATTGAGAATTAGCTGTACACACATGCCATCATTGTAACTGACTCACAGAGCATGCTGAGAAAGGTGGAGACAGGAATGCTCGGTGCAGAGTGGCAAGCATCACTTTAGAGGTCCCGGGTAGTTAGCATCATTTATATATTTACTCCCGGTAATGGTGGTGTGTTGGGTAATGAGCAGGCAGATAGACTGGCCGGTTCCGCACCGCTAGGTGGTGAACTGATGTATGATAAGCTGGATGCTGTGAGGGCCCTTTGGAGGCGATTGAACAGTGCGGACGCACAGATAGATTATTACGGTCTGGGGAGAATGGCGCTGCGAGGAGTTTTCAGGGGATCTAGCCGCCGCTCATCACTCAGGGAAAAGGCGAGACGGATATGCAATCAAACTGTTACTGATGCCATCGTAATTGGAACTCTTCACTTGCTGCTGAAGATGGGAACGGAACGCTTATGGGGATGTCCCGCGTTCTGTTATGTCGGTTCTTAAATCAACATTCAACATTTGTTCACCGTCTGTAAGTTTTGTCGGAAAGTTCCTATTGTTCGTCCATCTGGACTTTGGCTTTCTCAGGGCTTGAATTTTGCGTGTACACCCGTTTTAATGAATTATTTGTGGGCAGTTGCTTGTTCCTTGCCTTTCAGGCAGATGCGCTCTGACTTCGAAGAAAGCCCAAAATTAGTCGACCCCTAAGACATGCTAGTTGGGGAGGCAGTGGGTCTATTCTTGTTTTCCCCACAATGGGACCCCGGAACCCACACGTGGAGGCAGACATCATTACTTCAGATGTTCCGTAAATATTTGGGAATAGAAAGATAAAAGTAAAAGAATATTTTCCACACGTTTAGATGTTAAGGGCATGTAGGGCTAGATTTATATTTTATTTTATAGCACTCATTTGGTGATGTGGTCAGCATCACATCGGTCACCTTTACTTTCCAGGACTTTACCTGGTACCCATTTGAAACTGGGACGACCTAGGAACCCAGGGCATTCTTGAAATAAGGCTATCTCGTGTTTTACGAAAATATTCGGGAAGTTAACCAGGTCAACGAATGCTTCAGGTAGCTGGATGTATCGCCCAAAAGGCGCAAATATCGCAGCTTAGCTGTAAACAGGCACAACAGTTACATCGCTAGACGAACGAAAGGACATCACTTTATCGCACCGTTACTTTATTAAACCATCACTAACCTTATCTGTATCATCATGAGTTGTGAATTAAGAACCACCATCGTCGCACTCGGGAAATTCCCGTAAGCACCCTGTTTCCCTATCTTCAGCAGCAGGCGCAAAGTTGGAGTTCCGATGACATTTTACATTAGCTCATCATCACTTACCTGATCTCATATTCATGGCATTGTGGTGCTGGGGTGTCTGTGGATTACCTACTTTCCCGGGCAGCATTTCGAAATTCCCTGTACCAGTTCTAAAGGAAATATGGATTGTGTTTCTGCCTTTTCCTTTAACACGTAGCTAAAGTGGGCTCACAGTGTGCTCATTCCACCTACAGCGACAACCCTACAAACAGCAAAAACACTTATAAGAGCTATAAACAAAGAGACTTGGTTGAACAGATGGGTAATGGGAGACCTGGAAGAGAAGTTTATAGACTTATGGCTAGCCCTGATCCTAATGACAGCATTAACCATCTAACAAGAAGGGACCAGGCCACCATCTTCAGACTTAGAACGCAACATACTCCACTCAGTGGACACAAACAGAATACAGCCACAACACTCCCCAAAGTGCCAGCTATGTAACTACCTCTACGAAACTGTTGAACACCATCTCTTTGAGTGCCCAAAACTCAGTGAGACAAGAAGAACGCTACTCCCTCCGAGATCAGACAAGTGGAACACCTTGTACGGAGGAAAAGAACAGCTTGTGAAAACATGCAAATTCCACTACATGGCATTGAGCCAAAGGGCGAAAGCTCATGTGCCGCTGGATCAATAACAACAACAACAACAACCTGATCCCATCATCATCATTACTTTATTTCAGCAACACCCTTCTTACCCCAACTTAGCAGCAACTGTTATAGTCTATCTTAGTAAGGGAACTTCTTGTACATCTACCATGTGTGCTTCTTGTTCAAACACCCCAGATCTTCTTCAACCGCCACGTTCAATATTTGTCAGATGCCAGCATTTGTCTTAGATGGCTATGCTCTGTACAATATACAATAAACAAATAGACATGTACTGATTGGCACTGATAAAAATCTTTCTTTTTTTCATGTTGTCTAGTGAAGTAGTCTTCAAGCTTTTTCAGGTGGCAGCCCCATGAGTGTATTGCAAGACACCCCCCCCCCCCTCCCCACCTCCCCCAATAACAAAATATGACTAAAAATAGGATAAAAAGAAAAATCCTAAATACTGTTAATAAATATTTGGAGAAAGAAAAAAATAGCACCTGGTAATTCAGTGTCAAATAATGAAAAATAAAACGAGCACCAACAACAGATAATTTAGTGTCCGAATTATGGAGCCTAAGTCCGAAGAATCTCAGCGCAGTGCACGATCTCCGTAGAACCAGCGAAGATTCTGAAATGCCCTGGTAGAACCTTTAGGCTACTCTTTTTCGATTTCCAACTGCCAAGGGATTTTTTACGTGCGCAACAATACGCATGGGCGTCCGATCTTACTACTCAGAGTCCAGAGGAAATAACTAGAAGTCCACATAAAAAAATCCTAGTTGCTGTGAAGTTATAGATACAAATACTTGATTACCAGATGATAGTGTTATACTGTGCTACCAGTTGATAGTGTTATACTGTGCTGCCAGATGACAGTGTTATACTGTGCTTCCAGATGATAGTGTTATACTGTGCTACAAAATGATAGTGTTGTACTGTGCTACTGGGGGACTTAAAAAAATCACAGGGTGGCAAGAGTGACCAGCAAACATCTTAAGTTGTTGTTATCGATCCAACTGCGCCTGAGCTTTCGTCCTTTGGCTCAAAGCACCCTAAGTTGTTATCAATCCAGCGGCGCATGAGCTTTCTTTCGTCCTTTGGCCCAAAGCATCTTAAGTTGTTATCAATCCAGCGGCGCATGAGCTTTCTTTCTTCCTTTGGCCCAAAGCATCTTAAGTTGTTATCAACCCAGCGGCGCCTGAGCTTTCGTCCTTTAGCCCAAAGCATCTTAAAAAAATCTTCCATAATAAGTGCATGTGATTTCAGGATCACTATTACATAACAGCCATTGACCCGTTAGGGTCGTGGCGGTGTATCGATGGAAGCACCAGCACATAAAACCCGCCATCTTTCTCTGTCTTCCGCTTAAGGAATAAGTGTATGATAACTTAGTCCTGTTGTCCATTTCTTGATGTCGTCATTCTGGATCCTTCTTTGCTTTTTCTCTTCTTCACATGTATCTGACACGTTGTTTCCCAGAGGTTCAGAACTTGACCTTCCTGCAGTTCTCTTCTTCATTGTCCAGATTCCCTCCCTAATGTATCCCTCCATGCAACAGGATCTCATGATCCCACAAATACCTGTATCATTCATATATAGAAAATCCACATATAGAAGGGTAGAGAATGCCCATGGAATCTTTAGAGTAATTTTCCCTGAAGATAAAATTGAGAAGAATAATCAATGATTGCACAGTAAGGAAACAATATATCCACCATGTTAATGCCACAATGCTATCAAGATTATCTAACTATTCATAGTCAATGTCTAATTATTCATAGTACAATTTCCATCATACTCACAACCCAAATCAAAGCAGAATGTGAAACTACACAAACTGCATGTCGGTCACATAAGCAATTACATGACATAGAAATTTAATATAACAAATATTTACTCTGAGAACTCAATTAACACCATATATCCCAATTAGAACCCTGAGGGTTAAAGTCTTGAAAAATTACTTCTACAACTGTATTATTCATGCCCCTTTGCAGATATCTTTAAATCACCGTAGAGGGCCGAATCCGACAGCTTCTGTCCATCTGTAATTCATCATAGAAGATGTCGTCATCATCATCAATCAACAGGTCCTTCACAGAACGTCACTCTCGTCACGACACGCATCCTAGTCTTTCTCTAGCCTATTATCCAGCCCTATGTGCTTTCAATGCCTATGCATCTTTAATGTCTTGTATTCACAATAGCCTAGGTCTTCCTTTGCCTGGCTTTCCGAAAACTACCCCGTACCACCACTCTATCCAGGTCACTATGTCGTTTAACACTTCAAAACTACATCAAAAGAAATAACTGGTTAAAAATTAGGTAACTGTGGTTGATGCAAGCAACGCACAAGACATCAGCTGAAATGATACACTGTTGCTATAGTCCGGGCAGTAAGCGTTCGCTATAAGTTGCCAAATTTTGGAATGCAACCTGTGAATAATTATGCCCCTGTAGGAAGTATTTTGAAAATATAAACAAACATCGTTTTCATTTTCCTTATTTGTGGTACAGTCCAACTTCGATTAACCATCTCTCGTCTAACGGTCAGTTTCT
Organism: Candidula unifasciata; assembly: GCA_905116865.2. Taxonomy (NCBI): domain Eukaryota; kingdom Metazoa; phylum Mollusca; class Gastropoda; order Stylommatophora; family Geomitridae; genus Candidula; species Candidula unifasciata. The sequence goes on along the minus strand of CAJHNH020000280.1, from coordinate 508,931 downwards.
AGATAATATCCATGTTTGGCACTGGTAGCTCAATGCTGGAATGAATTTGCTAAAAAACTATTAGTTATATTTGGATGTCTTAATAATAGTGAAAGTTCGTATATACAAGTGCACTAGCTTTTTGACATATATTTTCTATTTCTGTGTCAATTCTGCCATTCCCCATTATCAAACTTCCTAGACATTTAAATTCCCTAACCCAGTGATTCCAAAACTGTTTACCGCGGCGCCCTGGGTAGCCACGACCTTTTCGCAGGAGCGCCGAAAAATATTGTAAAAGCTTCATAAGTAATTTCACCAAGACACGAATAGTCATACTTTCACTTAGCTTAGGGCGCCGCGGCGCCCTGGGTAGCCACGACCTTTTCGCAGGAGCGCCGAAAAATATTGTAAAAGCTTCATAAGTTATTTAACCAAGACATGAATAGTCATACTTTCACTTAGCTTAGGGCGCCGCTGAAACATTCTAATAGAAAACAAAGGGGGTTGCGACCAAGAAAAGTTTGGGAAACACTGTCCTAACCTGTTTCAGGCCATAACCATTCAGTTGTATTTATAGGGAGCCAAGGGTTCTTTCTACAGACTTGTATGCTCTACACCCCGCCCATTGACTTGGTCCACTAGGTCTGATAATTTCTGCTAGCAACACTTTGACACCCTCATATCTCTTATTGCTTATTATTATTCCACTAATATTCGGTTCACATGGCAGTTAGGCAGTTGTACCCAACCAGCACATCACACAAGCGATAAACACCTTGAATATATACTTTATAGCACCATGTGGATGAGGATTACCCGTGTAGAGGTCCCAAAAACCCCTTTCAGTGGTTAGGTCAAATTTTAAATTCAAGGCCCCCAGCAGAAGCCAGGGTGTGGCTTCGATTAACACACACACACACACACAAAAATTGCATCTTACATGGAGACAACTTAATTTCAGTCCAAAACTCTCGAACAAGTTTTAAAATGCTTTCTGTATATAAATTAAAAAGGCACACACCCTTGCCGTGCTGATCTTTTTATCTCAGTGAATGATAAGTAGAGTCGGCTCTGTGGCTAAGTCGATGCGAACGCTTCGAAATGCCGGGATGCCGGGTTCGATCCCAGCTGCGGGCCATGCGCCTTGCGTTTGTTTCGACAGTGGTATCAAGAAAGCCGACCGTTTAGAGAGCAATGACAAACTACTGGACGTAAATTTGCCTAGAAAAACCACACATCAGCCAGGGGTTGTTGGGTTTGGTTCTGCGACGTCCTGTAAAGGATACGCAACTTACCTTGATAAGTAGATGTTGTATAGTGACAACGGGTAAGAGAGAGAGAGAGAGAGAGAGAGAGAGAGAGAGAGAGAGAGAGAGAGAGAGAGACAGACAGACAGACAGAGAGACAGACAGACAGAGAGACAGAGAGAAAAAGAGAGTACTGGTTGCTCTTAATATGAGGGCCTAGAATTATATCCCTAAAATATCACATGAAATGCAAACGTGATCAAATTTAACCCCCTTTAAAACTCGATGATCTAAAAATAATCCGGCCCGGATCATTCAACAATTACATCGTAAACGAGATGGGCAGTGTTCCATATTTAGATAACAATTCCTTGTGCTTGCTTGGACCTTCATACTTTTTAAGCGAACTTTGGAGGTCAGGGTTTAAACTGTTGAATTCCTATAGAATTCTGTCGGCGCTGTGGATTAGGTATTGCGAACGTGTTTCAAAATTCCGAAACACCCGGCTCGATTCCAGCTGCAGCCGACTTGGAGCAGACCGCTTTGCGGTGATTTCATCAGCGGTATTGTACGCTGACCGTTCAGCGCAATGGCAAACTACAGAATCTATAAGTAAAAAGTAAAGTAAAGGACCCTTTTCCACGCCTTTAGATAGGGCATATAGGGCTAGACCTATATTTTTATAGACCAACGGCACAAGATGGGTGGGTCAGCATCACGCCGGACTGTACCCGGTATCCACTCAAGGCTAGGTCAACCTGGGAGCCAAAGTCATTTTTTGAAGAAAAGTCCGGCTCTGCCAGGGAGCGAACCCACGACCTTCCGATCCGCGGAGCGCGTCTAGCCGCTCCGCCACGGCGACTACCACAGAACCTATAATTGCTTAATAAAACAAAACAAACAAACAAATGCTGCGTTTTGCAGGAAATTCTTCTCCTTCTTGTTCTTGTTCTTCTTGTTCTTCTTCTTCGTCTTCCACTTCTTCTCTTTCGCATTCACCGGTTGTAAATTCCGGCTGAAAATTATGAGTGTTCGTTCACCTCCAGACTTTAGCCTTGTTCCATAATGTTGCGTGCACATCCGTTTCACATTTCTGGAGTATTTGTATGCAGATTTTTGCTTCCTTGCCTCTCAGGTAGATATACTTCAACTTGGATAGATGCCCTCAATTAATCGACTCCTACGACATACTTTTTGGGGGACGCAATGGGTCTATTCCTCCCCTGCCCCCCCTTTTTTTCCCCGTAGGGCCCTAAAACCACACGTTTTTTTAAAGGGTTTGTTTGTTTGTTTTAATATCCAGAAGCCATGAGTTGTTAACCCTTAGGCTCGGTATTATGGATATCGCAACCTTTCGGCCTTGATTCCATTGTGAATACCGTAAATCTGGGAGAAAATGTGGCTTTCCTGCCCACCCCCTTGATTGAACCCGGACCACAAGGAGTTCGTCACCCAGTCTCCGCGCAATCCGGTTTAGCCATCTACGCTAGAGAGCAGGGCAAAAAGTTGCAGGCCGCCGGATATTGCCGAAACTCGGGATTGAACCAGGGACCTTTAAATCTTCAGTCTAACGCTCTCCCAACTGAGCTATTTCGGCCGACTCTTTAAAGGGTTAAAAAAAAATTATAGGGAAGAGAAAGAAAAAAAAAAGGGGGATAAGAAAGAACAAATAGTTTATATCAGCTTTACAAAATCGATCACATTGTAACATTACACGTGGATTGCAGGAAATATCAAAGAATTGTGGCAACGGTTTTGACACTTCTTTTTGGGAACCGAAAGTTTAGAAGGCAATGACAAACTACTAAATGGAAAATTGCCTAGTGAAATCACAAACAGACCAAAAATGCTTTGGGTTGGTTGTGCAACGTCCTGTATAGAATATGCAATTGACTTAACCCACTTATACACCCACGCAGGCACATACACATCATCAACAGGTGCCTTGCTGACTGGCGTGGGCGATCATGCCTCTCCATAATCTGCGATCTCCTGCAGCATGTATCAGTTCGTGTGCCGACACACCTCCATGCCATGCAACAAGACTGCCAAGCATCTTCTCTCGTTGTCTTCCTCTATCTCTCCTTTCACATATCTTTCCAGTGGTTACAACATGTTCTATTTTCCCCCTTCTCATAACATGGCCGAAAAATGATGACTGTCTCCTTCTGATGTCTGTGATAAGTTGTCTTCGGGCTCCCGCCTCTTTCAAAACCTCTTGGTTGCTCTTTTTGGCTGTCCAATGTATTCTAAGCATTCTTCTGTAGTACACATACACATACTCATACATAAGCATAAAAATAAACACATGCATAAAATATGCACATTGATGTATACATACGTACCCATATGGACATGCATACTCATCACACAAACGCACTCATACGTACACATAAATACAACACATAAATGCACATATTCATGCATATTCGCATACACTCATTCATATTCACATATACATACACACACCCATCACACGGATACATAAGCATACATAGGGAGCCGCGTTAGCGCAGTCGATAGGAGAATCACTTTCAAATTCAGCAGCGACTCGCTGCAGCCTACCACTGGTGTTCGAAACCGGGCGGTTCCCGGGGTTCACCCAGCCTCTAGTAAATGGGTACCAGTGTTAACACTCTGCGGTAAATGGAGGAACGTCGCTGTAGCTACGGAGTTTCGTGCGGACGGCGCTCGGGCGGACAGTTTTTTTTAATCAGCTGTCAGTACTGGTGGCAGATCACTTATGGTTTATAACCGTGTGCAATGATGCTAGTTCACATCTCCCGACTTTACCTTTATACCGACAGGCGGACAGACAGACAGACGATAGACAAACTACACGGACAGACAGACAGACAAATAGACAGACAAACAGAGAGACGGACGGAAGATAGATAGATATTTTTTGCTAAAATAGCCAACACAGTAAGGCAACATCGGTCCCTAACTGATTTCCAGTCTAGAAGAGTTATCGCTAACAAACGCCACATCTACAGCTTGCACACAATGTCAGGTGTCCAAGTAATTTGTCCTCCATCTCCAAGTTTCCATCAAGCTCGCCACTGGAACTGACCCTGCCTGTTTGGCGGACACTTGTTGCTAAAGGCGATGTCCTGTTTGGTTTCCGAACCAACAGAGAACAAGGAAATGTTCAGGTCGCAAACATTCTATTCTTGTTCAACCGGATCGCACGGTTTCTTTCCTGTCTCAGCTATGACTGCTCGCTGCCATACATGTGGAGACAACAGACCAAGGAAATATTTGTGAAGGAATGGGGAAACAGAATCGACATGTTGTCTAAACATTTCAGCACACGGGGTTCAGTTTTAGAAAAATAGGGCGGTGAGTCTACCAGTTCGGAATAACAAGAAAGTCAATGAAGGCTTTTGTTCGCATTCAAATGTCCATCCATTTTTAGTTCGCGATTTATTTTGTCCATCCTTTCACGCAATAATTACACAAATAGAAGGGGGCCAGGGGTGGGGCCACGGAACACACTGCGGGAAAAACAAAAACAAGTTGTCGCAATTAGAAGTGTCTTGCTATATAAAGGGCAGCCGTTACTGAATGTTCAGCATTATCCCTCTGGACAGCAGTTGTAGTCTGGTCTCCTGAGTAGCTATCGCTTCTTGTGTTGGCTTTCTACAGGCTCGCTAACCGAGAAAGAACATCTTCGTGATTTTTGAAACTTGCACACTGATTGTCAAGATTTGGTTGCACACTGATGTTATTGCATACTGGCTGTGAATATATTACTACATGCCACTGGACAAGAGTTGAACGTTCCGAATAAAGCGACACTTCGGAGTCTTTCTGATACATTATTCAATATTTGATTTGGTTCTTTAAAAGTAGAATTTGTTCAGTTTGCATCAAAGTATAATGACTTGTACTGAATAAAAAATTCACATGGTCACATCTGGCATGTAAACGAAACAAATATCAGCAACTAGTTTTGCATTCAACTTAAGATACGAAGAGCATTTTTGAAAGCGACAATAACAGACTTCAACAACATAGTCGGTGATTTTCTACTTCAGTCTCGCCAGTTTCGGTTCTGAGATTGCCATCAATTCAATTTTACAATGGGGAGTTTTAAGGTAAGTCTGTATTTGTTTGTAGTAATGATCATCATAACGTTCATTGAGGCATTGAGGAAAGGACAATCTTTCTCGTTGTGGGTGTGTTCTTCACTTGACTTTTAATAGACGCCCCATAAGTTTTCATCCAGATGGAAAAGAAATATATTTATTTATATAATATGCTCTACATGATAGCCATTGTTTTGAAAAACACATTTCGATGTGTATCCTCCACTTCAGACGCAGACGTAAAGCACAGGTGAAGTTATGCGTGTCATGGCGTCGGTGATTTGTTGATTTTTCCTGTTTATAGAAACAAAGATATCATTAGAATGCTGGGAACAACGCCTCCAGTTAGATTTAATGAAAAACAAAGATCGAAATGGTTTGGCCACCTAGTCGGAATAAACTCAGCGTCACCGGTTGCAAGAGCACACATCAAGCGAACAGAAACATCAAGAGGCAGAGGAAGACAGAGAAGAACATTGATAGATAGAGTTAACTTGCTAAAACAGCAATGTCCCCATGAAGCAGACTAACGTGCGCCCACTATCCCGAAAACCGATCATTAGCCTTGCATGCGACGCCTAACAGCGTTAAGCAGAGAAAGGCAATAGATAGATAGATGGAAAGATAGAAACCTGTGAAATCACCTGTACATTAGTCTCACTAGCTTGCCCGCTTAATTTAATTACATTTCTTTACCATTATTTTCCTGTCCTAGGTGGCACTGTCTCTAAATTTACAACTTTTTTTTCCTTTTTACCATCACATCCTCCGTGTCTTTCCTATTATTCTTTATATCTTCTTTGTCTCGCTTATTATCCTCTATTGTAATCTGTTATTGTGCTTTTATGTATTCTTTCCAACCTGTGACTTTTGTATCCATCATCATTTGATTTCTGATGGCACCTTTCCTTTGTGTAAAAAAAAAAAAAACCTTAATCGCTTGCAACTGAGATTTTCACGATCTCATCTGTAGATTCTGATGTCGATAGCCGTGACAACGTTCATTATTACCATCACATCCTACGTGTCTTTCTTATTATTCTTTATATATCTTCTTGTTCTCTCTTATTATCATGTTATTGTGCTTTTATGTATTCTTTCCAACCTGGGACTTTTGTATCCATCATTATTTGATTTCTGATGCACCTTTCCTTTGTGTTTAATAAACAAAAAACAAAAACACCCCTTAATCGCTTGCAACTGAAATTTTCACGATCTTATCTGTAGATTCTGATGTCGATAGCCGTGACAACGTTGATGCTTCTTCAAGGATGCAATCTCGTAGCATCCAGACCTTCGGGAAGCGCCGAAGAGACGGAGAACTACGACGTCAGTAAAGATTACTACGCTCTGCAGAACCTTCTCAGCAAACATTTAGGAGGAACGTCCACGGGTAAGTCAAAACTGTTTTATCAGGTCTTTTCTTTTCGAAAAACAAAACAGGTGCCGTTAACTCACCGCAAAATGTTTCAGTAAGGTGCCGCTACTCACCATAGACCAGTGGTTCTCAACCTTTCTAATGCCGCCACCTTTTAATACACTTCATCATGTTGTGGTGACCTCCAACCATGACATTATTTTCGTTGCTGTTTCAAAACTTCAGTGAATATTTGATTTCCGATGGTCTTAGGCGACCCCTGTGAAAGGGTCGCTCTACCCCCCCCCCCCCTCCAAAGGGTTGCGACCCACAGGTTGAGAACCGCAACCATAGAGTGTCTATTACAGCAGCGCTGAAAAAAAAAGTGACGCATAAACAAAGGTGTCAGTACCGCGTACCTCTAGAAAAAAAAGCCATAATTATTATTTACTTATTTATTTCAAAAATAACTTGGCACATAGTATTCCACAAGCCACTTTATCATCGTCGGGAGCCGTCGTGGTGTAGCGGTTAGACACTCGCCTGCGGACTCGAAAGTCATAGGTTCAGGTCCCGACAACGCCGAACTTATTCCAAATATAACCTGGCCTCCATGTCGACCTAGCCCCTAATGGGTACCAGGTAAAGTCCTAGGAAATAAAGGCGGCCGGTGGGATGTTGATCACCTCACCCACTAGGTGATTGGTCTTTAAAATATAGGTCTAGCCATGTATGTTGAATACATCCAAAGGGTTGCAAAAACGTCCTTAACTGTTTGATTTACGTAGTCATCGTCAGATGTTTTTAGTGCTGGCGTCGACGTGTTATCGGTCTGTTGGAACGGTTGCTAATTTAACTCAGACATATTTAAAAAAAAAAAAAAAACATGACATTTGTTCTTTTCATCCTCTCCTCTTCCTTTTCTTCCCCGCCATTTCTTCCTTCATCTCAAATTTCGATTCCATCATATCTGACTATCTTTCAGTCTGCTATTGTGCTGCATCCTCATAGACCTCATACCATCTCTTCCTCCGCTAACTCTTTTTGTTCGCAGTCTCGTCCTTCTTCACCTCCCCTGAATCTGCTCCTCCACTATTACCTGCTTCTCCATTCCTCCCTCTACCACCCACTCCGGGCTGACCACCAACTCCTTCTTTTTCTCAATCTCCTCCACCACCGCTTCTCCTCTTCTATGTCGCTTCCTAATTCAGCGATGAGTTTTCTAGACTCAGAAGTCTCAACAACGACGACTTGAGCACGCTCTTCGACAGGAAGTTTTAGTAAACACCCGCAGTTTCTCTCCCTTGTCTGTCTCCAGCGGCCATGTTTACGTTCTGTAGTCACCAAATAGACAGCATATTTGCAGTTTGTGTTGTAGAGGTTGGGGCAGATTTTACCAGGTGACCGGTCAAATTCCTTGTTAAAAAAAAAAATATTACATCTTATGGGCGACTGAGGAGGGATGGTGTGAGACTGACTACCTTACCCAGTCGAAAACCTTAGCTGCAAAGTCCAACAAATCCTGAACACGGAGAGAGCTGGCTTTCACAGAAGTAATTAAAAAACAAAAAAATATTGTATATAGATGTAAGAAATATTATAAGCATGATTATACTTCTAACGAACCTATGTGCCAGGGTCTGTCTGTCCGCCTGTATGTAATTTCCCTTCGTGTATTTGTTCTCTGGATTATTAAAAAAAAATAATTGGTATAGTTTTACCTACATGTACAATAACACCAATAATTCATTTCACAGAAAAGTCTAAAGTCATCGATCTTCTGCTGCAACTTTTGGAGGAGATTGACCTCCCGACCCTGTGTGAGGTCATTGTTAACGATACTAAGGCGAATCAGAAAGCCCGTTTACGAGTTCCGATCAAATACACTAAGATTGATGACGATCTTCTCAATTCGTTGGACTCTCAAATAACATTGGAAACCCGAAACAATGACGCAACTTTTCAGACGCCTTCAAAGATGACCGTGGATGCAGACATGACGACTTCTGCCGAATCACGTGAACAAATAGTCGTAACAAGCAATGATGAAGAAAGTCGTGATCGTATTGATGGCGCAGAGGAAAACAATCACACGCCTGCTACTTTTAAGTACTACACAAACGAGCTGAACAATGGCGACCGGATTTCAAGCCAAAAAAGTCAATATGTCAAGGATGACGGTTTGAACAATGTTAATTACCCGGACACGTTATCAAGTTCAAACCTATCATCTGGTAAAGAGAATCCAAGCAATGATCTGCCTGGTCAAGAGAATCCGAGCAATGATCTGCCTGGTCAAGATTTGCTTCATGCTGGGCAAATATTGTATTCCAGTTTGCTAAAAGACAAAACAGCACCAGTTCACGAAGATGGGAAGCCTGTAAAATCCGTTAGAGACCTGAAGCAGATGTACTTAAGCGCTCAAAATAAGAACATGGGTGAAGTCAATGGAATGCTGCCTGAATACACTGATGCTATTAGCAACAATAATATACTGGTGGAACGAATTGATGTTGATAGACCCAGAGCACAGTTATTCTCCCAGTCTTTGGTGCTTGGTGATTGGATGAACAAAAATAAGTTTGACAGAAATTTTCTAACCACGTACACGGACAACGAAGATGAAGTGAAAGCAATAGACATGCCTTCCTATGAGAACAACGTCGTTGCCAGCGATGCCTGGTCGGATAAGGTCAAATCTGAATTCAAAACCCGCTTCAGTCCTACAAAGCAACAAAAGTATGCGAGAGGTTACTTGGACAGCCAAGATATTGTTGGTCAAATGCTGATTCCAGAATCTTCCACACCATCCAGCACAATGTTCACGTATGATCCCAAAGATTCCTTATATTCTGTCACATCAAAGGAAAATCAGCGTCACGTGGATTACCCAGAAGAGAAAGTGATTGTCCAGAAACCAAACAGAAGCATTTCGACTGTTGCTAAAGATTCGAACCCAAATCCCAGAGACGACATGGCTTCTATGGCAATGTTCACACAGATGAAATCAAATCCTGCTAATATGGAATATGAAAACGAGGTCATTGACGGCGATTCCAATGAAACAGGCAAACGACAGCAAATAAAAATGTCCGCAGATTATTCTACAACCCAAGAGTTTATAAATAATAACGAAATGAATGAAATTAACAACAACAAAATCGACCAAGAGATAGCTAATTGGAAAGATGGCAGCAATTTTATGCCAGAGAGCAAAGCAACCGATAAATCCGACGAGTTAGGTTATGGGGAACACGGGGTGAGTGTAGATATCAACACCCAAATACTGCCATATTCATATCTCACCACAACACCAATTTCATACTTGTCCGTGGAACCGCAAGTACAACCACTGCTCTACGAGACTGATAACAAAACAGCCAACACATCAGCAACACAACTTTCACAGAATCCCAGCGAAATCGCCACACAAGCAACACTTGTGTTCAGCACAACAGTAGACGCTGAAATTATAACCGGAAACTATGAAATGACACAGAAAACAGCAAGCACTGCTCAAGAACAGGCAGTTACGGAAACGGCTGAAGAAAGCAGGGAAATCAGGGTTCAACAACACACTCCGGCTTCTAGCCTCCCCCAGTGGGCACAGCGTCTTAATACCGACTCATCTGAGACTGCTCGTACACAAGAAGACGCTGCTTCAGTTTCTGGACAAACAGAACCGAGTAATCTCAACGATAACGTTCTCTTTAATAATGAAGAAGTAAAAGGCAGAAACAGTACCGCGCTTTTTGAGTCACAAACAGCACAAAGCAAAATTACGTATCCTGAAAATGATCCCATTAATGCGTCTACAACCACGACCTACCCACAGATGGAAGCCAACATGAAAGAGGCTAAAGCCTCAAGTGCATTAGGTTCTTCTTTCGTGGACAAAATTAATGCAACAGAGATGAGTGAAAACGCTACACAAGACTGGATGACAAATGAAAGCGCCGTGGAAACCGGAGTCGGTCAGAATGAGATAACACAAGCTGGAGTCACGAATAGCGATGTTTCACAAGCTGGAGTCACGAATATCGATATTACACAAGCTGGAGTCACGAATAGCGATGTTACACAAGCTGGAGTCACGAATAGTGATGTTACACAAGCTGGAGTCACGAATAGTCATGTTACACAAGCTGGAGTCACGAATAGCGATGTTACACAAGCTGGAGTCACGAATAGCGATGTTACACAAGCTGGAGTCACGAATAGCGATGTTACACAAGCTGGAGTCACGAATAGCGATGTTACACAAGCTGGAGTCACGAATAGCGATGTTAAACAAGCTGGAGTCACGAATAGCGATGTTACACAAGTTGGAGTCACGAATAGCGATGTTACACAGGTTGAAGTCACAAATAGTGATGTTACACAGACTGGACTCGGAACTAATGAGGTCACACAAAGTGGAGTCAGAGATAATGAGATAGCACAGACCGTGGTCAGTTATGACGGCATTCAAACCGGAGTCACCAAAACTGACACCACACAACCAGGAATCAGTAATAATGAGGTCACCCAAGCTAGTATCACAAACAATGACGTCACACAAGCTACATTCACAAATGATGATCTTACAAAAGAGGAGGTAACGCATAGTGATGTAACACCAGCTGAAGTAACAAATAGGGATATCACACAAGCTAGAGTCAGTATTAATGAAGCCACACAAACTGAAGACACAAACAGTGAAATCACACAAGCTGGAGTCAGCAATACTGATGTAATGCAAGCTAGAATCATAAATAATAATGTCACACAAATTGAGGTCAATAAAAATGAAGTCACACAAAATGGAGTCAGTTATAATGAGGTCAATCATGCTGGAGTCAGTAATAATGAGGCCACACAAGCTGAAGTCAGTAATAAGGAGGGCATACAAGCTAGGGCCACACATTCTGACATTAAAAACGTTGTCACAAATAATGTCACTTACCCTGAAGACAGACAAACACATGTGCCAGACGATGAAGTCACTAACAACCAGATGACAACCACGGGCTTCACAACCATCGTCACACAACAGAGCTCTGAGCTTGACGCAACAACTGATGAAATCCAACATACAAGTGAGGCCCAAACATCATATGCTGCTTATCTCCCGTCCACTCAAACAAAAAACAGTACAGTTTTATTTTTGGTAAACGTCACAAGTGACGCACGACTTCATGACGTTAGTACGAAGGAAGTATCTGCAACAACCATAAAAAATAACTTATACATCACGAATACTGATGAAGTTGTACAGGAAGAAAGTGCTGTACATGAAAAGGAATTTCAGGATAAAATGCTTTCTGTAGTAAACGATACAGGCATCGCAAGAAACATGTCCAAAGATAACAAATCGGATATCGGTGATATGGCTTTACACATGAAAAACCAAACTAGCGTCCTATTATCAACATACAGTAACGTTTTAGGGGAACATATTTTACGCAATAATTCGTACATTTCCGCAGAAACTATGGAGTCTCGTATCCAAGGAGACGTAAACAATGCCAATACAACAGCGGATCGTGGTATAGATAAAGACATAGCTATGAATATGACAAACGAAAGTGAATTCAATACAACAAGCAATACGGAATACTACACGTCTTCTACGCCCGAAGTGACCTCTTCATATTCAATTTTCCAGGCGTCTGTAAATAGCTCTCCAGTTTCGAAAACAATGCAACCAGAACTGCAAAGTTATCGTCTCTTAACGGAAATCAACGCTTCATTGAGTATAAACGGGTCAAACGATGAAATAAGTTTACAAAATGTGACACCTACATTACTGGAGAACTCTGCCCTCGTCCGGTCTCTCAATGAATCATTAGGCGTCGCTAATATAACTACAGAAGTGGAAAATTCAACGACTACTGTTGCTTTTGCTGCTTTCAATTCGGAATGGTCAGCATCTATGCAGACGGACTCCACGCCGCTTGACGGCAACACGACTGTCAGTGAAGCTACAGAAAATATCACAGTTGACTCAACTATAGACAACTTTCATGTGGCACCAAAATATAGTCTGGAGAAGACGGCTGATTTCGACCATTTCATCAAACCTGCCGTCATTGAATATGGAAGCAACAAGGTAGATGAGTCAACACTGGATGTATCCATAAAACAGCAGTCATCAGAAACAAGCTCGGTAGAGCCGACACTAAGCATGAATCCAGTAACAATGCAAAACGCCACACAAGTAATTGTTGACAATCTGACAGATCATAAAGACAAAGGGATCTATAACTTCGCAGATACAGAGCATAACACCACAGGTTATACGTCTCAAGCTACGATTTCCTTCCTTGCTGCCGATGCAAATGGCAGCGAGACTAACAATACCAGCGTTGACGCAATCCAATCTATTACACTGGCAAAACCAATACCTACTGGTTCACTTTCACAAGTCTTGCGTTCAAACATTACTACTGACAATCTAAAGATGATTTTTTCGAAAATTGCCGAAACGAAAGCAAATCTCTCGCGAATCAACATGGATCTTCTGAAGCCGCTTCGAATAAGAATACCATTTGAAGACAGTACTGAGATTCCAAAAAACACAGAAACAACTGGTATCAGTGAAGAAAAGAATACGTTCTCATTCAAGTCGGAAGTCATGGAACAGCAAGCAGCATTCACGCCAGAAAATACCAGCATGGTGCCACAGTATGTTGACAACAGCACGACACTGACATTTGTTGAAACTCCGGCTGTAAGCCCAGTTCAGTTTACCACAACAGAACCTACAACTTCTACTCTTACGGCCACATCTGTAGCATCTTCTAGTGAGATGACCAGCCCAGATCCCAAAGTATCTATCAGTTCTGTTGAAGTACTTTCATCTACGATAACAGTTCCAACAAGCACAATTCCTGAATCGTCCCAACCAAGTTCAACAGATTCAAGTTATAAAACAGACGTTTCCACAGATGTTACTCCAAATATGTTAGATGGCGTTTCTGGAAACTTTAAATTCAGCAACGTCCCAAATTTAGATAATTTATCTAACAAAGACAAAACGCTAATTAGCAGCACTTCATTGCCTAAATCTGGCAACGAGGCAAAAGTAAATAATTTCCACTTTTTACCACTGAATGAAAAATATCAAAACAAACCTAGCAACCTGCTATACAAGTCTCAGTTCTCAGTCCGCCCGGTTCAGGCAAAAGTCCAGAAAAATCCGGGTGTAGATTCATGGAAGGCTTACAATATCGCAGTCGGGAAATCCAAGACCAACGCCATCAATCAAGACATCATTCAGAACTCCGGCGCACCTGAAGTACACCTGTATTCCAATATTAAATATACACCTGCCCCCGCGGACAATCTCATTAGAAGCTACCTGTGGCAGGCAAGACCTTGGCCAAAGAATGCAATGTATAACTCAGATCAAAGTGATACGCATAACAGAATGTTGGCAGCTAAACCAGAATTGTACCAAAACCAAGTTATGGACAAGAGCAAATCTGTGAACTACCAAACAAAAACCCTTAAGAAGATTGATAGTTTACATGAGGAAGTCAAGAAGATCGGAAACACAAACATCTGGGGAGATAGGTTTAGTCAGGGATACTACGGGCGAGTGTTTGATGACCAAAGCAAGCCACTGAATGCTGATGACACAACAACATGGCCATCGTTCCACTCCCGTGATATGGTGAACTTTGACATGTTGGCTGACAATCTAAAGCACTTTAACGGACACAATCAGGTTCATGGTGTTAAAAACAAATATAACAGCTTGAATGGGAATCTGGGGATGAAATCATCGCATTCTTTCGATCTGAACCAGCGGTACAGGAACTTGATGAAAAATTTCCCATGGTACCACACGTCGGAACTCGAGCAAGGAAAACACATTAACGTGGAGCAGAAGCTGGCCGGTTCCCAGCCGGAACGTTCTGGAATTTGGAGGGAGGATTCTTTAAGAGCTGAGGGTCAGACTGAGTCTTCCACGCAACCGGAAACATGGGCGTTGAGTCCAGCGAGAACCGATCCTCCAAACCAAAATAAAGGCATCCCCGCACCTGAAGGTAAGTGCATTTATAAACCAGATTGTAAAAAAAGAAAACTGTTTCTTATCTTATGTACTATTTACCCATCAGCCAGTCTATCTATCCAGATGTCTATGATAACTTACAGATCAAATGGTTACAAACTTGTTACTCTTATCTAATGTTCGAATAACCACGCGCTGAACTTTAGTGGTATGTTACGAGTCTTTAGTTTTCGTTTATGTCCACCACAGAAAAGGGATCCCCACAGCCGCGATATGCTGGTCGGGACATGGTGGAGCAGGCAATGTTTAGGGGACTTTTTCTAGCCCCTTCATCATGTCATGGAGGTGAGCAGTGCTTTCCTTTAGAGGGCTGCTCAGTCTCTCTGCTACTGCTCCTGTCAGGGAACAGCGACCATATCTAATATACTGTCAGCCTGTTTATCTGTCTAGATTCATTCATTGTCCTGCTGTGCCATTATATGTCACATAGGGCTCGCAGTTGATTCTTTCCTTCCATTCCATCCTGTGCAATCCGTGCAATATCATTGGTGGGATCCAGTCCAGCAGCTTTGGCCTCTGTTGTTAACGTTTATTTTAGGGTTCCTTTTGGGCGTCTTCACTTTCTCGATCCATTTGTTTCCAATTTTAGTACCTGTCTGAAGTTTCTGTGCTAGTTTCTTCTCATGAGGAGTCCAATATCGGGCCATCACTGTCTTATAACTTGTGTTACCAGTGGCTAGCTAGACATGCCCCCCCCCCTTTCCCCATATTGATTTCAACCCTGTATGTTAAACATTCTTCCCATGCATTTGTGTCCAGATACATCAAGCATGTCACAGGTGGCGAGACATTAAGGACGTGTCCTTCAAAGTCTTAGAACATCTGCCTGAGACGCAAGAAACCAACAGTCTGCATACAAATAAGCCAGATCTGTAAAACGGATGTACATGCAAAACTAACAAGTTTAAGATCAAGATAAAGCCCAGGAGTGGACAAGCAACTAGGACTTTTCCGCTGGAGTTTATTATGTCTTTACTAGTCGTCCCCTTAGTGGAATGCAATTTTTTTGTTATTTGAAGCCCCACCCTGGCTTTTGCCGGGGGCCCTGAATATAACGGCTGAAAGGGGTTTCTGTGACCTCTCCACGGGTGATCCTCATCCGCATGGTGGCACTTTGTGTCACCGGGTGTTTATCGCTTGTGTCATGTCCTGGTGGGGTACAACAAGCAAGCTGGAGTTTACAACCAGTGGGCGCTAAGCAGCAGCAGAAGAAGATAAGAAATGCATTCAACTTTCGATCCGGGTCTTGAATGGTTCATCAACTTTCACCACCCACCATTACCGCATTGTCCTTGCCCGGCTCTCTAGCGTAGTTGGCTAAACCGGATTGCGCGGTGAGCGGGTGGCGAACTCCTTGTGGTCCAGGTTCACTCCCGGGGGTAGGCAGAAAAGCCACATTTTCTCCCAGATTTACGGTATTTACAATCGAATCAAGGCCGAAAGGTTGCGATATCCATAATACCGAGCCTAAGGGTTAACAACTCATGGCTTCTGGATACTGAAACAAACAAACAACAAACAAACCGTATTGTCCTTACCATCGTATCTGACGGTTATCCTTCCCTCCACAGACTACACCTGCCCTGGACTGTTTGGCTACCACAAAGATCCCAAGAACTGTCAAGCATTCTTTATCTGCAGCTGGGGCATGGCTCACCGGGTTGTCTGCCCTCCTGGAACCTTGTACAACTCTAAAGAAGCCGTCTGCGACTGGGCGGTTAACATCAGATGTACGGTAACTCCGGACAACGACCAATCTTCTAACGTTTAGAAACTGAATGTTCACGAATCCTTTTATCTGCAGTTCACTATCTGCTCTCTACAGATGCGCCATTTGTTAACAAATAATTGAGGACATAAGAGAGCGATTAGAAAATCTGCGAGAGAGGTTCGAACGGGGGTAAAGGGAAGGAAGGAATGTCACGTTTTACTGGCAGGCGTTCGCAAGTCCATAATAATGTCACGGGTTGTTTCCTCATCTTGACACCTCTGACTGTTGCCTTATTTATTGAATGCGCATGCATGCTGTTGGATTTGATAGAGCTGCAGTCTGTGTCAATTGTGTTGTTCTCACAAGGGACAGTGATGGAAACTGTGGTTTTTCTTGGAACCGGAACAGAACAATTAGAATTATGCGGTAACTCACTTGCTGTGAGTTTAGAACTGCGATTAACATACCTTCCATATTTATATTATACGTCGGGTATCTTTCTGACGTGCTCTGTGGGTGTCAAGTGAGATCGTGTACCTGCACAATAATTGTCCTTAACAAGAACGGTTCTCAAACTGTGGGTCACCATTCCTTTTGGGGGTATAGCGACCCTTTCCCAGGGGTCGCCTAAGAACATGGGAAAACACATATTCACTGAATTGAAGATTTACGGTTCCTATTCTGGAATCAAGGTCGAAGGGTTGCGTTTTCCATAGTACCGAGCCACAGGGTTAACAACTCATGATTTCTGGATATTTGAAAGGGGGGGGGGGGGAAATAGCAATGATAAAATTTGTATTGAGGTCCCCCACAACATGAGGAACTGTATTAAAGGATCGTGGCATTAGGAAGGCTGAGAACCCCTGCTTTAGAGATATGTATAACTGTGTATTTGTATGTTCTCAGGTTTCACACAAACGTTAGTGTTCAACCAATTCCTGTTTGTAGAAATCCCACAAAGCTCTTAAGGAAATTTCCTTTTTAAGGCAAGTTTCCCATGCTCTGCTTGCAAATCATATTTATACATGCCTGGGAACAAGCATGTGCATTCAGGCATGTCGATGTTTTCCCATACCGCAAAAGTCTATTCCCTTAATCTCACCCTGTGCCATTCCAGTTTATTGAAGAAATCCTGACTACTGTGGGATTTTATCCGTACAGTGCTGCCTACTTTATAGCTACTTCCAAGGCTTCTGCCTACGTTGTAGCTTTTCTCAATGATGCTGTCTTCTTTATGACATTACTTCAATGATGCAATCTACTTTATGACTTTACTCCACAATTCTGCCTACTTTGAAATTTCACCCCAATGATTCTGCCTACTTTGGAATTTTACTCAAAAAAAAAAGTTACCTACTTTCATTATTGAAGTTTATGAAAAGTATCTTCTAGTATAAAATGTGAGTAGGCAACTGCATGTTGTCACTATTTGTATAATGAACTATTCACAAAGCTCAACTCAGCTGTGGATGTTTCCTCCAGAATCAGTTAAATGTGAAAGTTAATTTCTTCTTCCCATTGTTAATCTGCCTTCAGACAAGTTCCCATGTCGTATGTAAATAGTCTGTGATAAAATGTTCATGTATAATCTTATATGTATATGGTTGGACAATCTCACATTTATTGCTATTGGTACTCTATATTTTATGATTACACAAATAATCATCAGTCTACGACTACACTCACAGTTACCATCCCTTGCCCAGTCTTAGCCATTCATGGGGCTGTTATGAATGAGAACCAAGTTGTACCTTAAAGTGCTTACCTGTGAATAGTAAGCTCCAATGCCTGTCCTGCACACATTGTTGGTTTCTGAGTTTGCAGACAGGAGGGGGAGATCTGCAAGACAGACAGTCCTTGTGTAGAGAGAGGAGTGGTCTTCCACACAGCCGGAAACACATGATGAGTCCCATTTATCAGCTAGTCAGGAGAAAGTGGCAATACTCACTTTCATAAATGAATCAGGGCTCAGTTAACCTCAACATCGAAGCTTCAACTCTTTCGGTTCTAAGGAATTCATCATACGGCTTATAAGTAATTTAACTGCCCCATGATACCAAAGAATTTTAAAAAAAGAGTTGGAAACCAGTTACTCAAGAGAACATATTAGAACTCAATTACTCAAGAGAAAGAGTTAGTACTCAATTACTCAAGAGAAAGAGTTAGAACTCAATTACGAAAGAGAAATCACAAACAGTAATAAGTCAGACTCTGTCAAGGTTCAAACTACGAACAACACAAATGCCATATTAACCCCCCCTCCCCCCAGATTTCCATTGTGTAGGATTGACATCTCAAGGATGAGAATCAAACAGTGACAAATCTGAGGATTGCTGTTCAACTGTATAGCAGTTATACTGGGACACTGCAACACAGTTACCTATAAGTTCAGTGTGGATGGGTTAAGGTCTGTGACCGTAACAGTGGGTTTGTATATACCTTGCTCCCTGTGTGGGTTCTGGGGTTTCCGTGTTGGAGAGGGGGAGGGGAGGACATAATAGACTCCCTGCCACCCTAACAAGTATGCTTTTAAAAGTCGACTAATTAGGAGTGTTTCCTTGGTAGTCGGAATGCACACTGCCACATTACTCTGTATTGAATTAAGCACATCAATGAGGTGGTAATTGTGACGTCAATCGCCCACTCTATCTGGACATTAGGTTACTTTGTAGTTGTCGGTTGGGCTCCTATTATAACCTTGTGGTTGAACCGAGTTTATGAGATTTGTATCTGGGAGTCTCTTAACCAAACAGTGACACTTTGCATCACCTGGTGTTAACTGCTAAGTGCACTGTCCTACTGGGCTTCAACTTTGCTCATTTATGAGCTTTCACAGCAGAGGCAATAGAATCACAGCCACAGATGTTCTAGCACTGTACGGAACAACAGTCAGTGTAGTATAGATAAGATAGTTCCCTATCCTTTACAGGACATTGCAGAACTAACCTCAGCATTTCTTAGGCTGTTTCTGATTTTACTAGGCAATGTTATGCTCAATAGTTTGCCACTGTCTCTGAATGGACAGTCTTCCTTACTACTGTCGGAATCAACGCAAAGCAGTCTACTGCCACATGGCCAGTTGGTGGGATCAGACTGAGGTATTTTGAAACTATAAAGCATGTTCACAATTACGCCACAGACACTAACAGTGTGGTATGGTCACAACTGGTATGATGAACTCATGTATAAACTTTTCTGTATATTTCATACATTTCAACATGTTTATCTTTATTTGCTGTAACTATGTGTTATTCTGTATTCACAAGACTTTTGTAAAACAATTTTCTATTGATATTTTATATTTTGATACCGAAGATAACATTGCTTTTATACCAGTCATTATATTTTCAATAAACAATATTTGAAAACACTGATTTTCCTGTCATATATCTGCTGTCATAGGTACCTTCATCGTCTTATAGAGGCCTCTATAATATGGTTTATTTATACAGTTCTATAAAAAGATGTGCGCAAGCCGAGCATGAACGATACAGAGGTAGATTAATGAGAACAAAATGCCAGGGCCCCATTGTGGGGAAAGCAAGAACAGACCCACTACCTCCCCAATAACCATGCCATAAGAGTCGACAAATTGGGGGCTTTCTTTGAAGTCAGAGTGCATCTGCCTGAAAGGCAAGGAACCAACAGTCAGCATACAAATAAGCCAGATCTGTTAAATGGATGCGCCGGCAGCACTCAAGTTCTGCAGCCAGACTAAAGTCCAAAGGTGGATCAACAACCAGAACATTCTTCTGGAGTTTACATTCAGTCACGAAGCAGCAGAAGAAGAAGCAGAAGAAGAAGAACAAGAAGAACAAGAAGAAGCAGAAGAAAAAGAAGAAGAAGAAGGCAATGTCTCTTCTTCCTCCTTTCTATCCCCCAGTGGAGCATAGGTCCTCAACCAACTCACGCCAAGTCGTTCTATTCTTCGCCATTGCATGAAGCTCTCCCAATCTTTCTAACTTCATTCTCCAGCTGTCTTTTCCATGTTTTTTGGGCCTTCCTTTATTCCTATGCCTCTGTGGGTTCCAATGCAAAGACATTCTATTCTAGTTACGCTGTTCTCTTGTTTTCTCAGTGTGTGTCCTATCCAACGCCAGCGTCTTTTCCTCACCTCTTGGTCCACTGGTGCCTGTTTAGTTCTCTCCCAAAGCTCTACATTAGTTATTCTATCATACCATTTAATTCCTTCCGCAGGCACCAGTTAATGAATGTTTGTAGTTTATTAGTACTTGCCTTAGTTGTTCTCCATGTTTCCGCCCCATACAAAAGTACTGATTTGACATTAGAATTAAACATTTTTAGTTTTGTATTTATTTTAATTTCTTTTGACCTCCACAAATTCCTTAGTGCTATGAAAGCTCCTCTTGCCTTTTGTATTCTTATTTTAATGTCTCTATCAGTTCCTCCATCTTTATCTACATTACTGCCCAAATAGGTGTACGACTCCACGTCTTGGAGTGGGGTGCCATTAAGAGAAACCACATTACTATTTGCCTGATTTATTCTCATTACCTTTGTCTTTCCTTTATGGATTTTCAGACCAAGCTGCTGTGATCTCGCATCTAGTATATTTAATTTATCTTGCATCTGGTTCCGTGAATGGGACAGAAGAGAAATATCATCAGCGAAGTCCAGATCATCAAGTTGTTTTGTAGGGGTCCACTGAATTCCATTCTTGGTGTTAGCAGTTACTGTTTTCATAATCCAGTCTATAGCAGTAAAAATAAGAGAGGGGATAAAAGACATCCCTGTCGCACACGAAGGCAATGTAGGACACAGGTATTTTGAGCCTGAGGATTCAGGGCCACATTCCTAATGCTGTTGCCACAGACTACACAGTTTAGGATTTTATTGTTGCCCCTTACAGAAAAAAAACTCTTCTTAGTAAGGATTCTAACTTCTGCCTCTTGAATGACACATTTTAGTTCTTAATCACCTTCTAGCTGGTCCTCACTGTCTCAAGAGAGAGATATATAATATATTTAACTGTCCTCTGGCACCAAGAGTTAGGAACTCAATTCTTCAAGAGAGATCACAAACAGAAATATCAGCCTCTGTCAAGGTCCACACAAAAAATTGTGCAAATGCCACTTACCCGCTCTTCACCCCTCCCCCCCCTCCTCCTTTTTTCTTCTTCCAGATTTTAATTCTGTAAGATTAACATCCCAAGGATGAGAATCAAACAGTACAAATTCCAGAAACCCTGTTCAACCGTACAGCACAATTGCATTGGAGCAACACAAAATGGTTATCAAGTAATCAGTAAGTCCAGTCATACACACACACAGACACATACATATGTCATTGACAGTCCTACCCCTGCTAAACTTAGATTATTTAATAACCCTCGGGGTGTCCTAATATAACCTTACAGTTGAACAGTTTCTGGGATTTGACCAAGGGGACTTTTATCTGAGTAATGACGCACTGCACTTTGCGTCACATGGTGTTAATCGCTGCTCACTGTGCAATCCTATTGCGGTTCAATTTAACTCACTGTCTTGATTAAAAGCAGTGAAATAACAACTTATGGATGACCACATTGGATATAAGGAGAACCACCCAATTATAAATAACAGTCACATACCTAAGACACAGGAAACACAACCGAGATGGTGGACATGTACAACAAAAACCCCACCAGGAACACAGGACCATTGAAGAGGACACCCAGGCGTTTTCAGAAATGACAACATCTCACACAGTTAGGGACAATAAACCACAACTATTGACACAACAAACTATTTAAGTCACTGAACTTGGCACACATAAAACCTGACCATATTTATAACTGAAGCTGTCCTCAGCTGGGTGGAACATGGTCACATTTTTATTTTTTCATCAAACCAACAACAATAACTTATGGACGGATAATGTGGGTAAGTAGTAAAGATTCTGTTTCCACACTTTGAGGCAGATTAGGTATATGGTGCTAACCTCACATTTGTTAGACCAGTTGGTGCTCATGGGGTGATATGGTCAGTATCACATTTGCTGCCTTTATTTCCCAAAACACTTCCTGGTACCAACTGTAGTCTATCTGTTGTAACTGCTGCTTCCATCGAAGACAAACTGTATTTCTATTACCGGACTATTTGTATTGGCACTTCTAAGGGTTGCCTCATGCATCTGATGCATGTGTGTGCTACTGGTTTTTCCAAATCTGCAGTCGGTGTAAATGTTTTCGCAAGAAACAGTGATGCGCTGTTTTTGCTGGCACAGGAATGGAGCAACCATATGTTTGGTGCTGTGCTTAGTAGGCTAAGTCAGTTTGGTAAAACAATAGCAAACAAATACAATCATTGTTTTCAAGGAGGAATCAAAAACATGGCTACTTAGCTGGCAAACAAACAAGCTATACACTGTACCATCACGGTTCACGACAACATGGGTACAGAGGGACAAACTCACAAATGGTTGCATCGTCATCATCATCATCATCAAGTGTTTTGCTAACTAGCCAAGGCAGTCATGCTTCTGCAAATCCTGTGTTCTTGTTTGTGTTCTACCTGCCAATGGTTCTCAGATTAGAAGGCCACATGCCTCTTTAAAAGCTGTAGTGCGATGAATGTCATCCACTGATCCATACAGCCTGGTTTCCACATGAAATGCTAACTGACCAAACCCCACTTCTTCTTTTTATTCTGCATGTTCTCCAGGTGTAAACTCTGGTGGATAGTTCTGGGTGTTCATTCACTTCTAAGCTTGTTTCAGAACTTGTTTTTTGTTGTTGTTACTCACATCCATTTTATGGATCTGGCGTATTCGTATGCAGACTGTTGGTTCCTTGTGTCTTAGACATATGCACTCGGACCTTGAAATAAGCCACCTTTTATGACAAGGCTAATCAACTAAGTTTACTCAACATTTTGCACATGGGAAATATCACAGGCCAGAGGCCAAAGCACAAGTATATAAAGATCAGTAATACAGTACAACAGGCATTAACCCACAGGCCATCTTCTGGGCATCTGGGGGGAGGGGAGGGGGGGGGGGGGCAGATATGGCACGCAGGCTGTCAGGTGAACAGCCCTGTTTTATGACATGGTTGTTAGGAAGCAGTGGGTCGATTATGCCCCCCCCCCCCCTCTCCAAAAAAAAAAGTATCCACAAAC
Organism: Candidula unifasciata; assembly: GCA_905116865.2. Taxonomy (NCBI): domain Eukaryota; kingdom Metazoa; phylum Mollusca; class Gastropoda; order Stylommatophora; family Geomitridae; genus Candidula; species Candidula unifasciata. The sequence goes on along the minus strand of CAJHNH020000280.1, from coordinate 485,366 downwards.
TGAACTGGCTGAACCTGAAATCTTCCTACTACTAGCAGACAAGCATGTATGCATTTTTGTACTGACATCTTTGAGTTCCATGATGAAAAGCTGTCAGAAATCGTATCTGTCTTCTTTCACCTTTCTGTCCATAACATAATGTTAGTTACATGTGCTGAACAGAAAGTCTGAAAACTACCCCATCTTTTACTCACTGCTGTGTTCAAGTTACAGAGGATCAGCGTCATTGTACAAGGTTTTATCTCATTTGGCTCGTTCTGGTCTCTCACCACGGAGACCAGTAGCTGTGTGGTTTTACTAGAGGATTTTATGTTGAGTAGTTTGCTATTGTTTTCAGAACTGTACAATATTCACACCATTATCAAAATCATTGCAAAGTGGTCTGCTACCAAACTGCCAGCAGCTGAGTTTGAATCCCTGATTGTCAGAATTGTGAAATGATGTTCATAAAAATAAACCACAGATGCTGACTTTAAAAATACTACACACAACCATGTATTTATGAACGTGATATGCTGAAGAGCAAACGTTTTATCTTCTGTTTTAGTTGTGGCTTAAAGCTAGGCTGCCATAAATCCGCCTTTTGACCCAACACTTCCAATTCAGCAAACCCCTAATTAATTGTCTTTTATGACATGCTTGTTTAATGGCAATGGGTCTATTCCCCTACCACCCCACAAATCGGGCCCCAGAATCCCCTTGAATACAACTTTTTATAAACCATATCAAAACCTCTATGCAGTGATAGCTTCAAACAGGGGTTACTTGTAAAACAAAGAGCAGAATAATACATGATCTTGGCAATGTGGTTTTATAACCTGTCCATTCTATATTAATGTTTATATTGTTTTCTTAATTTAATCTGCACATACATAATATACATTGATGTAATGTGAACTTATATCATTCACATAATCTCATAAGTTTCCTCACTTTAAAAAAAAAATATAACTGTATTATTCCAAAATGTCAACACTCAGACTTATGTTCATATATTTATACAATCTTAATATTCCAAATCTTCTCACTGTCATTATTTTAACATTCCGAAAGTCAACATCAATATTTTAAACTCTACTGCTCTTTAATATAAGGTGCATGACTGGTTTGAAACTTTTGCACAATCATAATAAATTATAAAAATCGGTAGCAGCGAGTAATCTTCAAACAACCTTTATAATCCAGACTTCTCTGGCAGTACATACATTCCACACAAACTAAATAATCCATCTGTACGTGGCAATACGTTTTATCAAACAATCTTGATATTCCAAACTTTTACAACAACACTAATCTTCACACAATCTTTCTTAACAATTCAAACCTCTGTGGCAAAACTCAACCCTCTTCCCACTCCCGTCCCCCTCCCAATAATCCATAAAACCAACACTTCCAGTGGTCCAACCCCCCCCCCCACCCCCCCAAAAAAACACGACTTTTCTAGAGTGACATGCTTACATGACACAAAGTTAATGCCTTTGGCTAGTTCACAACTGGCAAATATTTAGGAGGTCAGAATAGGATTACATTAGCAACACTAGCATTTAGGGATGTTTTTCTGAGAACCAAATGGTTTTTTTTTAAACCAAGCTGACATCACATTTTCCCCCATAAGCCTCAGTGATAGATGTCACAGGGTCATGACATGTATCACTAGATGTCACAGGATCACGACATGTATCACTAGATGTCACAGGGTCATGGCATGTATCACTAGATGTCACAGGGTCACGACATGTATCACTAGATGTCACAGGGTCACGACATGTATCACTAGATGTCACAGGATCATGACATGTATCACTAGATGTCACAGGGTCATGGCATGTATCACTAGATGTCACAGGGTCATGACATGTATCACTAGATGTCACAGGATCACGACATGTATCACTAGATGTCACAGGGTCATGGCATGTATCACTAGATGTCACAGGGTCACGACATGTATCACTAGATGTCACAGGGTCACGACATGTATCACTAGATGTCACAGGATCACGACATGTATCACTAGATGTCACAGGGTCATGGCATGTATCACTAGATGTCACAGGGTCACGACATATATCACTAGATGTCACAGGGTCACAACATGTATCACTAGATGTCACAGGATCACGACATGTATCACTAGATGTCACAGGGTCATGGCATGTATCACTAGATGTCACAGGGTCATGACATGTATGATTAGATGTCACAGGGTCACGACATGTATCACTAGATGTCACAGGATCACGACATGTATCACTAGATGTCACAGGGTCATGGCATGTATCACTAGATGTCACAGGGTCACGACATGTATCACTAGATGTGACAGGGTCACGACATGTATCACTAGATGTCACAGGGTCACGACATGTATCACTTGACACACATTGTTTTTTTTAGGCCCTGGTTAATGTATTCCATTTTTCTTATTCACATTCGTCAGCTGTAAATTCTGGTGGAAAATTCTGGTTGTTCGTCCACCTCTGGACTTTGGTCTTCGTCCAGTAAATGAGTTTTTGCTTGCACATCCAGTTTACAGATCTGGCTTATTTATATGCAGACTGTTGGTTCCTTGCCTCTCAGGCTGATGCACTCCAACTTTGAAGTAAACCCCTATTTAGTCAACTCTAATGACATGATTGCTAGGGAGGAAGTGGTACTACTCCGGAACCCATACGAGAAATATTTCATTTAATGCTTCACTCTGTTCGTATTTACTGATCTCTCCCTTGATATATTATGAAATAAATTTAAAATGCAGATGAATAAACTGGTGCTTTTTTCATATCCTACCCCAAACAGGGGAAATCGACAGGTCATAGGACAGTCTAATATTTCAGGGGGTGGTAGATAGGCTGCATGCAGTCGTGGTACCTAGGCTGCGCTGTCTCGTGGGACGTGGGTGGGTTGGTGAACCGATAAATTTGTAAACATTTATTAATGACCTGTGAAAAAAAAAAATTCTTAAGGATGTTGGGGGGGGGGGGGGGGGGGGGGGGGGGGGGGGGGGGGAATTCCCACAGGGTCATGTCAATTTTTTTTTTAAGCATTCGCAGGGCAAAAGGGTTAACCTTCACACGACCTTTACAACCCAAACGCTTTCAGCAAGACTTCTGCCTCCACATTTTCCTTCTCATCTTCATCAATCTGTAAATCATCCATACCCAGCGTCTTCCACCACGGCTGCTGCAACTTGGTCATCAACTGGCTGTGCTGGTGTTTGGCTGCCGTTGCTACTGGTAACGACCTACTTGAGTAGTGTACCACATCATCTTCAGTGACATCTTTCAGACTGGGTGCCACTGAAATAAACAAACAATTATCAATGCATCTTTCAGATTTTAAAGGTTATCACTGTTTATCAGTTTGTAATTCTTTTAGTTCCTTGCCTCTGTGGCAGATGCACTCCTACTTCGAAGAAAGCTCCTATTTATTTGATCCTTATGACATGCTTTTGGCTAGGTAGTGAGTCTATTCCTATTTTCTCCATGGACCATGCTGATATTCCGAATGCTCTATGAGAAGTAAGATGTTTGCGAGAACCAAGTGATGACTGTGAATCTCCAGCTATGACCAGACTGCACTTATGGACTAAATGGTTTGATACAGGGGCCAATCATCTGAGTGAAGATTTGACATTAAAGCATCCAGGACAAGGCCATATTAGCCCCCCCCCCCCCCCCCTGTCCACACACACACAAGTCTCTAGTGGCGCCCATTATTCGGGGGCCATTGAAATTAACAAACTGTTGTCACCTCAGCTTTCAGACTTGGGGCCACAGAAATAAATAAACCAGTCACTTCATCTTCAATAACATCTTTCAGACTTAGGGCCACTAAAATAAACAAACAGTTTTAACCTCATCTTCAGTAGCAGATTTGACTAAGACTTTCAGGCTTGCAGGCAAATGTCTAGCTAATACTGCAATTACAATTAGATTGATTGGGTACCACTGCAACTGTCCATTAGCTGAATTTTTTATTTTAAAAGCTGCAGATAAAAGTCACTTTCCCAGGTAGCAATAACAGGACATGGAGGAGGAGGAGGAAGAGAACAATAACAACCATGAAATCAAGTCATACTCATACAGAAGGTTGGGTCATGGAGCTAGTGAGCTGAGTGCTTGGTGTGACAGTGAGCTGTGGGTTTTATGTGGAATGTTTCTGTGTGTGTTGTGAACTGCACAAAATGGTGTGCACTTATGTAGTATTGTCAGCTTTTTTATTGACTGCTAACATCAACAGCAAGCGGCAACTCCGGTGTGGGACTGTTTGTGTTGGCATACCTGACAGCTGCCTTATGCATTTACTTGATGTGTGCAAGATTCAAGATTTGCCTGGCAATTACATGTTTTACTAGTTCTCAAATGGTGAAAGACATGTTGCACGATTTCTACAAGCAGAGAAACTAAGCAGTTATGGGGGCAACCTGACTGCAGTAAAGCTGGAACCTTGTCTAATGACTAACAACTAACAAGTCATACATACAAGCAACCAGCTCCATATCCATATCCAGCCGAGCTGTCAGATTCTCCACCTGGTACTGAAGCTTTCTGTAGGGCCTCACGCTGGAGTAGTGTCTCGCTAACAGCTCCTGAGCTCTCTGTAGTGACAACTCCAACTGCTCTTTGTTGTCTATTCTTGTCTGGTAAATTAAACAGGAATATGATTCTCAAACAATGTATAAACAGTACAATCTAAGTAAAGGATTTTTAACCCATTTTAGCCAATTGCTATCTCAGTCTTTTTCTTAGTGTTCACCAGCTGTAAACTCCGGCAGAAAATGCTGGTTCTTCATCCACTTCTGGACTTTAAGTCTTGTTCCAGATGATGGCTACATCTGCCCTCAGCTGTCTAAAAATGATATCCAGTAGATTTATCCAATAAACAGGAAATGAAACCTGAAAACTAAATGTTATGTCATGGCAGGCATAACCCTTAGCCTTTGTTGGTAGCTCCAGAAAGTGGACAAACAGAGCACTGCTCTCTTGATTCAACAGCTATTAATTACCAGAACCATACCTAGTACCCAATTAGGGCTGGGCCGACCTAGAAGCCAAGGTCATTTCTGGAAACAGTCCGGCTCCATCAGTACCCGAACCCACAACCCTAACCACATATACATACTGGAATCCCCCCCCCCCCCCCCATGATAAACTCATCTCCTCTGACATATACATATTGGATTTCACTCTCTTCACACATCAATTTGACGTACATAATAAGCTTGTCGCTGCTCACATCACATATACACACTGGATTTCTCTTTCTCCACATACCAACACCAAGCCCACCATAAACTAATCTTCTCACACATATACATACTGGATTCCTCTCCCTCCATATACCAACACCAAACACACGATAAACTTCCCACACATATACATACTGGATTCCTCTCCCTCCATATATCAACACCAAATACATGATAAACTTCCCATACATTTACATACTGGATTCCTCTCCCTCCACACACCAACACCAAACACATAATTAACTAATCTTCCCACACATATACATACTGGATTCCTTTCCCTCCACACACCAACACCAAACACATGAGTAACTAATCTTTCCACACATATACATACTGGATTCCTCTCCCTCCACATACCAACACCAAACACATGAGTAACTAATCTTCCCACACATATACATACTGGATTCCTCTCCCTCCACATACCAACACCAAACACATGATTAACTAATCTTTCCACACATATACATACTGGATTCCTCTCCCTCCACTCAGAAATCTTCATGCAAAGCTCTGCCCTTCTCTCCTCAGTCAGACCAGTTGGCTTTAAGTGAGTTGGGAAGTCTTTGCGGTCCAGTTCCGACTTCTCTAGCCATTTACGGAACTAAATGTAAAGAACATACGCAATCATTACTCAAAAGATTTTGAAAATTATATCACTCAACACTGAGAATCCTAACAGAATCATAAACTAGAATATGAATCCATTGTCAAGATTATCTTATAATTTGAGAAGGCCACCGGCCTCTTGAAAAGCTCTGGTGCGATGAATGTCATCCACTGATGCATACAGCCTGGTTTCCACATGAAATGCTAATTGGCCAAACTTTCTTCTTCTTCTTGTTCTGAATGATCTCTGGCTCTAAACTATGGTGGAAAGTTCTGGTTGTTCGTTCTCTTCTGAGTTTGTTTCAGAACTCCCTTTCCAAATGATTAAAAAAAACCAATCCAATCTCTTTCATAAATGTTTGTTGTATTCTAGACAAAACATTACGGTCTGCTGTGTTTGTAAATTGTTGCTGTGTTTGTTATTCGGCCTATGCTTGGTTAATATAAATTTAATGTGTGAAAATCAAATACTAGAATAAGAATCCATTGTCAAGATTAAGATTATCTTATAAAACAAAAGTAAAGAACTTTTCATAAGCAGCCGCTGTGATGTAGCGGCTAGATGCTCACCGGCACATCCGAAGATTAAGGGTTCAAATCCAAACAGAGCCAGACTTTTTTTTTTAAAAATCAGCTTGGCTCACTAGTCAACCCAGCCTGAAATGGGTACCAGGTACAGTTCTGGGAAGTAAAGGCAGCCAGCATGAAGTTGACCACACGACCCACCGAGCGCCGATTGGTCCAAAAATATAGGTCTAGCACTTTATGCCTGAAGGTGTGGAAAAGGGTCCTTTTTATGCCCCCCCCCCCACCCCCACCCCAGTGTTGAATATTGTGAACATGTTATAGAAGGAATGTACTATAGAACTTAGTAATGACTATCAAGATTGATGGATAAAGAGCAAGAGGAAGGCAAAGAGATAAATACCTGGATGGCTTAGAGGGGGGGGGGGGGTGAAACAAGAACATTGACCTGATCTCTGATTGTGGTGATCATGTGGTGTGAGCGAAACATGACAGCCCATGCTTATCAGCATGGTGCATGATGATGATGATGATGATGGCTTAAAAGTAAAACTCTCACTCCTCAACTGTCCTCATTTTACTCTCTCACTCTTAAACCGTCCTCTTTTTACTCTCTCACTCCTAAACCGTCCTCTATCTAAAGTCTCCAAGAAGCCAATTACAGGAGTAAGCTATGACTCAGCAAATATTTTTGTTTAAACATGTTGATGAGATGAGTCCAATCAGATACAATCTGGCACTGCATTTACTATTGATTTGATCGATAGTTTCAAGTTCAAGCTCCCCAGTTGATACTTACCGCTCTCTGGATCTTGATGGCTGCTCGAACTTGCTCCGCCACCATTTGTCTGGCTGACAGTTTTGTTCGTTCTCGATGACCTCGCCACAAAGTTTGAATTCGTGTCGCAGCCACAGATTTCTCCTTCTTCAGGTATCCCTCTATGCGAGCTTTAGAACAAGATTTTTTTTTTTTTACATTTTTGGTATAAAACTGACATGTTTAAAAATTGCTGAGTTTTTTTTTTTTTAAAGATACCCACATTTGTACACAATATGCTTGTTCCTGATTATCCATTATTGTCTTTCATTAGCTTCTATAAGGCATTCTGTCATCTAACTTCATGGCTGTATTTAATTCTCCACTTAATTTTATGGTACTAAGTAGTTTTCCGATACCTAACTTCTTTTTTCTTCTTAGCATTCACCAGCTGTTAACTCTAGCAGAAAGTGCTGGTTGTTCATCCACTTTTGGATATTAGTATTCTTCCTAAACATCTGACCTCCATCTATGTAATGTATGTAATTGTTAAAACTATGTGGCTCCGTGTAACTCAAAAATATTACCTCTATCTATGTCATCTATGTAATTTTCAAACTTTGGGGCTCTATGTAACTCTCTAAAATGTTACCTCTGTCTATGTAGTCTATGTAATTTTCAAACTTTGTGGCTCTATGTAACTCTAAAATGTTACCTCTATCTATGTCATCTATGTAATTTTCAAACTTTGTGGCTCTATGTAACTCTCTAAAATGTTACCTCTGTCTATGTAGTCTATGTAATTTTCAAACTTTGTGGCTCTATGTAACTCTCTAAAATGTTACCTCTATCTATGTCATCTATGTAATTTTCAAACTTTGGGGCTCTATGTAACTCTCTAAAATGTTATCTCTGTCTATGTAGTCTATGTAATTTTCAAACTTTGGGGCTCTATGTAACTCTCGAACTTCAAGACTTTAAGTGATTCTCCAACATAAATTCCACAGGTCTTTAACATTTAGCACCCCACAGTCGAGTATACTGGACTTCCGCCGCCCACCCCGTAGCCTCCCACAGTCGAGTATAGTCGACATCTATATATGGTTGAAGAATACGAATCCTAAACGGAGCTACGCGTGTGACGTCACTTGAAAACTATAAATAACTCTTCTACAGTGGTTTCACTTCCTGTGATGGCCGAGAGTGGCTTTGTATGATAAATTTTTCTCAGCCAGTTCGATATCCATCACCATCCTTCGAAATGGAAGTTATTTATTCTGAAATCTTCATGGATTCTGACTATGACGATGAGATTTTAGGTGTTACTGCAGCCGATATCAGTCGCGAAGTTGATATGTCTGGAGACGTAAGTGAAGGTAGTTCTGTTTCCAGTGTGTCAGATTCTTAGGATACGGATTACGAGGAGATGCATGACTAATTGGTGAGTCTTTATGTTTGTACTGTTTTTGTTTACATTTTCCCCTTTTCACTCTGTCCTCACACATCACCTATCAAAACATACACCAACAAAACTCATATCAATTTATGCAGAAATCATTTCTTTATTTCAGTTTAAATAATTATGCAAAACTATTCATAAACCAAAAAGTTATTGTGTTTTCCATGTTTCCTCCATAAAAAACGCGAAATGTGAAAAAATAAGGTGGGAAGCAAGGGAAATAATTTGAATTTTTATTGTGGGGTGCTAAAGGATAAGATAATGTACAAGAGAAATGTAGAAATTACAAACTGATAAACACTGACAACCTTAAAGATCTGAACAGGAAGGAATACTGGCTAGTAAACAGCATCCAGTCTCAGAAACTGAAGTATTTTCACCCTTTCAAGATGGTGGATTGGAACAAATAACATGCAGAAGGCATGGTACCAGGAAAAATAGGCAGAAGTTAACCAGCGCGAAGATGGGCACAGTATATAAGCGACTCCTTGGGCAGGAAAGAGGAAAGTGCATGAGGTGGGAGAGCTGCCAAGAGACAGAGTTTTGTTCAGGCAGCACCAAAATATACCACTATTGACTACTCACAGTCCTGTGTGAGTTTAGGGGTCCCACTGTGGAGAAAATAAGCTAGTTAGTCGACAGATTATCCTCACTGCACATTGAACCATTCAGTCCATAAGTGCTCGGATCCCCTCCTCAGTAAATCCTGCAGCGTGTAGCGCCTCACGACACCAGTTCTGTGTTAGTTTCTTATTCTTCCCTGGCTTCCTGCAGAGTGCTCTTGTCTGACCACACCCCTTTTAACATGTTGTTATCGGAGTCTGGTCATGGCTGCAGATTCACAGTCATCACTTGGTTCTCGCAAACATCTTACTTCTCATAGAGCATTCACAATATCAGCATGGTCCATGGAGAAAATAGGAATAGACCCACTACCTACCCAACATGTCGTAAGGGTCGAATAATTATGAGCTTTCTTCGAAGTCGGAGTGTATCTGCCAGAGAGGCAAGGAACTAAAAGTCTGCATATACATGAGTCAGATCTGTAAAACGGATGTGCACACAACACTCATATTCTGGAAAAGGACTAGAATCCAGAAGTGGATGAACAACCAGAACTTTCCGCTGGAGTTTACAGCCAGTGAATACAGAGAAGAAGAAGAAGAAGAAGAAGAAGAAGAAGAAGAATACTCACAGGCTGGTAAAATCTCTAGAGTATGCAGACGTTTCTCATGAAACTGGCGCATTAACTGCTGGCGTCTGCGTTTCATCTGATAGTACAGCTCCGACTGAAACTGGGTTTGAAGTTTGGCATGCTCCTCCTGCGCTTTCTTCAGTCTGTCAACACATAACTAACATATCACCATAGTTCCTTGTGAGTCCACAGGAAAAAATAACATAACATCATAGTTCAAGGACCCATCCACAGGAAAGAATAACATAACACCATAGTTCAAAGACCCATCCACAGGAAAGAATAACATAACATCATAGTTCAAGGACCCATCCACAGGAAAGAATAACATAACACCATAGTTCAAAGACCCATCCACAGAAAAGAATAACATAACACCATAGTTCAAGGACCCATCCACAGGAAAGAATAACATAACATCATAGTTCAAGGACCCATCCACAAGAAAGAATAACATAACACCATAGTTCAAGGACCCATCCACAGGAAAGAATAACATATCACCATAGTTCAAGGACCCATCCACAGGAAATAATAACATAACACCATAGTTCAAGGACCCATCCACAGGAAAGAATAACATAACACCATAGTTCAAGGACCCATCCACAAGAAAGAATAACATAACACCATAGTTCAAGGACCCATCCACAGGAAAGAATAACACAACACCATAGTTCAAGGACCCATCCAAAGGAAAAATAATACATCATAGTAATTCAGTCTTACTCCCTGAAAAAAATCACATGCAATAGATTTTCCCTCTTATTTTTAACCCTGTCACCTTGAGAAGTGGCAAAGCCAACATTCAGTTAGGTTCGATTTCCCGCCAATGTCACTTCACTGACTTGGCTATTGTGGCTTGTTCATTAGAATCACAACTAACAGCAGCAGTATCAAATGTATCCATGTAAACTGTTAGGGGGGTACAGGAATCAATTCTGCTTACTAGAAAATTGCATCATGGGGGGGGGGGGGGGGGGGGGGTAAGAATCCCTGTGAACATATATACTTTTAATAGCAATTATGACATCACAGTTTCTCATTACCATTAGTGTTACCTGGCGACCAGGTTAATAAGTCAAGTTTGAGTCACTGTATACATTTTATTGGTCATATTGATGTAAGTCAGTTATTTCTCTTCTGCATTTGTCATTACTGATAACTCCTCTTATTCCATTAATGTAATTATTTTGACTGATATTTTTATTGATATTGTGTGTGCGTGCGTGTGTGTGAGAGAGAGCGCGTGCATATGTTTTTTTTTTAGGTGTTTTTAGGCCACCGGGGCAAAAGGGTTGAGAAAAGTCACTGGGTTGTGTGACAAACATCATGGCAGTTGCCTTTTCCTTTTCTGAATATTTCTGATTACTTGTTTTAGACTGGATTGATGTGGCAGCCCAAGTCACGTTTTAAATAATTAACTTTCCCCAACCTCTTATTCTGAGATGTGAACATATGTACACTCGTCTACAGACAACTGTGCTCAACACTGGGCCAGTCCCAAGTGAAATACTGCATAATACAAACATTTCAAGCAACATTCATTAGGATTAGGAGAAAATATTGAGGACTAGGTGATATCTTGTCAAACCCAAGTACCACATCTTAAGCTGTGTTACTTACCTATAGAAGAATGGCTGGCTAAGTGGTTAAAGTGCTGGGCTCTCGTGTGGGAGCCCCAGGTTTGATCCTTGGCAAAAAGAAAAATCCTAACCGGCGTAGCCCGTGGTGGCTGCACTAGTCATGTGGTCTTAGATTCTCAGGCTCTCACCCCCACCCCCATATCCTACACTGCCTTAAAAGTGCTAAAGACAGTTAAAGACCTACCTATAAGATTTCTGAAATTGAGCAAAAGCGCTGTTGGCATTCCGTAACTTCTTTCTGGTAGAATACCCTCTCCATATGGCCTGGATGTAGCGGGCAGATTCATTGCTCCTCTGGAGAATGAAAAACAATTCAGCAGCTGTCATCTTCAAGGTGAGTTGAAGGTATGGCTTCATTACACGATTATGGCACCTGGGAAATAACAGCTGCTGGCGTGATGCTAACCACATCACCCACCGAGTGCAGACTGGTCTATAAAATACAGGTCTTACACTATATCCTAAATATGCCTGAAGTCAGGGAAAAGGGTCCTTTGCTTAATATTATGGCTACAGGAATAAGACCATCAGAAAGTGAATTCTTCAAACTAGCAATAGACACCAATACAGTTCAGAGACCATCGGAAAGGGAATTCTTCAAACTACAATACACACCAATACAGAGTCAGAGACTATCAGAAAGGTAATTCTTCAAACTAACAATACACACCAATACAGTGTCAGAGACTATCAGAAAGGGAATTCTTCACACTACAATACACACCAGTACAGAGTCAGAGACTATCAGAAAAAGAAATCTTCACACTACAATACACACCAGTACAGAGTCAGAGACTATCAGAAAAAGAAATCTTCACACTACAATACACACCAACACAGAGTCAGAGACTATCAGAAAGGGAATTCTTCAAACTAACAATACACAGTCAGAGACCATAGGAAAGGGAATTCTTCAAACTAACAATACAGAGTCAGAGACTATCAGAAAGGGAATTCTTAAAACTAACAATACACATGAATACAGAGTCAGAGACCATTTGTATGACTGTACACTAAGTATATGAAAGGGTAAAGGTCACCCTCTAGAATGTATTGCTGAATGGTTGTCAACATCCATAGATTTCACATGCATGTTGTAAAGTATTGGGCCATTATGACCCTGACCACACCGACCACCAAGTGTTTAGTTTATACAAATACAGTGCTTCAATCATGAACACATTACACCTCAGAGCATGAAATCATACCTTTTAGATGACTTAAAAATAGTTCCAAAACAGTTACTGCAGATATATGAAATGTAAGGCTACAGCATACAGGTAGGGCAAGCAGTTCACTTCTTTGACACCTGTCCTTCCCTGATTTTACTTCCACAAATTCCTGTGTGAGTTCCGGGGCCCCATTCTGGGGGTGGCAGAACTGACCCACTGCCTTCCTTACAAGCGTGTCGTAGAAGGCGACTAATTAGGGGAGTTTGGTTTCCTTCAAAGTCGGAATGCATCTGTCCAAATGGTGAGGAACCAACATTCTGCAAATAAACCAGATCCGTAAAACAGATGTGCAAGCAAAACTCAAGTTATGGAGCAAGACTGAAGTCCATAAATGGATGAACAACCAGGCTTTTCCATCAGAGTTTACAGCAGGTGAACACTAAGAAGAAGAAGAAGAAGAAGAAGAAGAAAAAGAAGAAGGTATAAGGTGTAAACTGACCCAACAAAAAACACCACTACCTGTGACTTAGCTTTCGCAGCAGAGCCAGATTCCAACATCAGTGAGACGTGCCGGAGATCCCTGTCAAATCCCCGCCCTTCCCATCTTCTAAGCAATGGCCGCAGACCCCTGTTTAAAACCAAGTTGCAAAAACGTCACTAGGAATGTTGCAAGCATTTTCCATTGGAAATATATAATATACTCTTTTATTTTAACATACAAAAAAGAGTATATTCAATGTTTTCCAGTTGTAAGTAAAGTAAATGACCCTTTTCCATGCCTTTCAGACGTATTGGGTATACAGGGCTAGATCCATATTTTATAGACCAACGGCACAAGACAGGTGATGTAGTCAGCATCACGCCGGCCGCCTTTACTTCCCAGGACTGCCCCTGGTACTGACTCAAGGCTGGGTCGACCTGGGAGCCAAGGTTATTTTTGAAAAAAAGTCCGACCCAGCCAGGGAGCAAACCCATGACTTTTGGATCCACAGGCAAGTGTCTAGCCGCTACGCTATAGCGACTCCCATGCGTACATAAACAATACATTGCACAATTTACTGCATTTTGCTGCATCAAGTGCATCACTACACAGTTAAACTAACATATAATAAAGCACAAAAACAAATCCTTTTCACTGAAATAAAAACTGGAAATTCAAGATTGCCATATGGTTATCAAGATAACCTCAAATTTACCATAAGATCTTTTTGTTTACATAAAACTGAAGAATTCAGTTTTATTGATATTGCCTTGGCTAACTTTAATAAAAGTCCATTCAATGTGTGGTAAATAATTCTGAAGGCACAATCCTTATCAACTATGTGCCCACTATCATAGTAAAGAAAACTTGACACATATAGCAAAATTTAATACCCACTAGCAAGGCAAAACAACACCTGTCAGCTACATGAGCCCAATGTCAACTGCCACCCAAGTAGGTCAACCTTGTCCAGTGAATTTTAAAACTCTTGTACCAAATAGCTTGTCTCATTTTTTTACCAGCAAAGGTTCTCATGTGCGAGTGATAACAGAACAAGGATAAATGACATCTTTCTCTTGCTTCTTTTGCTGGTCATCTCCAAATACCTCCCTTAACCAACTGAAATAAAGATCTTTATAAACTTGTTTATATTCGGGAGGTAAACTTTTCTATGAGGTGAAGTAGTCAGCCTCAGGACAAACCTCCCTTGGTAACTTCTTATCAAATGCATAATAAGTTAGTTACAATTATTGGATTCCTTCATGGGGTGCAAGAATGTACAGATGTACACCTGAGAAGTGACACCATCAGATCTTTAAAGTCCCCAGGTTTCTGTGTGAGTTCTGAGACCCAATTTGGGGGTGGGGGTGGGAGGGGGGGCGGGGTTGGAGAATAGATCCACTGCCCCCTCCCCCTTCCCACCCCGGAGCAAGGATATTATACGTCGACTAATTAAGGATGCTTCCTTTTGAGTCGGAGTGCATCTGCTTGAGAACAAGAAACCAACAGTCTGCATATAAATAAGCCATGTATCTGTGAAATGGATGTACACGAAAAACATGATTTCTGGATCAAGACCAAAGTCACTAAGTGGACAAATAACCAGAACTTTCTGTCGGAGTTTACAGCCCATGCATGTGAAAAAAAAAAAAGAAGAAGAAGCCGAAGAAGATTTTTTAGGAAATTAAATTAAGGAAATACAATTCAGAAAAGCAAACTAAAACTGATAACGGAAAAGCAACAAATAATATCAATGCAAAATAAGGAATTGCCAGATTTGTCAATAATTCTAAAGCTTACAAATCGGGTGTAGATGTTTCACCATCCCTCTTGTTACTTTGACTCTGGTCTACATCTAAAAACCTACAGATAAGTGTGGGTAAAATCACTCAAATGTACCAGGCATAGTTGTGATTTTCCCTTTCGCCCTGGTAACTCTAAAAACATTGTCATAAGCCCTTAGGAATTCCCTAAATAAATCCTTTAAAACAACAATTAGGTAACTAAAACACTTGTAAAATATTATCACTTATATTGGTTTTGTAATAAATAAAAAAAAAAATTTAATAAAGATATTTAACTCTGAGTCCCAAGGAACGCATCATACGTTCATAGATTCCTACTTAGAAGCCCAATGAACGCAAGATGTGCCGATTTTACGTCTCTCTTGACTAAATCTCGGGCCTGTGATGCTAAACCCCCTGGGACTCAAAGAGTTAAAGGTAGTAATCAGTTAACATGAACAGAGTGTCCTGTTAAATTAAATAGAGTCCCCGTAAAAAAATTAATGTATCAGGTGACTCGCGGCGTGACCCGGTGACTTCTATCAATAAGAATTACACAAATGTTGAAGTCAACTTGGCTTTTAAAAAAACCCACCTGGTTTGAAGGCAAACCACCCTAAATGTTATTTTTAGTTAATATATTCACATCCTGACCTCATAAACGTTTGTGTAAGTGTTAACACAACCAAAAGCACTATCCACCCTTCTGATAAACAGGTCAATAAAGACAAGTCTGAAAAATGATTACTGACAGACAAATCGGCCCAAAGTGGAAGTGTTAGTTCTGTGGCTTCTCAGGAGGACAGGGTTAACTTAGTTGTGTATACACAGACTAAGGCACATGATGATGATCTTGATACATGTACATAACTACGCTATTGCGTTCTGAAGCTGAACATTCTTCGCCTGCTTGTCTTTCAGTCTCACACCAATTCTTGATAGTCAACTCTTATGACACGCATCCCTGTCTGTTTCTCTCAGTAGTGCTGATAGTATCAAGCATCTAAGGCAAGACAGAGGTACAATCAGACAGTTACTGGTACCATTTGAATTTAAATTCTTCGCTTGCTGCTGAAGATGGGGACAGGGCACTTATGCAAGTGTCCCAAATGCTAAGATGTAAATTTTTAATTCAACATACAACTCTGCAGTGGATTGAATATATTGCCTTCTCCAACATGGATGACCTGTATGCACATTCTGTATGTTAAAATTCTTCATGCATTGCAATCTAAAAATAATCAGGCCAAATAAACTACATCTCTGGCTACTTATCAAATTATTAAACCAGCCATCAAAGAAACTTCTATATATTCCGATTTTTACATACTGGGATCCTCACCTAACTCTAATTAGAATGAAACCAACGATGCCAGCAGCAAGAGCGTACAATATGAAAATCCAAACATCAAGAGGCAGGGGAAGACAGAGAAGAATATGGATTGAAGGAGTCACTGACACCTTGAGACTGCAAAACATCACTGCATATCAAGTGACTGAACATGCCCTGGCTCGGTTGCCAGTCATCTGATGAATTGCGACGCCTAGCGGCATAAGCAGACATTGACAAAAGAAGAAGAAGGATCCTCACCTGTGCTGCTTCTTCTTCTTTTTGTGATCATTTCCTTTATTTACAAAAACAGACGAATTCTTGTGACAGAACTGTTTTAAGGTCCTCTGTAGTTCCATACCCCTCTTTCCTCTGTAGTTCCATACTCCTCTTTCCTTTGTAGTTCCATGCCACTCTGTCCTCTGTAGTTCCATACCACTTTGAGTATGGTGTTAACTCACTGGATCAGTATTCCCTTCTCTATGGCCTGAAAACAGGGGTGACTGCAGTCAAGCTAATACCAAGAAATTAAACCAGTGAACTGTGACTTAAAAGAGTTGATTAGTCACAGTTCACTGATTTAATTTCTTCTTAACGGCCTGTACAAGGGACAGTCTTGCAGGGCATGTTCTGCAGTTTGAAAGCACAGCCCGCATGGGCACTACAGTGAACTACTCAGACGAAGCCTGGACATATCATAGTTGAGTTTGTAATGCCCTGTTCTGAGCTGCAGAACAATGACCTGCCTAGGCTGGTCACCAAGTGGTAGTCACCAGTGCTGAAAGGGTTGTGCACTGTGCTGAGATGTTTCTTGTGTGATCTATACAAGACTGCAGCATATATAGAGGTACATGTTTACAATGAAAGTCATTCTTCACACATACAACCATCTTGTACTCACTTATATCTGGTACACAAAATTTCAACCAACAGTTTGTGACGGTCACACATCTGTATGAGACAATGGCATGCTGCACTGTATAGAGAAACAAACAAAATTCATTAATCAACAATAGATTAAACTATTGTAATGCCATGTAGACTTAGAAGTAAAAAAATGTTAGCGATTTCATATACAGTATAAGTACATTTGTCATAAACCTAACCTGTGAGACTCAAGGACAAACTGGAGTCAGAGTGACTGCATCTGAGAAACACAATTATTAATGGACACCATAATTTTTAATGGACCCTTTCACCACGTGAATCTATTTTAAAAAAAGACGGACATGAACCTGTGAGATCCCCCCCCCCCCCCCCCCCCCCCCCAATAAAAAAAAATATTTCAACAGACATATAACTTGGGTCACATATTTTTTTAACATATCAACTGACATTTTAAAAATTCAGTCTGAAATATCTAAAGATATATAAAGGAATGAATCAATAAACATGATCAGAGGAGTTAAGGAATAAATAGACTACATTCCCCAGAGCCAAAACAAATGTACAGGGTGATTCATGCTGTGACCTCTATCACTGAGGTATTGGGAAACCTTGACATGGCTTTAAAAAGCTATTTGGTTCACAATAAAATCCTCTAAATTCTATTTTTAGTAAATATATTCATATCCTAACCTCCTAAACACTGCGCAGGTGTAAATACAACCAATGGTTTCAGTTATATTAACTAGGTGTCTCGCAAATACATCACTGTAGAAATTGCAGTTAAGCATTATTTATGGTGAACTGGACCCTACCGGAAGTGAAGTGCCAGGTTTGTGGCTTCTCAGGACAAACAAGTTGTCATAATACAAAATTTTGACAGATGTTTTTTCACTTTCACCTTTCTGTGCTGTTTTAAAACATCAACACACACACATGCATGCATGTGCGTTGATTACACAGACACACGCACAGAAAATTTTTTTTACTTATATCTAAACATTTTAAATTATTTGTTTTTAAAAAAGTTTTTGCAACAAAATCTTTCTTTTACCTGGCCACAGACACATGTGTATTAACTGTCAATTTGTAGACAAGTTCATCCAAAAGTGCCAACACCGTACTTTCTTCAGTCTTGCCCAGAAGGTGTCTGCAAAGTTAACAGTATGCATTGAAATTTTTCTATTTTTGTTAGTTAGGGCTGTAGAGATTCTTCTCAGGGAAAGTTTACTTCCTGTCCTAAAATTATCATACAGATCTTAATTTGTTGTGCAACTGAAATCTTGCAGTACTAAAAACATCAGTTTTTTTAAAAAAATGTTAAAGTATGCCAGTGTCAGGGGAAATGAACAAGCTGAATGCTTGACTGTGTGGCTACTGTAAAAATGAATAAACGTTTGACTGGTGTCAAATACTGGAAGTTGACTTCCTCATTCTTTTTCCTTCTTAGAAAATTGTGATAATAGTCTGATATCTTCTTGAAGCTAGATCAACCCCTGGCTCTTGGCACCTTCTGTTTTTCCAGAGGACAGTCTTATACTGGAGGCATGGGAATCATTTCCTATGGCAATGGCAAGTTTGACTAGAAAGGCCCGCTTGTGTTAAGAAAAGTCTTCCACAATTAGTGCATGGGATTTCAGGACCACTGTTGCCACTGCCTGTATTTCATGTGCTTTTTCTCCAATAACTGTATCCTGTATCCATATTCCCTTCCTGAATTTCTTCCTTCATGCAACGCTCTTCCTGTATTGTATTGGTCAAGAAAACATAAACTGGTTTCTGTTTGAGATTCAGCTAAGATCACTGTCATGGCAGACATGTGTACTAAGTGTGATGTTGGCCCTATCACTGATTTGTCTGTCTAGCCTCATTTGCCCAGTGCGCCAATAGTACCAACAACAACAACAACAAAAATGTATAAAATAATGGGATTGGGGGGGGGGGGGGGGGGGAGAAATGAATTGATGCATTTCAAATGAAGAGCTGTAGAGATGACACAAAGCAATATTTTTATTTTTAGGATAGCAAAAATGACAGAATAATTCAACACAGAAAAAGAGAAAAGACTGCCATCCTGTGAAACATATAAACACACACAAAAAACAATTCTTACGAATCCAATCTCAGGAGCTTTTCAATTGTTGTCATGGTAGTGACGGTCACCTTTGGACTGTCAGAAACTAACAGCTGTAGTAACCATGGAGAAGAGATCACTGAAAACAACATGAAATTTTTCCAATTAATATATCACTCTACATTTGTAATTCTTAATTCTTTCAGTACCAGTTAGTTAACCATGTATTTTATAACTCCTTTCATGGTATCCATTCATACACTCTCATTGTCTTTTTTGCATTTGATACATTAACCTTCTTCTTCATAAAGTTTACGCCTTGTGTCGTTCATAGTCATGTCTATCGTAACCTTCTGTCTCAAGTACTTTCAATCAACTCTGACACAGATAATCTTCCATGCCATGATGTCATACATATTTTCTCCTGATCTCCCTCTGCCTTTCTTCCCCTAGCTGTCACAATGTTCTCCAGTTTTCACCTTTTTAAGACATCACCAAAGAATGTAGATTGTCTCTTTCTGATATGGACAATCTTTTAAGAATTCTCTTTCTCATCTCAATTAACAAAGAAAGACTGCACAGAATATTCTACATTTTAAAAAATGCTGCCTTTGCTTGAGCTATTCTACATTTAACTTCTTTAATACACCCACCATCTGATATTATCACGGTACCCAAGTACTTAAAGGTAACAACATCAACCCATTCTCTCATTAATTTGTTACATTAACCTTTAGAGTAAAACTGTAGCCCTGCACACATGCTTGGCTGCAAGCCATGCTATCACCTTTGTCTAACAGTCAGGTGGTCATGGAATCAATGATTTTTCTCCCTGTGTGGGTTCCAGGGGGGTGGGGAGGGTAAGAACAGACCCCCCCCCCCCCCCCCAGCCCCCTAACAAGCATATAGCAGAAGTGACTAATTAGAGGTATTTCCTTCGTTGGAGTGCATCTGCCGGAGAAGTGAGAAACCAACAGTCTGCACGCAAATAAGCCAGTCTCTAAAACTGATGTGCATGCAAAACTCAAGGTCTGGAAAAATACCAAAGTCCAGAAGTGGATGAACAAGCAGAACTTTCCATCTGAGGTTACAGTCGGTGACCTCTAACAAGAAGAAAAGAAGAATCAATATTTTATTATAGGTAACATTTTAGTTTATAACATTTTTGTAAGTACTTCTTCGTTTGTCATCCCACTGTTACCAGGTTATAGCTTAGTGATGAGGTTTTTTGTATTTGTCTTGTGCTTCTCAGGTAACTAGAGTGATAGATTTGTTAATCTTTCTGAAGGTTTCAGCTACACTAGCTATCCATCTCTTCTCTGGTCTTCTTCTTGCCTTCTGCCCAGATGTTTTGCTGTAGGTCTCACATACAGTTTTTTCTGGCTGCATTCTTACTAGATGGCCAAACCATTTCATTCTCTCTGACACCAAATTTCTAGACTTCTATGTGCTTGTTTTTGTCTAAATGTCAGCTTTACCTTTAGTACAAATGTAGAAATAACCAGAACATAGCCGGACCAGAGAATCCATCACAATCTTCAAATTAACCATCAACTCAGTTCTCAGCTTTTCTGTTTCCTGTAAGGAAAGATCTAAACAACTAAAAAACATGTAAGTCAGCTTTACATAATTAAAGTAAACAAAGGATGCTGTGATAACAATACCTCATCAGCAAAAAACAATAATAATCAAAACCCAACAAAAAGGAAATGACACTTTAGTATGTACATTACAGCATTAAAATATTTGAATACATGAAAAAAAAATAAACACAATGCATATATCTGTTCATTATTATATTTTATGATTTTAAGGGCAAAACAGAAGAAGAAGAAGAAAAAGAAGAAGAAGAAGAAGAAGAAGAAGAAGAAGAAATGATTATTCAGAAAAGAAGATGAAGAAGAAGAAGAAGAAGAAGAAGAAGAAGAAGAAGAGTAAGAAGAAGACAGAGGAAGATGAAGAAGAAGAAGAAGATGAAAAGAAGAGGAAAACAAAGAAGAGGAAGATGAACAAGATGAAAAAGAAGGAGGAGGAGGAGGAGAAGAAGAAAAAGATTACATATTTAAAATAAATTTTTCGGATTGTCAAATGAATTGACCATCAAACACATCAAACCTTTGAATCTGGTATGTTATTGATAACTTCGTGAATATGTCGAGCCAACAGCAGTAAATTCTCTGTGGACTTAGGTAAGTGATCTTCTTCCAGCTGCCTCTGGTCATCTTTGGTTAGGTTCAAACCACAAGTGGCATTGCTGTAAAAATTCAAAAGCAGTAAATTAAACGATAAATAAAATATCATAAGACAGATCTTTAATCAAGTTAAACTGTCTAAAACAACAAAGAATACTTAACACGCTAACAGAATTTCAAATATTTAGTCTGATACATCCAATAATGCTTTGGCTAACCAAAAAAATACAATTTAAAAGTTTTAAGAACAATGAGAACCCAAGCCAAACAGTTTAAAATTTCAATATCTCAAACAAATCTACATTCCTTTTTAATTTTTTGTTTCATTTTTGTGTGGATAAAGGCTTCCATCAAACTGTCCAGTTGTTCCTGTATGTGGTTTTTTCTTCACCCCATTACTATCCTTAAATACAGTTCAGTGGATTCATTTCTTGATATTAGATTAACTACAGTCATTTTGTTTTCTTGTATCATCATCATCAATTAACAGGTCCTTCAGAGAATTTCACTCTCATTAGTGCCTGATTGAAAGTCTCTTTTTCTTTAGCCAGTTTTTCAGTGCTATGTGCTTTCCTAACCCAATGTCCATTTACAGTTTCTAGGGATATATTATGTGGTAGTCTCCCCTTGCTTTCCACATTCACACGGCTGAGCACCTCTATCTTTAGACTGTCTCAGTAAGGTGGCCGGCCTGATGTTGATCACATTACCCAATGAGTGTTGATTGTCTATCAAATATATGCCTAGCGCTATATGCCCAATATGCTTAAAACAATAGGATAGGGTCTTTTAATAAATAGGTAACTGAACTTACAACCATGGGAGGTGTCTAGTCAACATGCTACCAAAGCTCCCCAGTTGGGATACGAATGCCTGAAGAAAGAGCTCTCTGTGGCGAAGTGGTCAAGCCATTAGCCTTGCGCTCTGACGGTTGTATGTTTGTTTTATGGTGGCGCCATTCAGTTCATGAGTGCAATTTTTACAGAGTGGGGCAATGAAGTCAATTTCTTGAGTAAGTAAGTATCCTGTGCTATGATACTACTGCTAACAATTTAATATCCTGTGTTATGGTACTACTGCTAACAATTTAATACCCACCAGCAAGGCAATAAATATAACACCCGTCAGCTAGGTGAGCCCAATGAGTCATACAAGTGGCTCAACCTTTTGTCCAGTCTCATGTGAAAGTGATAAAAGACAAAGGCTCACATGTGCAAGTGACAAAAGATAAAGGTTCTTATGTGCGAGTGACAAAAGATTAAGGTTCTTATGTGTGAGTGACAAAAGATAAAGGCTCTCATGTGTGAGTGACAAAAGATAAAGGTTCTTATGTGCGAGTGACAAAAGATAAAGGTTCTTATGTGCGAGTGACAAAAGATAAAGGCTCTCATGTGTGAGTGACAAAAGATAAAGGTTCTCATGTGCGAGTGACAAAAGATAAAGGCTCTCACGTGTGAGTGACAAAAGATAAAGGCTCTCATGTGTGAGTGACAAAAGAAAGGTTCTCATGTGCGAGTGACAAAAGAAAGGTTCTCATGTGTGAGTGACAAAAGATAAAGGTTCTCATGTGTGAGTGACAAAAGACAAAGGTTCTCATGTACGAGTGACAAAAGACAAAGGTTCTTATGTGTGAGTGACAAAAGACAAAGGCTCTCATGTGCGAGTGACAAAAGAAAGGTTCTCATGTGTGAGTGACAAAAGAAAAGTTCTCATGTGCGAGTGACAAAAGACAAAGGTTCTTATGTGTGAGTGACAAAAGACAAAGGCTCTCATGTGCGAGTGACAAAAGAAAGGTTCTCATGTGTGAGTGACAAAAGAAAAGTTCTCATGTGTGAGTGACAAAAGACAAAGGTTCTCATGTGCAAGCGACAAAAGACAAAGGTTCTCATGTGTGAGTGACAAAAGACAAAGGCTCTCATGTGCGAGTGACAAAAGAAAGGTTCTCATGTGTGAGTGACAAAAAAAAGGTTCTCATGTGCGAGTGACAAAAGAAAGGTTCTCATGTGCATGTGACAAAAGACAAAGGTTCTTAAGTGCGAGTGACAAATGAAAAAGGTTCTCGTGTTCTCGGATAGCTCAACAGAGGTGTCTGCTTATCCTGCCAGATACTTGGTCTACAAGACTGCCGCAACGAGCTGCATTTTCATCCTCCACCACATTTTCATGGATAGATCAATTATTTACGAAGAAATGTCTAGACCTTTATTCTGTAAATAAAAACTTGAGATGAGAACTATGACAAGCAAGATAACTACCAACCTTAATAGAGCAGCCAGCTCGGCTGCTGTCTCCCACTCTCCAGGAATGACACTAAAATCCTGGCGTAGAACCAGCACAAGTACCTTCAGTAGATTGTACTGCCAGATCTCTTGTCGGATTTGCATTCCCTTTTCTGTACTAGCTGGCATATCGTTCAGTAATGCTTTAAAAAGAAATTATAATTAGTAACAGCATAAACAATTTCTATTAATCTATGGCTGCTTATGAAATGACGTAGAACCACCAAAAAAAAAAAAAAAAAAACAGGAATAAATTCACAATTCATATTTATTTATTTATTTGTTTCTATCTATCTTGTCTTTTCCTCTTCCTGTATTTTCTAGTTACTCATGTGACCACCTCTTACAGGGATTGGTCGCCAGGATTCTATGCCCAATTTTTTGGCTCCTTTATTTTTTTTTTTTCGACCTGCATCATCTTTTCCTCTTCCTATATTTTATAGTTATTCACGTAACCGGCAGTTCAAAAAGTCTTCATGCTTATATTTATCACATTTCTTGGTGAAACAGGATGGGACAGAGGGCACGAGAGCCACATCAGTGTAGTATAGCTAGATGTTTGCTTTTGGGTTCGAATCCACTTCAAATAATTTTTTTTTCAAGCTCTTTTAAGAGACTTTCTGGCCAGCACTTTTTGGCCAGCTTAGCATGAGGTATTTCTGGACCTTGCTCCGGAGGAGGAGGAGAAGAAGAAGTCAGCACAAGGTATAAGAGTGTAGTTTTTCTTCATCATGGGCTCTGCTGACTGGCATAAACAATTATGCATCTCAACGGATCTCAGTTCCTTCTCTTTTGCATCAGTTCCAAGGATGATATCCCTCTGTGCCACCGTCTTAATCCATCTGCATTTATCCCTCTCTGTCTGCATCTCCCTCTTTTACCACTGAAAAGAAGTAGAGACAGAAATTACTAATATCTGGAGGACATAGGAGTAAACTGCCTCTTCTTCTGTTGATTTTCCCAGTTGTCACAATATTCTCCAAACGCCCCCCCCCCCCCACCCCAATCACATGACCAAGAAACAGTGCTTGTCTTTTTCTTATCGATGTATACATTGATCTTCTTTCATTAGCTTCTTTCAAGCAATCGTCGTTAGTTACTCTGGCAGTCGAAGAAGGGATTCTTAACATTCGTCTGAGAAACCATATCTCCGTGGCCTCCAAATTTTCTCCGTGCATTCACATTCCATGATTGACTGCCACACAGCAGTATAGATTCTACATAAAATTTTAGTACTCGTAGTACTAGTACTGCTTATGATAATATCTGTAAAATTTTAGTTAAATACGTGTATATCAATTAATACTAATAATAATATTATTAATATTAAAAAACATCACACACTACTTGACTTACGTCTCAACGCCAAAAGTAGGCCCGGTACTTTTCTATCTTTACTCTCTGAAATTTCTTTGGCTAGCTGAATTATTCGTTGATTGCCCCCTTTTCGTGGGGATTTTGTTAAAACTGTATCCATACCGTACCCTTCTAGTTTAACTTATCTACACACAAGAAACAGAAATATTTAACTTGAAAGACTTCATATCTTTGAATTTTGCTATCTTGGATGTTGTTCTCGGCGTCTGCTGTCAGGCGACCAGAATTCTTCCCAAATGTAAACTAAATAAAGTAAGACGTTTTTAACATCTGTAGTTTTTTTAAAAACATTTTTCTTGCATATTTAACTTAATAATAATAAAAATGTATTATTTCAAATAATGTAACTATTTAAAGCAGTATTTTACAATGTTGAGAAAGAAATAATATAAAATTATTAACGCTTTATCCTGGACATTGTTTGCTATCAGTCCAGGCAAATTTTGCAATCTCTTCCGGTTAATGCAAATGATGTTTCTATGGTTACAACGCCACAACTATATTTAATATTAAATAATCAATCTCTTTTAGCATTTCGAGCACGTGAGGGTAATTGATGTAGACATCGCCCGCCTCAGTTCATCTCTGTGATTAGTATTCTCTTACCAGTTGGTGACTTCAAGTGTTTGTAGGTCTGCCCGTATACTATCTCTCCATGGTCTTCTTGGTCTGCCTCGTGGTCTACGACCATTCAACTCCCGTGTGTACATATTGTGTTTAATGAAATCTCCTTGTCATCTGACATTCTCTCAGTATGTCCTAGCCATTTCAGTCTAGTAGTCCTCGTGATCAGTTGGGATTTCAACAGATTATGAATTTCCTTGCTGCTTTTCGCTCTCCATTCCCCGCTGTTTGCCTCTTTGATGGGTCCAAAGATTCGACTTGAGTGTTTTAAAATATTTGTAATAATTAATAAGGCTCCATCTCTTTTAGCTGTTTTTCATGTTTCACAGCCATAGAAAAAAAATAACAATACCTGAATACAAAATCTTTGCAATATTAAATAACAGAAAGTAAGTGGCAAGCATAAACTCTCACGTGTGAAACGAGGGGGTTGGGGGGGGGGCGATATCAAATTTAAGACGCAGATGGGGTGAACAAGCTATCGTTATTTTAATTACCAATATTACTACTTACAACTGTTAAAACGAGTGTGACATAAACCAACAAGGTTTTCTTTACAGTTGTTCCTCTTTTTATAGTTGTAGGAGTCATCTTCTTCTTCTCTTCCACCTTGTACCTCATCAAAGTGTTGGGGGGGGGGGGGGGAGATGTCATGTTCGTTGATGAGCTCTGTCAAGAGCACTATTAAGACTGATGTTCATTTCTGTAAGGCTGTTCTTAATGCCATCACTCCATATTTTCCGAGGTCTTCCACTCGCTCTATACCCGTTGTAACGTTTTAGTGTGGCTCGCTGTGGCGGATAGTACCAGGGCATTCTTGTTAGGTGTCCAAACCACTTCATTTGTTGTTCTTTGATGACCTGTAAGACTGGCTTTATTCCTAGCATTCGTCTGATTTCATGATTTCGTATTCTGTCTTTCCTTGAAACTCCTGCAGCTCTTCTAAGGCATTTCATCTCTGTTGTCACAATTTTACGTTTATGGGAGGATGTAAGTGTTCACGTTTGGCATTGTTGTAAAAGTAACATTTCAATAATGAGAATCAAACAGTAATGTAAAGTAATTTTTAAAAATTATCCTGTTCAACCCTCAGGCCGTTATTACTAGGATATATAGTGTTAATCTAGTCCTCAGAGTATGTATTTGTTATTTTATATTTATATAACGTGTAATTATTTATATAAGATATGTAATTTGTATTGTTTCACACATTGCTGTGGTTTAGGTTGCGATTATGATAGCAATTGTGCTATGAATAATTAGATGACCTTACTAACGTTGTGTCATTAACATTGTAGATTTATTATTCCTTTAGTGAAATACTTGATTATTCTGCTCGATTTTGTCTTTCGCGTTAACTTCTTCAAAGAAGGCATGGTGATTTTTTACTACTCATATCCAATGCAAATTGTCTAAAGAGTATTATTACAGATATGTAGATGTTGAAATCTACCTTTGTACTGTGAACGATACCAAGGTGTATACAAGCGGAACATGGGTGGTACACTGGGTTGCCAATGACATTTTTTTTTAAAACCCAGCTAAGCTGAACAAAAACCCAAGCAATACATTAAATAAACCTAGATTGTTAAAAAGTACAAATTTTATAGTAACGAAAAGAAACATTTACCCACTTTTATATAAGGATATATTTAAAAAAAAAGAGCAGGTTTCCAAATATGAACCCAAGGCGTTATATAAAAACCCAGATCTAGGGGTAAAAACCCATCATTGGCAGCCCTGATGATACAGGTAATGGTATATGGACGTTGGTCATAACACAACCAGCTGCGACAACTCGATTTATCACTAGTTTCCCAGCCTCGTATATCTCCATGCTGGTTGTGTTTTCTGTATTCTGTGTCAACCTTCGTGTTGGTAGATTCCGTATGGCAGCACCCCTCCTGTGTAACAATTAAATAATTGTGTAAATAACACTTAACTGCCATTTATGTTATTATTAGGGCTATACAGAATAGTGATTTTCACTATTCGGCCGAATACGAATAGCGGGACCAACTATTCGGCCGAATACGAATAGTGTATTATCATCATCATCAGGTGCCTTGTCGACTGGCGTGGGTGATTGTCAATTCTGACTCGTTCATTCATTTATTGCTCTGAATAATGAGCTTAGAAAAGTCGATCTTTGAGCCCTCAGGTTTTTTTTGGTGTGGTTCCCCCCCCCCCCTCCCGCTCCCCCAAGTTAGTTGCATATCCTTAACCGGACATTGCAGAACCAACCCCAGCATTATTTTTGTTGCTTTTGTGGTTTTTCTAGGCAAATTTACGTCCAGTAGTTTGCCATTGCTTTTTGAACGGTCGGCTTCTCGATACTACTGTCGTAGCCAGTACAAGGCGTAAGGCCCGCAGCTGGGATCCGGCATCCCGACATTACGAAGCACGTTCGCAACCCATAAGCCACAGACCATATTAGTACTCCAATATAACTGTTCATAGGGCTGGCTTTAACCATTGAATGGGATTTCAAAGATTTGTACCTGCTTGATTCTCATTCTTGATATGCTAATCCTTCAGACTGAAATCCTGGAGGGACAAAACGAAAAGAAAATAGTAAATGCAGTTTCCTTGTCCGCACAGAACTGCAGGCTACAACACAGGGAGAGGAAAAAAGGGGGAGAGGGGATAAACGGCATGGTTTCCACACAAACGCGGATCTAAATACCAAGGCCCTTTCCTTCACTACTATACCTGCTACAATAGTAGTAAAGAAAGTCTTTACGTTTAAATAGGGACATTTTGTCTCTTTGTCTCTAGGCAGACTTTTTGACTTTTTTTTGTATCTGTTTTCAACTTTATGTATGGTGGTATTTCAAACATATTTAGCATTACTCAGCATGCAGTTAGCATAACGATCTCAGTCTAAACATGGTTCATGCCTAATTTCACAAAGCTTTATATGTAAAACAAACAAGTGCTCCCATCTCTCAATACTAAATTAACATTACCTCACAACTTCAGCTGAGTTCACACTTTGTACAACATCAACCGTAAACCAAACTTACACATTTGCGAATCGCTCAGCACAAGATTACAACTATGAGTTCACAATTTGCTAAGGACATGTCAAACAAATTCAGCTTACTAGAAAATGAAACAAAACAAGCTTATATTTTAAACAGCGCTCACGTCAAGATTTGCTAATCGCCAAATATCAATCACACAACAAATCAAACATCACTCAGCATAACATAAACTTAGCGAATAAACAGCTAATGTAGAGTTCTTAATTGATTATGGTCAGCGTCATGTTTCAAACCGGTTCATGCAACGCCCAGAACAAGATTAGCATAATCAGCTCACAATCTTAGAGAGTCAGTTTGTGCCTCTTGGCTTCACATTCATATATCTGACAGGTGTATGCCTGTCTCTGTAAGTTGGACTGTCCTGAAAGGGGTATTCAGGTCTCTGTCAGTTGGACTGTCCTTACTCAGGTCTCTGTGAGTTGGACTGTTCTGAAAACGGTATTCATGTCTCTATAAGTTGGAAGGACCTGAAAGGGGTATTCAGGTCTCTCTTAAGGTTGACTGATCTAAAAGGAGTATTTCTGTCTAAGTTGGACTGTCCTGAAATGGGAATTCAAATCTCTGTAAATTGAATTGTCCGGAAAGGGGTATTCCTTTTTCTGTAAGTTGGACTGTCCTGAAAGGGGTATTCAAGTTTCTGTGAATTGGACTGTCCCAAAAGGGGTATTCATGTCTATGTAAGTTGGACTGTCCTGAAAGGGGTATTCAGGCCTCTGTACGTTTGACTCAGCAGAAAATAAGCATAACGATCTCAACCTAAACAAAGTTCATGTCTCACTTTGCAAGGCTTTCTATAGAAAACAAACGAGTGCTTCAATTGCTAAACACAGGACTTACATTAACTTACAACTGAAGAAGAGCTCACTCTTTGCATAACGTCAACTTTAAACCAAGCATACCACGTTAACGTATCGTTCAGTATTAGTTGAGCACAGTGAAGTGACAATCTGAGCCAAGTTCACAATTTACCGAGGACATGAATACATTTCAAACAAATCCAAGCATCGCTCAGTTCAAAATGAAACACATCAAGCAAGTATTCGGCCGAATACCGAATAGTGATTAGGTCCACTATTCGGCCCCGAAGCGAATACGAAGCGAATATTCGGTACAGCCCTAGTTATTATATCTTTTCCTAGATTCATGTCACTTTTCTCGGGAACTGCAAGAGGTTCCGGGTTCAATTCCCGGTAAGGTCTGGGATTTTTTCACGTGGACTTTGAATTCTAGTAATTCCCTCTGGTCTCTGGGTAGATCGGACGCCGGTGTGCGTTGTTGCGCACGTCAAAATCCATTGGCAGTTAGAAAACGAAAAAAAAGTAGCCTAACGGCTCTGCCTGGGCAAAATTTAGAGGTAAAAATCTACCCAAAGTATTTCAGAATTCTCGCCGGTGCTACAGAGCCTGTGCAATGTGCTGAGCTTCTTCGGACTCAGACTTGAGCTAGAAGAGGAACAGAGCACTTATGGGTTACCATCCGTATGCCATGATGTTGATCAAACCTCAAAACTTTTCAGGGTTACTTCTTCTTCAGCATTCCAAGCCCTTGAGGTTCACTGCTGCAGTTATCACCCGTCTCCACTCATCTCTCTAGTAGGCCCGTATAAGTTTCTACACCAGCCTCACTCCCGAAGGTGAAAACCCTATCCTAGGTGTAGGCGATCTGAACCAGTGTTGCCATTTTTCTTTGACAGAAAACATCCAAAACGGAGTCACAAAATATCTAAGAAAACATCTAAATTTGCATGGAAAACATCTAGAAAAAACACCCAAATGGGAAGAGCCACAAATTACATAGCAATTTATATGACTTACCCTATAATATCGTGTCCTCGTCTTTACTGAAGTCTGCCTTACAAGATCCACAGGATAAACTTAGCTTGGATGATGAATTTAAAGTTTCAGATCCAAAATGACTCTGGTATGCTTTAGCTGTTCCAATTTTGTTAAATGCCCAATCAGGGAGCTGATAAGTGGAACAGCGTTTTCCTACTCTCATCAGGCCGAATTTTATTGTAAAGATAGCATTTAAAAGGTCCAATTTTATCCTGTTTCTTAGGTTACATTTGATAAATTTACCCTAAATGAAAAACATCTACCATCTAAACGTCAAAAACGCCATCTAAATGCAAGGGGAACCATCTAAATCTGGATGTAAAACATCCAAAGGGGCAACACTTATCTTGATCTTGATTTCTAAAACAGAAATTTCAAAGTATGGCGACGCTTAACCGGCTCCTATCTGAGCGTTGATTATCTGGTCGGCCAGGTTTCTTTGCGGTTTAGTCTTTGTTGGTTCTGTGTGATGTGTTGCCACATCTGGGTTTTGTTGTTGTTTCTGCTTTCCTTTGTTTGCTTCGCATTGGGCTGACAATCTGGCGTGGTTCTGGCGGTAAGTTGTCCTTCGGCATGGCAGGGAGGGGGGTAGCCGTTCTGAAAAGAACGTTTACGTTGCCGGGGTAGGCTATCGTGCGGGGAAATGGGCGGGACTGCTTAAATCAACTAACCAGTCAGCCCGCCAACCTAAACTGTCATGTCTTGCGTCCACCATCTTATAGTCAATTCTTGGTCTTCCAGAAACGAGGCCTTCCATTACGTTCTACTTCCCATAAATAAACAAAGGGGCAACCCCTGAGACCGTTAAATGTTATATAAATAAGAAAGTAACAGAAAATTTATTGATGGGCACTCATAGAAAGCAGTTAAAAAGATAGAAGAACAGACAACATAAAAATAGAAAGCTATAGTTATCGTGCCGGGAATCCAACCTGTCACCTCCAGATGGCGTGTGGGCCTTGCTATGGAAACAAGTCACTAAGAATATGGTCAACTATATTTCTACTTCTTTCTATGAGTGACAATCAATAAATTTTCTGTTACTTTATTTCTACTTCCCAGAAACATGCCTTCTGTCAGCTGTTATTTTTAAACAAAGTAAAATACCATTTGTACACCAGTGGGGCATCGGGTATTTCTGCGGGCCCGCAATACCCACCGGTTGAAGAACACTGCATACACCCAAAAACCACCAGATAGAAAAACAACAACTTGAAGCTGCCTTATAAAGCGTGCGGACATACCGCGTAGATAAAAACGACCTCAGAATGTAATTACATCCAGAAAAATAAACAAGTTTTTGGCAAATTAGCGAATTCTTCGCTTAGTTTGGTGATTCTCTAAAGTGGGCAGCGTCGCACAAGTGATGCGGGTTAAACAAGAAGATGGTTTTCAAACATCTGACAGCCACTGAATTTATTTTTGCTACATTCGATAATGTCACCGTAATTGTCACAGAAATCTCATCTTCGCTGCCTCTGAGTAACCATGGGGGGGGGGGGGGGTCTCTATGGGTCTAAGCCTTAAGTGTAGTTATTATAGTAATCCTTTTTGTTATTGTTTTTATTATTGTTAGTGCCTGCTGAATGGAAAATAAATATAATGGTACATTTAAAATAACCTAAAATGTATAAACAAATACCAAAGAAAAGAACTTATGTAGGGAATGGTGGTTAAGGGGGTAATTTAGCCCTTTTGTAAATTTTCAAGGAAAGTAAATGGCGCGTTCGGCCCCCTAAAATTATTGGTAGGCTCAGCCCCCCCCCCCAACCCCACCCCCTCCCCCCTCCAACCCATCACTTGAATTTGTTTACGAAAGGGATTGTGGGGGCGCTCTCAAAGTGCCTGAGCACCCCCTCCCTCCCTTTTGTTATGGCGCTCCTGCCCAAGTCCCCCCCCCCCCCCATCACATTGCAAGATTCCCTACCATACTTTTGAACAGGTGCGATTTAACAGTGCGGGTCTCTATCTGACTATGGCTATTTAATTAATCAGATGCCGTCCCCACAGTGAAGTTTGGCGTGAATGAATCTTCAACACTCTGCCTTTTTGCCCTGGTTGTAGTATACTCTCTCAGATTGCTGTTCTTCCTTCTCGGGACACTACCTTCCCACTTGTATCGCTGTTTACGGTTTGCTCGAGCAAGAATAGACTCACTGCCTCCCATACAAGCATGTCGTAAGAGTCGACTAGTTGCCAGTTTCCTTTGAAGTCGGAGTGCATCTGCCTGATGGGCAAGGAACCAGCAGTCTGCATACAAATAAGTCAGATCTGTAAAACAGATGTACATGCAACACTCAGATTCTGGAACAAGTTTAAAGTCCAGAGGTGGATGAACAAGCAGAACTTTCTACCGGAGTTTACAGCTGGTGAACGCGAAGAAAAAGATATTACATTACTTTAACGTGTCGTTAGCCCGGTTTGATGATGTCAGCAGCATGCCTCGTCAGATGGAGATGGTCTAGGCTGAGCCCTCCCTCATCCCCCATTGAACCCCAAATGTGTGTGTGATTCCGTCTGCAAGCACATTTCAAATCTTAGCACGGCACGGCAGTTTCTACTGAAACCGGATCTCTTGTTTAATTGGCGGCCACAATTCTGCTGTAAATTTCTAACGAGCACCCATTTTAAAACTCTTTCTTCGAAACGGCATGTCTGCCAATGTAAACATCTATGCAGTTGCGTAACCCTACGTTTCTAGTGCAGTATTTAAAATAAATGCCCCGGTAGTATAGTTGTTAAAAAAATAAAACTTGAATGCTTTACAAACAGCAACCAAACAACTTAATATTATATATATATATATATATATATATATATATATATATATATATATATATATATATATATATATATATATATATATATATATATATATATATATGTATGTATGTATGTATGTATATATCCGATCATACTTGACTGCTTTATACTTAATGCACTATACTTTACACATTAAAATCTATAATCTTAAAATTGTGTTTTATTTACATGTAGTCGATGGGCTATACCCAAACGTAACAGACGCATATTGATATTTAATGTAAAATAATACACATACTGTGTATTCCAATTGGCAGTCTCAGTAATGTAGCGGCCTGCGGATCCGAGGGTAGTGGGTTCGAATCCGAACGGCGCCTTATTTTTTTTTTTGTGTGTTCTTCTTCAGAAATGATCTTGGCTCCCAGTTCTACCCAGCCTTGAGTGGGAAGTAAAGGCAACCGGCATAATTGTTGACCACATCACTCACCGTGAGCCGACTGGTCTTTAAATTATAGATCTAGCACTATGTGCTTACTTTACTTGATGTGTCCCAGATGTAACCCAGGAGGGTTGTTATAATTCAGAAGGGTGAACACGACCAGTGTTGCCACTTTTCTTTGACAAACATTCAAAACGGAGTCAAAAAATATCTAAAAACATCTAAATTTGTGTGGAAAACATCCACATGTGAAAAGTCACAAATTACATAGCAATTGATATGACTTACCCTATAGAATCATGTCATCATCTTTACTGAAGTCTGCCTTACAAGATCCACAGGATAAACTTAGCTTGGATGATGAAGTTGAAGCTTCAGATCCAAAATGACTCTGGTATGCTTTAGCTGTTCCAATTTCTTTTAATACCCAATCAGGGAGCTGATAAGTGGAACAGCATTTTCCTACTCGTATCATGCCGAATTGTATTGTCAAGTTAGCAGTTTCTTAGGTTAGATTTGATAAATCCACTCCTAATGAAAAACATCTAGAAAAACATCTGCCATCTAAACGTCAAAAACGCCATCTAAATACAAGGGAAAACATCCAAAGTGGCAACACTGAACAGGACATTCTGTATTAAGTTACTACCACTGTGTAGTATGTAGGCAACCGCCAGTCCCTTGAGATCATGGATCTGCCCTGGTTTTGGGAACAACGTCTGACATGAATCTGAAATCCAATGCGTTAGTGACGGTCTCTGCTACACAGTTAACAAAGAAACGTTGATACTCTAATATGCTACAGTCCGTCTTTCACTGTCTACCTCTACAGGAACTGTCCTGCAGTTGATCTCACCCAAGTGTCTGTGTGTAAATCTCTTCTATCTATCTTCTTTTACTCCACCAGGACATCACACGAAGCGATAAACACCCTATTGCACAAAGTGCCACCATATGGATGAGGATCACCCGTGGAGAGGTCCCAGAAACCGCGTTCGGCCATTAGACCATATTTATGGCCGGGCTATATTGCGGCCCCTGGCAAGAGCTGGGGTAGGGCTTCAACGAAAAATTGAATCCCACTAAGGGATGACAAGATATTATGTCTGTGTGTAAACTTTCAGGTAGCGTCTTTAAAGAATAGCCTTAGTCTGTCCTGCAGATCATTCCCTGTTTCCAGTTCAGCGTAAATGAGATCGGTTGGAATGCCGGAGAGATGTCCCAACTAGATCACCGTAAAGAAGATTAGTTGGAAAGCAGGAGAGATGTCCCAACCAGCTCACCGTAAAGAAGATCAGTTGGAATGCCGGAGAGATGTCCCAACCAGTTCATTAGTTTGGTGTCAATACAAAATACACTGCTGCCATTCACGCTGTTTTGAGAACACATTCACCGGGGCTAAAGTCTCGCCATTACTACTACTACTACTACTACTACTACTACTACTACTACTACTACTACTACTACTACTACTACTACTACTACTACTACTACCACTACTACTACTACTACTACTACTACTACTACTACTACTACTACTGCTGCTGCTGCTGCTGCTACTACTACTACTACTACTACTACTACTACTATTACTACTACTGCTACTGCTGCTGCTACTACTACTACTACAATTACTACTACTACTGCTAATACTACTACAACTGCTGATGCTGTTACTACTACTACTACTACTACTACTACTACTACTACTACTACTACTACTACTACTACTACTACTACTACTACTACTACTACTACTACTGCTGCTACTACTACTGCTACTGCTGCTGCTACTACTACTGCCACTACTGCTACTACTGCTACTTCTGCTGCTGCTACTACTGCTGCTACTTCTGCTTCTGCTGCTATTACTACTGTTACTGATACTACGACTACTACCACTGTTACTAATACTGTTACTACTACTACTACTACTACTACTACTACTACTACTACTACTACTACTACTACTACTACTACTACTACTACTACTACTACTACTACTACTACTACTACTACTACTGCTACTACTACTGCTACTGCTGCTGCTACTACTACTGCCACTACTGCTACTACTGCTACTTCTGCTGCTGCTACTACTGCTGCTACTTCTGCTTCTGCTGCTATTACTACTGTTACTGATACTACGACTACTACCACTGTTACTAATACTGTTACTACTACTACTACTACTACAGCTGCTACTACTACTACTATTACTACTACTACTACTACTACTACTACTACTACTACTACTACTACTACTACTACTACTACTACTACTACTACTACTACTACTACTACTACGGCTGCTTCTGCTTCTACTGCTACGAAATAATGTTACTGTTATTCTTGTTGATTATTATTAATATTATATTTTTGTTTAGACAGACGCAAAATAAATTAATATTAAATTAAGCATTGTTTATCTTTTAAATCAAAAGTAAATATGTACTGTAAATTTATTAAATCCTACACAGCCTTGTTATATTTATTTTTAAAATACATGACCTCACCAATACGCCCCTCGTTGTTAAGTAAAGAAAATTAACCTTTCGAAAAAAAGGGAGGAAGTGGAGTGGGGTTATTTAAAAAAAAAAAAATAATAACTAAAATTCACAGTATATTGATCGTACTCATAAGGGTAAATAATAGAATCAGAAATGAGATGACACACTAGACAATAATATAACCCTCCAAAGTCACTGAGGGGTTCAAATCTGCCACCTGCTAATGACGACACACTATACGCCGAAGGAACATGTGGTTTTTGAAAGAATTTGATACTCTAAGAAATACGCCATCATTACATGGTTTCTCACTCATTCGAACCCTCGAATTCTTCTTCTTTCGTTTGTTCAATCGAGATGGAGACCCATCTGAGGAAAGGTAAGTGAAACGAGCTTCGTCATTTATCGAGAGGAAGTAGGTAGGTGGTTTTCTCGGGGGAAAATCTTCATTTTCAAACAGCTTCCCCGAAGGGGAGCTTTAGGTTATAATTGTGACTAGGTTAAGTGAGCATTTTTGAAACGTCTCAGCATTTCTCGCCACCAAGTAACTCTGAAAAAGTCTCAGGTTTGAACAACGGATCTTCTTCTTCTTCGCTTTCACCAGTTGTAAACTCCGGCGGAAATTTCTGGTTGTTCGTCCACTTCTGGACTGTCGTCCTGTTCCAGAACCTGAGTATTGCTTGTGTATCCGTTTTACAGATCTTACTCACTGCCATGCAGACTGCTGTTTCCTTGCCTCTCAGGCAGATGCACTCCGACTTCGAAGGAAAGCTCCCAATTAGTCGACTCTTACGACATGCTTTTGGGTAGGCAGTGGGTCTATTCTTGTTTTCCCCACAATAGAGCCCCGGAACCCACACGGGTAGAACAACGGATCGACATCATGGCACACAGGTAGTATCCCATAAGTGCTTCTTCTAACTCAAGTCTGAGTCCGAAGAAGATCAGAACAGTGCACAGGCTCTGTAGCACCGGCGGGGATCCTGAAATACTTTGGGTAGATTTTTAACTCCAAATTTTGTCTGGGCAGCCCCGCTAGGATACTCTTTTCGATTTCCAACTGCCAGGGCATTTTTATACGTGCACAGCAATGTCCGAACTCACTACCCTGAGACCAGAGGGAATTACTAGAAGGCCAAGTTCACTTGAAAAAAATCATACCCCTTAACAGGATTGAATCCGGAACTACTTGCACTCGAGGCGGACACCATGCCTTGAGACTACTCAGCCCTCCCCCCCCCCCCTCACCTGAAAAGGATTCTTGCAGAGTTAATGAGATCGAAGGAGACAACCCCACATGCTCTACCGATCGGCGATGAAGTCGTCTACCGGCAGGTCAATGAGCGACCCGGTTGCCGAGGAATGGAGAGAAACGACCACCCTCGTTTAGATATGTCAGTTCTTCCCAAACGTTTTTGCCTACCGTCCCCTTTTCAGTTTAAAAAAAAAATAGCATAGCACCTCCATTTCCTGGAAATATTATCATCATCATCATGTGCTACGCTAAAAAGCATAAGCGGTCATCATTCGTAAACCCTAAAGGATCAGCAGAATGACGGATAAGGTGGAGCTCTTCTCCCGCTCAATGCATGTGGCCAAACGATCAAAGTATTTATCTCTTCGCTCTCCCTCTGTCCTCTTTCTACTAATTTTGCTACTTGTCACCAAGTTCTCGAGTTTATTCCTTAGCCTTGAAATATATCTTCGGTAATCAAACAACAAGAATCGTCATATACTAAAGAATAACATATTGTGTAACGAGAAGAATGTATCTGGTTGGCATAACATAAATTCCTGGTTTATTTTGAAATACTTAGCAATCACTGCGATTTTAAACTGTTACACTGTATTGAGAAAAAACAAATTGTTTAACAAAATGGTATCTCTCTCTTTGTCTCTCTTTGTCTCTCTCTCTCTTTCTCTCTCTCTCTCTCTCTCTCTCTCTCTCTCTACTGATGTCTTTGTTTCATTAAATGCTTCCCATGTGCACCTGAGGCTATTACCGCCCCTTGGAGTATCCCCCCCTCCCCACCCATTTGATCCCGTCCCCTACAGCCCCTCTAGACGGTCTCAGCGCCCCCTAGAGGACGGTAGCGTCCACTCTGGGAAACACTGATTTGGATGAAGCATTGAAGGATTTCTCTTTCTCACACTTGAAATTCCCTATGTCAGCGAATTCGCTCTTAAAGCGTTTTTGGGTTTCGAGGGACTCTTGCAGCAGGCTGCGTATCTTGATATTTTCGAACCTGTCACGATCTCGCTGGGTTTTGATGGCTGCTTTTTCCTCCCGTAAGGCCTCAATCTCTCTTTTTAGGGCGGAGATCTCGTCCTGGAAATTATCCACTTCTGTGTTTTCCCGTGGTCTTCAAAACCCAGTGAGATCGTGACAAGGACGAAAATATCGAGATACGCAGCCTGCTGCAAGAGTCCCTCGAAACCCAGAAACGCGTTGAGAGCGAAATCGCCGACATGGGGAAATTCAAGTGTGACCTCCTAGCAGTCCTGACCAAACTTAAAAAGCAAAAGGAAGAAAGTGCCGAAACCAGCTTGGCAGAAATCTCAAATATGAAGAAGTCACTTGCAGCAGTAGAAGCGAAGCTAACTAAAGTCAGCAAAGAAAACGCACAATTGCAAAAAAGACCTGGCAGCCACAAATATAGTCAACCCTCCTCCTTTTATCAGCCGAGCCTGGGACCGGCAATGGCCGAGGAACAGATTGAAGACCACACAGGTAGCCCGGTGCTACATATGATGGGGCAAAGGAATGATGATCATAAACATAAAAAAGGGATTTTGACAGCCGTGATCGCCAATCTATTTGTCGTGAACTAGGAAACACAAGAAGCAGAAGCAAAATTTACATCTATTGGAAACGGCTAAATTTTTTCTTCTTATTCTTGTGTCCGGTTCTACCGGGATTTTTTTGTCGTTGTTGCTAAATTCGGCGAAACAAATTGTTTACCAACCCGGATATTTGAACCCGACTTACCTGTCGTTTCCCAGGTAAAATTTAAAGTGGTTGCCGTAATGTTCAAGTCGATCGGCTTTGTGGCTAAATCGATGCGAACGCTTCGTAATGCCGGAATGCCAGGTTTGATCCCAGCTGCAGGCCATGCGCCTTGCGTTGGTTTCGACAGTGATATCAAGAAAGCCGACCATCCAGAAAGAAATGGCAAACTACTGGACGTAAATTGCCTATAAAAACCACACAACAGTCAAAGGGCTGTTGGGGTTGGTTCTGCAATGTCCTGTAAAGGATACGCAACTGACCTAACCTAATGTTCAAGTCGGAATACAAGAGGGTAAAGTCAACGCCAGTGACGCAATCAGCAATAAAGGGAACTAATTCAAACAGAGCAGCCGCAGTGTTGCGGCTAGATGCTCGTCTGCTGATCTGAAGGTCGTAGGTTCAAATCTACAAGAAACCAAATTTTCTCTCCATACATGAGACTGACTCCCAGCTCGACCCAGCCTTAAATGGGTACCGGGTAAAGTCATGGGAAGTGAAGGCCACATCTCTATTCGAGTGTTGATTGGTCTAAACACAATTTGAGTCCAGCCTCTTATGCTTGCTGCGTAAAGGGACCTTTACTTTCATCATCATCATGTGCTCTGTTAAAAAGTCCTTACGTCCTTTTCAGGACGTAATTTTTTGTTATTTGAAGCCCCACTCTGGCTTTTGCCAGGGGCCGCAATATAGGCAGGCCATAAAAATGGTCAAATGTCTGAACGCGGTTTCTGGGACCTCTCCACGGTGATCCTCATCCACATGGTGGCACGTTGTGTCATCGGGTGTTTATCGCTTGTGTGATGTCCTGGTGGGGTAGAAAGTCACTCACTCACTCACTCATGTGCTCTGCCAACTGACTGGTGTAGGCGCTCATGCGTCTCCACAGATCACGATCCCTGGTTGCCTGGAACAGCTCTCTTGTTATCTGATAATATCCCTTCATGCCATCGTTTCAGCCCATCCAGCATCATCTCTCTTGGTCGGCCTCCACCCCTTTTCCCACTGATTTTTCCAGTTGTCACGATGTTCTCCGATGTATCTCTTCTCACGTTTTCTTTACCTTTTACTAATTTAGCAGACACACAATCGAGTTTTTTTCTTTGTTTCGAGTTTTTTTTTTTTAAATTGTCATACCTATTACAAACCAACACACACACATACTTACACGCATACAAAAAACACACACATACATACACATAGTGCAAACCGTTTATACAAATACATTCCTGGTAGTGTTAGGGTGAATGGTGATCGCCATTCATTTAACATTAACCCTAACACGCTCCCCCCCCCCCCATAACTTGGGTTGTCCCTAAATGACGCGTGATGTGGTCGCTAAACAGAAAAGAACCGGGGGAAAAAATGACAATCAAGGACAGGTACATTAAAAGTTTAATGTATTTTTTCCAAATGCAGGCCCGCACCAAATTTGCACATGACAGGAGACCTTGACATTTAGCACAGCTGCGCATCTGTTGCGATTACACGGCTCATTTGTATAAATCAGTGTTTCTCTACTTTTGTACACCCGCGGCCCACTATAAGAGTGAACATTGTTACACGGCCCACCTGACAACAGCTAACCAAACATGAAACGAAAAGGTAAAAGTAAGAGGATCGACTTCATTGCACCATGTTTTATCTCATATGGCTCAGTCTCTCGAGCTTTCTCTCTCTCTCCGCAGAACAGCTACCTGCCTGCCGCGAGCGTCGCATAGAGCATGACCTCCGTAACTCCGGCGACGATCCGCAGGGATATGTAAACAAATGCACGTGTGAACTTGACATCGCCGCCATGGAACAAACCCACAACCTTCAAAAGGCTAGGCAAACGGCTTGACCACTTCGCCACGAAGACCCCCATTCGAAACGAAACAAATGCAGAAAACAGTTTATTTGTTAAATCAGATGTCGCAATTTTACAATGTTCAGACAATGCTCGTGCAGCTGCTGCTGCCTAGAGGTTATAAAATCTAATTTGTTTGGCTGAGCGATGTTTCTTATACATAAAGCGCGGTGATAACATACATTCGATTTATTTGTTAAATATTTATTATTGATATACCTGAGAAAGTCTTTTCACGCAAATGGAAAGTCCTGGATGTGTTAATTCTACAGACTAGAAGAGGAAGAAAAATAAACATCTACCCTACTTAGCAGCTAGCATAAGCCGGTAGTTTTTATTATTTTATCATAGATGTGTACCTAATCTTCTAATGTAGTAGTTCATAGTGTATATTTGTGTGTGTGTGTGTGTGTGTGTGTGTGTGTGTGTGTTGTCTTTGTTTGCTGATGAAGGCTAATCGCCCCAAAGTCCTTTGTTTATTGTAATTTATTTTGTAAAGCTGACATGAACTATTTTTTTTTTCTTACCCTTGTTTTTCTCTTGCCTTTAATTTCCTACCTTTTTTAAAAACACGATAAAGCAGAATATTACGACGGCGCATAGGGACTTTTCCACGGCCCGCATGTTGAAGAACACTGGATTAAACTGTTCTTTTACCGTCTCGTTATTTCGATTACAAGCTGTTAACGTTGCTAGGTGAGTTGGTTAATTAGGACATTACTGCAGTGTGTCTGAAACTGACATATGGTGGTGTTATTTGCGTCAGAAGCATACAGTTTTACTCTTTACTCGCTTTATTTATTTTTTTCTTTGTAATTACATGCGAGAACAGCAAACACTATAGACTCTCCATTCCTCTTTTGTGTAGTCCACTTGTGTTTGAAAAAGGCTGCCTGGCCGAAACGTTACGTTGTGTTGTTTTGTGCACGTTTTCCTTTTTCCCATTTTGTTGAGCTTTTTAGTCAAATTTTTCTGGAATTCATTGAGAACAGCAAAACACGCCAGGCAATAACACGCAATATATTGTTTGTATTTTCTGTGGTCAAGTTGACAACATGAAAACATTGCTATAACAACAACAACAACAACAACAGTGACAAAACGAAGAGAGCTTATGATGACCGAACCAAACACAGATGTCTTCTTCTTCTGCCTTTCTATCCCCCCAATGGAGCATAGGCCCTCAACCAACTCACGCCAAGTCGTTCTATCCTTCGCCATTACATGGAGCTCTTCTCATGTCCTCCCAATCTTTCTAACTTCATTCTCCAGCTCTCTTCTCCATCCTTCCTTTATTCCGACGCCCCTGTTACAACAACAACCAAACACAGATGTACTAGTCAGTAAACAGCAGTAGTTCCACACTTCATTGTTAATTAGTTGACAGATTACCCAGACGGCAAATCGAACCATTTAGTATTTCGACCTCGTACTCAATAAATCCAGCAGCATGTAACGGCTGATGACACCCGTCCTGTAATAATTTCTTATTCTTTTTTTGTTTCTTGCATAGTGCTTTTGTCTGGCCACACACCTTTTAACGTGCTTTTCTTGCAATCTAGTCATGGTTACAGATGCAGTCACTACTTAGTTCTTAGTTCTCTGGTAGAACATTAAAAATATCAACTTTGTCCATGGCACGTCCGCTTTCCACGGTAGTTGTCTCTGCAAGCCTATCAGCTTGTTCATTTTCCTGCACGCCTATATACCTGGGCACGAATATTAAACTGATATGTGAATGTGCAATGAAGAAACACACCAGATAAACTCACAAGATATAACTGACAGCTAGATAGTCGAATACATGAATTGATCAGTGTAGTGGAGCTGGAGCCACAAAACACACCGAAATACTGCGCCGTTTAAATGTCAAATCGAAGAATTTAAGCACAAGAAAAAACAGCCACATTGAACTAAACATATACTGAAAAATACCTGACTGGAAAGGATATTCTTTTATAAAATATAAGATTCAGAGCAGTCAAATCGGGGTGAGAATTACCAATTTTTTTTTAAATGATTGGGGGTAAGGGGAGGGTAGGGAGTTAAGTGGTAATGTTGTTTACTTCCTGCTCCGACATTTCATTGACTGGGTCTTCTGTTTCACGGATGCACATTTTTACGGAGATTGTGTCGCTGGAGCTCTGGATTCATGCTTTGTGCTCTGTCGACAGGCGGCTGGCTATTCTGCAAGAGAGAGAGAGAGAGAGAGAGAGAGAGAGAGAGAGAGAGAGGAGAGAGGAGAGAGAGAGAGAGACTAGGCTATATATATAATAAAACTGGTTTAGTTGTGTCAATACTCGTGGGTTTAAACCTGTTTAACAATACAAGGGAAAACCCTAAAGACATACTGGCTTTTTCGTTTCAATCATTCAACCAGGTGTCGTCTCCACGGTCAATGTTGACCGCAGTGATCTCAAGTATTCCGTCAAGTTCTTGGTTGTACTCTCTCTCTCTCTATCTCTCTCTCTCTCTCTCTCTCTCTCTCTCTCTCTCTCTCTCTCGCTGTCTGTCTGTCTGTCTGTCTCTCTCTCTCTCTCTCTCTCTCTCTCTATATATATATATATATATATATATATATATATATATATATATATATATATATATATTAGGGCTGTACCGAATATTCGCTTCGTATTCGCTTTGGGGCCGAATAGTGGACCTAATAACTATTCGGTGTTCGACCGAATAGTTGCGGTCGGGACGAATACGAATAGTGGTTTAATTTCATCCTTTTCTGGACTGATGGCAAATAAACATATCAAGATTTCCCACCTTGGTTCATTAAGAGTTATCTTTGTGCACCACCTACGAGCGTACCAAGTGAACGTCTGTTTAGTACAGCTGGAAATACCTTCAGTGAGACAAGAAGCTGCCTTAATGCTGACAGCATGGAACGATTTTTTTTTGGGGGGGGGGGGGGGGAAGCTATTGCCGCTTTCATGGATTAACTAAGCTGCCAGTGACAATTTACAAGTTTAGTTACTTGTTATAAAACTAAGAATACTTTCATCCCTAGATATTAGTTACCACAGACTGACTGACTGAAGAATGCAAAACATGAAATGTTTTTAAATGTTTACTATTCTGTACTACATTTTGCGAAATAAAATTTCAGCGTACATTTGACATAATGGATTTTTTTTTTTTTAGATCTATTTTATACACGAAAGTGGAAGAATGGGTCTCAGTTTGTATAGTGGGAAGACAGAAGTAATGGTGGTACAAAGAAAATAATTATTCCTAAATGTGTAATAAAAGTCAATGGTTTTATTTTGGGACAAGTACAGAAATTTAAGTATCTGGGCACATGGATAACAAAAGATGGAAGATGCATTACTGAAATAAGAAACAGGATTGGACAGGCAAAAACTTCATTTTACAAAAT
The DNA here is from genome assembly GCA_905116865.2 of Candidula unifasciata. Taxonomy (NCBI): domain Eukaryota; kingdom Metazoa; phylum Mollusca; class Gastropoda; order Stylommatophora; family Geomitridae; genus Candidula; species Candidula unifasciata. Next base: position 440,885 of record CAJHNH020000280.1, on the reverse strand, counting down.
GAAGAACATTTTATGCAATATATCTTTGTCATTGAAGGTTAGAAAAAGAATTCGTGCTTGCTACATACATCCAGTTTTAACATATGGCTCTAAGTCCTGGACAATCGGTAGGCAGGCCAAACAATTTAGCAACCAAGAGGTTTTGAAAGAGGCGGGAGCCCGAAGACAATTTATCACAGACATCAGAAGGAGAGTCATCATTTTTCGGCCATGTTATAGGAAGAGGGAAAATAGAACATGTTGTGACCACTGGAAAGATCTGTGGAAGGAGGGATAGAGAAAGACAACGAGAGAAGATTCTTGACAGTCTTGTTGCATTCTATGGAAGTGTGTCAGCACACGAACTGATACATGCTGCAGGAGATCGCAGATTGTGGCGAGGCATAATCGCCCATACCAGTCGACAAAGCACCTGATGATGATGATGATTCACTATTCGTTTTCGTATTCGGCCGAATAGTTGGTCCAGCTATTCGTATTCGGCCGCATATATATATATATATATATATATATATATATATATATATATATATATATATATATATATATATATATAGTCATGCCGTGAAGGCGTAGAATGTCTTTAATCTTGTCGATCCATGTTTTCCGTGGCCGTCCTCTTGCTCTTGTAGCTGATCTGAGATGTAGTGCTTGTTATGGTATTTAATCTTGCGGCATTCTAACAAGATGGCCAAACCACCTAATCTGCTGTTTCTCGATGAATCTAGAAAAAGGTGTCGTTCCCACAATGTGCCTGATAGTTTCATTATTCACTCGATCTCGGATAGTTAGGTTGGCTGCTTTTCTCAGGCACCTCATCTCGTAGGTGGTGATTTTGCGTATATGGGCTTTAGATAGTGTCCATGTTTGGTACTGGCAGCTTAATGTTGGAATGAATATGCTATTAATAATCTGTCTCTTTGCACTCATAGTTATGCTTGGATGTCCTAATAATGGTGACAATTGGTATATAAGTGCACTTGCTTTCTGACATCTGGTTTCTATTTCTCTGTCAATTCTACCATCTTCTGTGATCATACTTCTTAGATATTTAAACTCCCTAACTTGATTCAGAGCAGAACCATTCAGCTGTATGTGTAGTGGGGCAGGGGTTCTACTA